>VWZL01005147.1:15054-99710 GCA_013396915.1 Stercorarius parasiticus | reverse complement strand
GGTGCCGGAGCAAGCGGGGCTGGGGGCGGCGGGCGGGCAGAGCCTCCACCACGAGCCATGTCGGTGTTTAAACACTAGTAAGTCAGGGGCCCGGGCAGGCTTTGGGATCTCCGTCCTGGGCAGAATTCCAGTGTCCTTTTCCCTTTGATCCTGGCGGCTGCGGGATGAGCAGGCGGTAGGGGCCGAGGTCCAGAGGCGCGGGCTGTGGACCCGCAGTTCGGGAAAAACTTCCTGGCCCGGTGTCCGCCCCCAGCCCCTGGGCTTGGAGGAGCCCTGCGGGGCGAGGGGAACAAGGGCTGCGGAGCTGGGTCACTGCCCCCCGGGCAGGATCTGTATTTTCTCCTCAAAGAGGTGTCAGAAGGTATTTTTCTGTGCCAGAGTATCCAAGTGCAGATTTCTGATGGGAAGTGTAAGCAGAGATTTTAGGTTTCAGTATGAAGTTAATCTTACATTTGCTTTTAATATTAGTAATTAAGTATAGCTGACTCAATTAAGATGTTCTCAGTATTGTGTTCACAGACATTAATATCTTTTGTATGCCTGGTGACCTCATCTGGAACACAGTTTGCACTTCTGGACTCCTCAGTGCAGGACAGATGTTTAAAAACAGGAAGGAAATCAAAATAGATTAATGAAAGTGTCTGGGAATAGAAAGGTTTATTTAAGGGGAAATAATAAAGAAGATAAATGAGCAGATAAATGAATTGCAGTGATAAAGGAGAGGCAATAAACATGCTTACAGCTGCAAGCATTGGCAGAGTATAAAATCCACAAGAACAAAAGGAATAATTTAAAGTTATATATTATTAACTGTTACTGTGAGGAGGAGGTTATTATACATTATCACATACAGCCTGTTGATTTATCCATCAGTGGGTACGATTCCATGGGTTTCTGCTGGCAGGGGTGAGGGTTCAAAAGGAGCATGTACAGGTGTCTCTAACTGCAATGCAGGTCAGTCATTGCCATGTAGATAGCTTTCTGGGAAAAAAAAATTAAATGTCTTCAGCAGTTTACTTGGTTATCAAAATCAGTCATTACAAATGAAAAATGTATTGTTACTGTTAATTAGTGTATTGAGAGACTAGTATGTCATGAAGTAAGTATAAATCTTCTGTTTTGGGCAGATTTGCAAATGCCCTGGGAAATCCAGCTTCCAGGGAACTTCCAGGGCCACGGGGCTGGGGCTGAAAATGTGTCCAAGCTACCTCGTGCAGCCTCCTGCCCTTCCAGGTTGAGGGGAAGGAGCAAAGCATGGGCTGAACATCATCTCCGGAGGGACTAGGCATGGTCCTGGGGTAGGTTGCCCTGGGTTGCAGGGCACAGCACAAGCGTGACAGTGCTTGTGTTTCTGAAAACTTCACTGGCTGTTCACCAAGGGTAGTTTTCACTGTCATGTTTGCTGGCCCATGTGCCATCTGGTAGCATCTGCAAAGCAAGAAAATGTTGTGTGTTATGTCAGGGTCACTGTGTGTGCATTTCTCCAGCAGAAGTCCGAAGCTTTCAAGTACAATGCATCAGACAGACAAAAACAAGCTAATTTTAACAGCTGTTTGCTCCAAGCCATTGCCTGCATCAAGGAAGCATTGTGAAAAACAACATTCTCATATGGAGTATAAACTGTAAAGCAATGCAGTTTTCCCCCCTGTCTCCTAGGAGGTTATATTTGTTCAGCGCCACTGAAGCTGACATTGGGATATTCTCGTTGACAGAGCTGCAGGGCACATCCTTAGCTTGCTGTCAGATGATTTGTCTTGGTCTGTAGCAGTGCTCAGGAAGAACCTCTTCTTGCAGAGAGGAATTTTGTGATTAACTTTGGGGCTCTTAGTCCAGCAGACCTCCCCCTAAACTGAAACCCTGTGGTACGCAAACTGTGGACATCAGGTGATGTCCAGCCTGACCAGCGGCTGCAGCCTAGCTCTCTGTTTCACTGCTTGCAGCAGAGGGGTGGGAGTTCGTTCCCGTCTTCCTAGGAATGCATCTGCCCCCTCTGCACCCAAATAGCCCTTTGGGAGCATGACTTCTGGAAATCCTGAAGGTAGGTGGGAGCTGGACTGTTGCTCGTCTATATGCACCCAACAAGAAGAAGAGTTTGGTGTTTTCTCTTTGGTGAATGAATGCTACCAACACTGTGTTATCTGTTTTCTTTGGAAGGGAAGCCCCTGCTGGGTTATATCAGAGGCTGTTATGAAACTGCTGCTTGCACAATTATTGATGCTCACTTAGGAAGCACCAGTGCAGGTCTGTGGTCTGCGCTGATTTTGCAGTTGTTTTCAAGGTGCACTCACTAGTTCTAGGCTGGATGGTTTGCTGTCTGGTTCTCTAAGAACTGTCTCTCTGGCTGTGAGTTCCTGTGGAAGCTGAAGCTCCTTTACCATAGCTGAGGGAGAGTTAAACAGAAAAGGTAAAGGGGGATATTGACTCAGATATGACAGAGCTGTGTCTCACTTGAAGAGCAAGAAAGCTATCTGATGATAAGGTGTTTCTGAGTGTGGCTTTCTGAAGGATGCTCTAGTGCCTTGTCAAGATTTGGTATGACTTGGAAAATGCTGACATTTGTATCACATATGTTGGATGCAGAAATGAACGTGTGCTGCAGATGGGAAGAGGGGCAGCCTACATGCATTAACTTGGTATTTTCTGCTGTTGTGCTCTGCCTCTGACACAATGTGATGAACACAGTATGGGGCTGCACGTTCAGCACCAGAGTCCCTTCTGCCCTGGGGCTGACTGCATGGCAGAAACTGTCAGAAATCCCCTGCTTTGACAGGCACTGGCCAAATCATCTCTGGACCTTTCTACAGATAGACCAAATAAAGAGGGCTTCTAAAGACTTTTGGCAGAATCTTCTCTTTGAAATAGGAAGTGTATCAATTGAATTTGTTACCGGTAAGGACTTCAGTTGTCTGTTCTCCCCTTCTGTTGTACCATAGCTCAGCATCACCCTGCCAGCACTGACACCAGATGCAAACTCATGATGATGAAGCTACCTAGACACAGTCTAGGCATTCTTGGGCTTTCCTGTCTGGGTGGAGTTAAAACTTCCCAAGCCTTTTTCTGTGCCTAAGCTCTTCTGAGATCTTCTCCAGCTTTTGCATTTCGCTGTTTTGTGCAAATCGTCCCATTTGGAAGGTGAACTCATTACATCTAGTGGAGTTGGCCATTGTACGTTTTGGGTCTCAGCTGAAATTGTAAAGCAGATACTGAAGTTAGGCAATCTGTCACAGCTGTGCTGTGTTTAAGGTGCCGTGAATATGTAGAAATCAGGAAAAATGATCTGCATTTTTAAATTGAAGAAATGAGCAAGAATGTTGCCCCGCTTTAGTCACTTTAGCATGGCACAGTAAGCTCACCCACTGTCTGCTCGTTTATTTATATAGTGTCTTATGTAATAAACATGCAGTTGATTATCTAAACCTTGATCAAATTATTCTTGTTTTATTCATGTTGCTTGGCAATGTCTCATTTACTGGTGGCTGCTGGTAGCAACTTCAAAGCCTCCAGAGGACTTTGGAATCTATGAAATGAATGTGCATGGCAACCCAGCAAAGTTCTTGGTGCTGTGCACTTTGCTCTTGTGCAAATCCTGTGCGCTCACCTGCCTCCCTCTGACTTTTCTTCTTCTGTCACCCTTTTGCATCTCAGGCATTATCAAGAGTCACCTACAACATAAACAGCTTGTTTTGCCATAACTGCTGGTGTAGTCATGTGAAATACGAGCTGGAATATTTAGCTGCTAAGAGTACAATTGCTTTTGCTCATGATCAGTATACAGGCAAAAGTATTTTAAACTATATATTGAGTTTGGTACATAGCAGGCTTGTCAAGAGAAATGCATCAATTTGTGTTGCTTGTCTGGTTTTCTTCTCCCTGCCCTGAGCTTTGTTGTCACCATGTTTTTCACAGCATGTCTTCTCTGGCTGTGTACCTTCTCCTAGCCTCAGCGATCCAGTGGCTCTCTTACACAGGTTTTATGGTGTCAGTCATGTCCAGTGGCAGCTGGAAGGACAGGCTGCTGTCCTTTGGCATGTTTGCTAGCTTATACTTGGAGTATGCCTTGCTGGTGTCTTGTCATTAATTTTGCTTTGTTGCAAGCTGACAACAGCCATTATTTTTATTAGTGAAGAGGCTGGATGAAGACTTAATATCATAATGAGGCCGATTATCATCTCAGCTGTCCCAGTGGAACCTGTGCAAATGTAATGCAGGTCATAATGCCTTGTTTTCTCTTAAAGTTCTGTGACTCCATCAGTAGCTGAGATATGTGGTTTAATTTGTTTTGGTTTTTACTGGCAATTACAGCTATAATAGTCAGCTTCTGCAGGCTTTTGTTCAGGCCGTGTTGGCTAGTCAGCGTTGTTGAAAGAGATTAGCGCTGCAATGGTCTATCCTGTTGTTCGAAACTGGACCTTGCACATAGCCTGACCACGGCTGTCAGGGATGCGATTAGTTAGTGAGAGCAGTGGTCCCTCTCGAGGGGAGAGGGTGTTGCTGATAAAGCTATTTAATGCTGTTAAGTATCAGGACATCATCACAAGATGCTTTGGCTCTCTTTAGTATGAGTCAAAAATCTCATCAGTGGGACTAAGTTGGTGAACCAAAGTGCTTTTTTTCGGCTATCTTTGGTTTTAGAAACAAGAAAAGGAACATTTCAGAGGGAGGCTTGTGGGAGGAGTGAGATGTGGTCACCCCAGTGTTTGGCATGCAGCCGAGTCCTGCTCAGTGCCAGCCTGGTGTTCCCCTCCCTGCTGGGAAACCCTGAGAGGTTTTAGAATTGATCAGAAATACAGATCCAAAAGCTCTTGTTTAAGTATAAGAAATCTGTGGTGATGAAAGGAAAGAAAGAGTCACAGGATAGTAATATTTCTAGAGTTTTGAAAATTTACGTGCCCGCTCTGGGACTGTGTGTAGAAAACTGTAAGTTCTCTTAAGTTCTGTTTACCACACAAATAATCCCTTGGGTTTGGGTTGTTTGTTTTTTTTTTCCAGATTGCAAAAGCTTGTTCATTTGATTTTTTTTTTTTTAATTCTGACACCAATTTCCTTTTAAATGTGATACTAGACCAAAATGACCTCATGGCTTTTTCCAGACAATTCAGCATTGTTTCTAGACAATTAAGTATAAGCTTCTGAGAAGTGAAGAATTTTATATTTATTCATAAAGCTTTGAGTCTGATGACAGTCTTTGATACTCTCATCACTTGTTGACATGTGTACTCACTGCTCGTCTTCTTGCTGCGTGCGTGGATGTGGTTCAGTCCATTGCAGTCCAAATGCCCAGTCCGGGCCTGGGCATTTCCAGGGACTCTGTTTTTGTTTCTTCAGGACATTAGTGATGTAACAGAGATTCTTAAAGTTGATAAGCAGCTTCTAACCAACACAGATTTAGTTTTTGTGAAACAAGTGCCACTTTTAGCAGGGAATATGAATTTCCTTTGCAGTTTCGGATTGCAGATTTTTAAGCTGCAGGGAACAACTCGTGTGCCACTGTACATGCTCCCTGCTGCATGTCACCTCCGCATACGCAGTGTGATGATGCCCAGCCTTCTCGTGAAGGCTGCAAAATACGCTCAGGAGGTGCCTTTCCCCCGCTTCTCATTATCCAGTGTGACAATGAAAATCTGCCTTGAAAATACTGCTGTCTTCATGGGAAGAATTTGGTCCGTTCTCAGTTGAATTAAGTCATCTTGGGCAACACAGAACCCCACTCAGCAGTGTGCTTCCACAGGGGACCTCCTAGCCATTCTCTGCAAGACCACTAGTAAGAGGACAGGTGGGAACCAGAATAGCTTCTCCTTTTACCACTGCAGTGTTGATGCTCCTGATGTGGAGATGTGAATCATTTCCAGCGTCCCTAAAACCCCCATGCAGTCTCTTTACCTTTTTTGCCTTCTGCTGCTAACTATTTTTAACTTGAGCTAAATCCTGAGTTCCTGTAGCTTGGCAGTCTGCTCTCAAGAGGCAGCACCTTGTCCTGCATACCCATGAGATGTGTGGGGTAAGCACACACAGTAGCTGGGCAAAGGGCAGTGTTTCATGCAGGCTGGAGAGGCTGGAGGGGCTTCAGGGGATGGAGATGCTGGAGAGGTTGGAATTGCTGGGAGGGTTGGAAATGCTCTAGAGGCTGGAGAGGCTGAAAGGTCTGGCATCCAAGTGACCTGTGGCTGTCACCCAAATTTTTATTCAGTGAAAGTGAAGTGCAGCATGAAAGTCAGAAATCCTCAAAGCCAGAAGCTGTTTAAACCTGTCTGACACTGCACCCCTTCACATGGTTACCTATAAGATTGTCATTGCTGACAATACTTTGTTTCCTCCATCTCCCCTGGTCTGGGAGGATGAGCTGCAGCCTTGCTTACTCACAGGAAGGAGCTGGCCCGCTATGTTGTGTGGCAGAGCAATTGTGTGCGGCTTCTGAGGCCATCTCATTTTTTCTTAAGGTGACACTACAATATATTGAGTTATTTGAGAAACAGTGTGTGGCTGCGACAGCGTAGAGGCATGCTCAGGTACCAGCGCAGCCCATGGTCAGCAGTGGCGCAGGATTTGGTGGTCAGTGAAGGGAAGTGGAGCCTTTTCTCCGTCAGCCCCTGTGTGCCGGTCCGGCACTGGCCCAGGTGTGTGCCTGTCAGACGCTGTCTGAAAGTAGCAGTTTGGCTTAAAGTTTCTAGCCAGTATTTGTAAGACATTTCGGCTGATCAGTTGTGAAGCTTCGTGGGAAAAGCTGATGTCTCCCAACAGGGTTTCGAGCCCCTCATGCCGGGGCCCAGCCATGCCCATGGGCAGCTCTGCACACCCCAGCTGCACCCCGAGGAGAGCTGCCAGCTCCGCTCCTGTGCCTTGGCCCTTCCCAGGGATGGGGTCTGCTCACAGCCTTCTCGAGCTGGAGGTCCCTGAATGAAGGTAGCCCAGCCTACCTAACCAAAAAAAAAGGGCAAGATGGGTTTGCAGGGATGTCCTGAGCTGACAGGGAAGAGGCAGGAGAGGAAAACTTCATCAGAGACAGAAGGTGCCCCTCAATGAAACGTCCCTCATGGAGCGGCTTTGTGCTGGAGGCTGTGGTGGTGACAGAGGTCAGCCTGGGATAACACAGGGGCCCATGGCTGAAGCATGAGCCAGCCTAACTGAGTGTGACTACACTGGCCTGTCCCCTGGTATGTTCCCTGACACCGCGGGGGAGCGGGGTGGCCGGGCAGGGGTGAGCTCTGGCACCTCTGTCGCACACCCATCCCATTCTGAACTGAGCTGATAACTCCTGGTGCATGGCACTTCTGATGGGGAGCATGAAGGAACTGGGAGGTGTTTTCAGCAGCTCCTGTTGCCTGTTGCTGGGACTGCGTGGCCAGTGGAGACTGTCTCTGGCTGGAGATGCAGGCTCACTGGTGCGTGAATGCTGCCTGCAAAGTGATGGTGAAGTGAGAGCCCTGGTCTGTGACCACCTGCAGATCAGATCAAAGCCTGATGGGTGCTGGAAGGAAGCTGGAATGAAAGACGCGTGGTTTAGGATCTAGCTGAGGTGACAGCCAGAGACACCATAGGTGTCCTGCTTTGAAATGGCCTTGGCAAGGTCTGGAAATAGTGATTTTGTGGAGAAGGAGGGTGGAGAAAGCTCTTGCGTTACATGCAGTTACTTGCCAGTGAAGCTTCAGCATAGGCAGACAGCAGCAGAGCCAATGTGGGTTTGCAGGAACAGCATTGTATCAGCTAAAGGCTTTGTCTGCATTGCTCTAGCATGGTGGGTTTACGCTGTGTCAGCACTTTGCAGCATGTTGCCATAGAATCATAGAATGCGTTGGGTTGGAAGGGACCTTTAAAGGTCATCTAGTCCAACGCCCCTGCAGTGAGCAGGAACATCTTCAACTAGATCAGGTTGCTCAGAGCCTCATCAAGCCTGGCCTTGAATGTCTCCAGGATGGGGCCTCCACCACCTCTCTGGGCAACCTGGGCCAGTGTCTCACCACCCTCAGCATAAAGAACTTCTCCCTAATGTCTAATCTAAACCTGCCCTGCTCTAGTTTAAAACCATTGCCCCTCGTCCTATCGCTACATGCCCTTACAAACAGCCCCTCCCCAGCTCTCTTGTAGGCCCCCTTCAGGTGCTGGAAGGGGCTCTTAAGGTCTCCCTGGAGCCTTCTCTTCTCCAGGCTGAACAACCCCAACCCTCTCAGCCTGTCCTCACAGCAGAGGGGCTCCATCCCTTTGCTCATCCTCGTGGCCTCCTCTGGACCCCCTCCAACAGGTCCATGTCCTTCTTGTGCTGAGGGCTCCAGAGCTGGACACAGTACTCCAGGTGGGGTCTCACGAGAGCAGAGTAGAAGGGGAGAATCCCCTCTCTGGATCTACTGGCCGTGGTTCTTCTGATGCAGCCCAGGATGCGATTGGCCTTCTGGGCTGCCAGTGCGCATTGTTGGCTCATGTCCAGCTTTTCATCCGCCAGTAGAAGCAAGTCCTTTTCCGCAGGGCTGCTCTCCATCACATCATCCCCCTGCATGTATTGATAATGAGGATTGTCCTGACCCAAGTGCAGGACCTTGTACTTGGCCTTGTTGAACTTCATGAGGTTTGAATGGGCCCACCTCTCTAGCTCGTTCAGGTCCCTCTGGGTGACATCCCAACCATCTGGCATGTCGACCGCACCACTCAGCTTGGTGTCATTGGCAAACTTGCTGAGGGTGCACTTGATCCCACTGTCTACGTCATTGATGAGGATATTAAACAGCACCGGTCCCAGTATGAGTCCCTGAGGGACACCACTTGCCACCCTTCTCCATCTGGGCGTCGAGCCATTGACCACCACCCTCTGAATGCGACCATCCAGCCAGTTCCTTATCCACCGAACAGTCCACCCATCAAATCCGTACCTCTCCAACTTACAGACAAGGATGTTGTGGGGGACTGTGTCAAAGGCCTTGCAGAAGTCTAAACAGATGACACCTGTTGCTCTTCCCTTGTCCACTGATGTAGTCACTCCATTGTAGAAAGCCACTAGGTTGGTCAGGCAGGACTTGGCCCTGGTGAAGCCATGCTGGCTGTCTCGAATCACCTCCCTGTCCTCCATGTACCTTAGTATAGCTTCTAGGAGGATCTGTTCCATGATCTTCCCAGGCACAGAGGTGAGGCTGATAGGGCGGTAGTTCCCAGGGTCCTCCTTTCTACCTTTTTTAAAAATGGGTGTGATGTTTCCCTTTTTCCAGCCACCGGGGACTTCACCTGACTGCCGTGACTTTCCAAATATCATGGAGAGTGGCTTGGCAACTACATCAGCCAGTTCCCTCAGGACTCTGGGGTGCATCTCATCAGGTCCCAGAAACTTGAGTATGTTCAGGTTCCTCAGGTGGTCATGTCCTTCTTGATCCTCCCTGAATAGCCCAAAGGCAGATTCACTGTGTGCAAGCGCTACCTTTAGCTCTGCCCATGTAGCTGTGCTAACCCTGCCCCCAGCTTTGGTTTTGGATTTCCTGTGAATGTTAACTGATCCAAAAAATTCCCCAAACCCATACAGTTAAATTTGTGAGTCTCCCATCCCCAGTTTTTGTTGGTTCCTTGATGAATACACAAGTACCCCTAGTGTCCAGTGAACCTGCAGGTGCGATAAGAGCGACTGTTTTTAGTGTGCCTGCCTAGGAGAAATTTTAGTGAGCATTACGTACTGGGAACGAGCTCTGACTCTGGCTGATGCTTCCCCTGAAGGACTTAACTGCGTCCAGTGTTATTCTACAGCACGTTCTGCAGTAGCTGTCACGCTTTTCGTTTCCACTGTGCCTTTATTGGGCTACGTTTTCTACTGCAATAATTTAAGGAGCACTTGTACTTTTTTATGCTTTTGTTTAGTGTGTTTAATGCCTTTGTTTAATAATTGTTTGACTCTGTGATGGGTCCTGTCTCACAAATTATTGTGGGTTTTGTGCATTGAAGGCTTTAGAGAGACCCTGTTCCTTTTTGCAGTGATCATCACTTTCATCGGAAAGGGTCTCTGGGATAGATGGAAGGGCTGTGCACTGAAAAAACAACACCTTTTTTGTAATTCTGTAACAGCCTACCATAGCCAAGATATTCTGACGAGATCCACTGCTAGTGACTTCAGTGCTCTCTGCTGCTCACGCTATTTCTTGTGTTCAGGGCATGCTGAGGGTGTTTCATGTCAGGATTTTTACCACAGTTTGTTAGGGATCTAGGAGAACTCCCTGTATGGCGCTTTCCAAATCAAGCAGGTTTTCGTCATGTGAAATGGGTAGTTTATTTTCCTCTGAGCCGACACTCCTGCTTGCTCAGAGTTCCTCTCTGGGAATACTTAGCTGCTATTTTCATGCAACAACCAATTTTTCTTCACTGACGTGCATTCACTGTGGATTTTCTGATTGGAAGCGTGTATATATGACCTTTCATTTGCGTATTTCTCATCAGCAGCTACATTTCATTACGTTCTAACTCTTTTTTGCTTTTTTTTTACAGATAAATTGTGTGACTTTCCCCCATCCTGACGTAATGCCGGAGCAGCAGTTGCTGAAACCTTCGGAGTGGAGCTACTGTGATTATTTCTGGGTAAGTAGGCAGCCAGCCACATACCATATTGCAGCTCCTGAGCCTCCAAAAAAGTGGAACAAACAGCTTGATTTTTGGTACAAGTTAAAGGAGAATTTGGGCTGAAATGCAGTGCGTTAGGGCAGCACCAGGGAGACTGAGGAGGCCAGTGAAGATCAGGTGGAAACCATCTAACCCATCTGAGATGTGGGCGGCTATCAGAAGAGTGTCCAGAAAGGCAAGGTCCATCTGTCAGGAGATGGTTTTGGTCAAGAAATGGGGAGGATGTAGGACAAACTACACATCTGAAAATACCTCAGCCAAAAGGGCTCTGCAGCAGGAGGGGGGATAGTGAGGTGGCTGACAGGGAATATTATTTCAGTGTTTTCCAGAGCATGACAGCTAGGGATGCACAGGGAAGCTGGGGATATCGCATTGAAAAAAGCAGATTGTTACAAACTTTGTGCTAAATTGTAAAACTCACTCCCATTCTGGAGGCCAGATGATAAATGACTTTTTTAAAGGATGAGGTTTGTGACGGACAGGCCCATTAGTAGCTCTTAAATTGAATAGTTTTAATGCACCCTTCAGCACAGAAAGTCTCCAGTGGTTGTCTTTCTCTGTGTGCCCTCTTGTGCCTAGCTCCACTTTCAGGATCCTGAATCAGATTAAAACGATACAGTAGTCCTTCAAGCGTGGAGATGATAGAAAAAGTCTTCCACTGGAAAACTGTTTATTGAGGGGTGGGGGGAATATTACGTCAACAATGAAGATTTTGTGAATTTTACATGTGTTTTCAGTTATTGAAACGTTTCCATTTAAAAAAGTGTTTCACTTACAAAAAAGTCTAGCTCTTGGAGGCACAGCAGCACTTCCCCTTGTGTGTGCTTAGCATTGGTGTGAGGACTAATGACAGTAACTTGCTAAAATACACTGACATGCTTGTAAATGGTCACGTTACCAAACCATCAAAGTTTCTTAGTTTCTTCCAATCTCCTGATCCCAATAAGCAATACATCATTGATAGTGTATGGGCTTATTTTTTGCATGTGTCTTACAGAAGTCGCTGCCCTGCTTCGTTCTTTTCATTTAGGCTTGGCCAGCGCTTGGCTCCTTGGGTTTGATCACATCTCGCTCTTAGTGAAACTCCACTTAAAGTTACCTTTCTTCTGCAAGCTTTTATCCTCCCGTAGCTCTGCTCCCAGGACTTTCCTCTTGTTCAGCCTTGTCATCCATGGTCCACCCTCCTTCTTCGATCAACTTCACTCCTGTTTTCTCCGCTGCTTGGTGCCCAGCATAGTGTCCTGCAAGTCTCACACTTGGATGGCCTTTTTCTCTGTGTAAATGTGCAGCACCCCAGGATACTGGAACAAAACCTGTAGTCATCAGGGAAGTGTTCTCCGGGCCTGTTTGTTGGAAGAGGGTAGGAAAAAAAACAGAGAGAGGAGAGAGAGAAAAGAGCAGAGAGGACTGTGTTAGTCCTTGTAGCAACCCTGAAGTCAGTGGAGCAAAGGGTGGAAAGGGTTGTGTAGGAAACAAACAGTGAAAGATGGGACATATGGTGGTAATCTATAGAACACATTGTTGTTTTACCCTGCTTTACAGCAGATCTGTGCAAACTGGCTGTATTTTTCTGAGTGCAGATCAAGGTTGAACTCGACAGTCTATTGAAGTTGTTTAGGGACGTGTTACCCCTGGAAGGAGCAGCAGTGTCCTCCCCTCTCCCCCAGCAGTTCCCTGCTGGCTCCAGGATCCCTTCTTCTCTCTGCAGGGTGAGCCAGCAGGGCTCACACTTGCTGAAGCCAGCCCAGGGGTGTTATCAGGTATGAAAGGCCATGGCTTTGGCAGTCTTATGCTAGCTAAAAATAACTGTAAAATTCTTCTTTTTTTAATTAAAAAAAGGAATAAGAGGAGGGGGAAAGAGAAAGCGTTGGACTATTCTTCTGAGAGGGGCTAAGGCACTGTGACGACCAGTTGTTATCAGAGGGCTCTTCAGACACCACTGCTGCCTGTTGCTTGAACTCTTTGGGCAACTGCCGCTGGAAACTGTGTGTCTGTGGTTTTGATCCCCATCTCTTTTTGTTGAACTTCCTTTTTCCTTTCAGGCTGACAAGAAGGATTCGCAAGGGAACAATACAGTGTCGGGATTTGAAATTCTTCTTCAAAAGCAACTGAAAGGAAAACAAATGCAGAAAGAAATGGCAGAGTTCGTTCGAGAAAGGTAATTAGCACTTTGCTATCAAATTAACTATTTATGGAAATATTTTTTTTTTCATAATTTAGATATTCCTTCGGTACATTAATGACATAGGTTAAACTACGTAAAGGATATGCTACCAATTCTTAAAGAACACTTAATATTTCTTTAATGTCCATCCACGCTCTCCAGTCTTCTCCAGCTCTCACCCATCTCTCCTGCTGTGCCCTGTCTCAGTTGTATTGCACACAGGCTGTCTATTTAGATAGAGGGAACCAAGAAGGTTTTAAGCTGCAGATTCAAGAAGAAAACATGGACGTGGAAAAAACAGAGCAGAGATGATACTTAGAATGGAATTATTTTGTCTGAAAAATAGAGAAGCAATTTGTTGACATGGAGCATGTGCACAGTTTCCTAGAGGAAGATGTAAAAAGACATCACATGGGACTTAAGCTGATTAGGGAGCTAAACTACACATGCAGATATTTAGAGTGAACCCCACATCATAAAGGCAGATATCTACCTCTGGCAGATAAGCTACCAGAAAACGCCAGAATGCTATTAATGGCCTGTTGCTCTGCTGACATGGGAAGTGCACTGAGCACCAAACAAGCAGTTGATAGAGATAGCTCAACCACATACAGGAGATGATGTGACATCATTACTCATAAGTAGTGTCACTGTTATTTGAAATCGCTTGTCATGTGTTCAAGCCAGTGTAAATCATCTTGAGGATGTCCCTCAAAACTTGAGAACAGCCTATAGGGAACAAGCAGTGTTTACTCCCAGGAGGAAGGCAGAGCACACCGATGGATGTTCTCTCCTGGACGCAATTGTACCAGTTGAAGGAGCTGCTCTCCTTTGTTACTGCGTCTATGTCAGTGCCTGCTTCTGAATTGTTACTGCCTTCCTGCTCCGCTGCGGCGGACACAGCATGGCTGTGCTGATGTAAATCAATAGCGGTGGACGCAATAAACAGGGCAACAAACAGGCACCTGTGTTGGCATTTGGGGGGCAGTTTGATTGGACAGAACTTGCAGATAGTTGCTTTCATTTGTGGTTTGTTTTCTTTCTCCCTCTCATCTTTTTTTTTTTTTGTATTCGGGATATGGCAGCAGTGGAGAAATGCAAAGTGCAACACAGGCAATAAAGATGGTCTGATACAGGAGGTTCAGAGTGCCTAGCATCCCTGTGTGGTTCCTAATGCCTTCAATGTAAGACAGTCCAAGAGACAGTTGCCTCTGTGATCCATGAAAAATGTGACATGTCACCAGAGGATCCAGGTAGAAGAAAGGACCAGCTGGCAAAGGAAAAATACAGTTGAGAAATAAACTTGCTAAGATAGAAGATGAGGAGAAGGCAAGCAGAATTGTGATAGCCATGGCCAGGGAAAAGAGAAGGAAAGCTGCTCCAAAGAAAGTAATCTATAATGAAATTTGACAGTTCTTTTGACAAAGAAAGGACCATTCAAGAGGGAGGGAAAGCTGGTGTGAAATGAGAGAGGGCAAGGAGAGAGCTGCTCTGACACTGGGAAGAAACAGGTTTGTGTTGTCAGTAGAGGAAGAAGTAGGCATGTTATAGAAGCAAAGACAGAAAAAAATCACTGTGCGCTGTAACAAAGAAGGTGTGGAATTGAGTGTGAAGAGGATCTAGATGGGAGTTATAAAAAGGTGAATATATTTTTCTTCTGTTTGGAACAAATGATTCAGGATTGCTCTGTGTGGAAAAGGAGGGGGATGGTGTTGATCTCAGGAGGTTACTCATGGAAACGAAGCTCAGGCCATCAGGGGAGCCTTTACATTCCCAGCTAAGAGGGAAAAAGCACTGATAAGATTTTCACGATGACCATCTGGTGGCTCAAGGAATATGAGACCACATTTAACTAGGGGGTTTCATGTCCAGAAAAATTCTCTCCATCTGTACAACCAGCCTTCTGGGGGTGAGGTTCAGGCAGCTAATAAAAATAGCTTTAAATAGGAAGCTGGGATGAGACGCGCTAACCAGATTTCTTGATCAAATAGCCAATGAGAGTCAATACTAACTGAAATTTAGTTTATCAAGTCGATGCTTTTAGAGGAGCTACTTTTAAATACTTTGACCAACCTGTGTGTTCATTCAGTTCTTGTTGACAAAGGTAGGGTTATAATACAGACTTTGAATTTCAATAAGACAGACCTCAAGAAAGGGAGGAAAAGATCTGAACTGAATGATCAAGGGTGTGGGTGTGAAAGACAGAAAGAATTACTTTAAATCAAAAATGAAAATATGGTTTAGCATTAGCATTCAAGTAAGTACTGCAAAATGGCCAAGAAAATCTGCAGATGCCCTGAATAGCATCAGTCTCTTGGAGTATAAGTAATTAGCAAAGGAACACTGTCTTAGGCTATTGGCCACTCACTTTTTAATTGAGCTTAGACAATTTAAAATAAATAGCAGATTATGAAAAGAAACACAAACAGGAGGATGGCTGTAGTGAGTCTGATGAAGGTCTGTCTAGCCCATTGACTTTAATCTGACCATGGCAGTACTGGGTGTGTAAGAGGAAAAGAGCATGAGGGTCTCTGCCCTCCCAGCTTCCAATAACCAGAAGTCTGGGGATTTCCAGGGCCAGAGTTTGCCTTAGGTCTGCCATGTTCGGCAGGTACTTGTAAACATCTTCTACTTTTTGTCTAATCCTTTTGAGTCTTTTTACATTTTTGAGCATTGCAACAATTTGTAGAAGACTTCTGCAATTTATGCACTACAGGAAAAGTAATTATGCTTCTGTTGTTTGATAATTTCATTGTTGCCTCCTAATCTGGAGAAACAGTGTAAAACAACTGATAGTCACTGTCTTCACACAGTGACAGTTGTGTAGATGTCTGTCAGATATCTTCTATCACCTTTTCTCTGTTCCCCACGTTGTCTTAATCTATTTAGTTTCTTCATGCATGGTAGTCACATCAGATCATCTTTGCCTCCCTTTGTGGCTCTCTAGTTTTTTTTATCCATTATAACATGGTGTGACTGAACCTATTTGAGTGTGGGCACACAAAGTACTTTATTTCAACTAAAGGGCATAAGAAAGCAGAGAATAAACATCCAAAGAGCAACAAGAACTAATAACGTCAAGACAGTATGGGTCAAAATGCACTTATAATCTGTAATGCTTCTGACTACACTGGGAGGGAAATTCTGAAAGTTTTCAAAGAAGTTAGTGGAAGCAAGAAACTTAGGGGTTTTAGTGTGAAGCTGGAGTAATTGCGAAACAGTCGTGTGGATTTCTGGAGGTAGGCTCACAAGGCTCAGGAGTACTGTGTACTGATGCGTTGGTGTTTCATAGTCACCACAATCCAGAGTTTGCAGGGTGTTTATATTGGCCAAGGCCACGAGGCATATTTTTTTCCCTTTTTGAGGTATATCTTCATCTTGGTTTTTAGCCTCTTTTGAAGTGTTCAAGGTGTTTTGGCCACAGATGGCAACAGGACGCCAGATTGGGGTCGAACAATTTATGTCTTATAAATGGGGCTCTTAAGCAATGAACAATTCACCTTTTTATTGTTATTTTTTATTGTTATTCCTCCTTGCCAGCCAGTCTGCCCTATTAGTAGTGCAATCCACCTGCAGTACAAGTAACATTTGAAATCCCAGAGCCTGGGCCAAATCTGGGACTGGTGAGGAGCACTTCCATTGAAGCCAATGGTTTTGTATGTAGGGTGCCATGCTTAGGACAGGCGCTGATGGCAGCAGACATAGTGTGTCTTATTTGTGATTGTGAAAATTACTTGGCTTCCTTTTGCCTTATTGTGTTCAATACTTGCCCAGCTACAGCAGTATGAAGGAAGAACTTCATGGGGTTTTAAATTCGTTATTTTCACAGCCAGCCTTTATGATGGAAGGTGGTTATCTCTGCTTGTGAGATGAAGGACCAAGACATGGATTCTCTGAGGGTCTGTCTGTATGGGCAGCTCAGAACAGTCAGCAGACCAGCTAGCACCTTTGCACACCTGGTATCCCCAAGTAAATCACTTAAAGGCATCCTTAAGCCAAAATCCAGCAGGAATAAAGCTGCGTCGCGAAGGATGTAGACTAGAGCTTTGGTTGGGAACTCCTGGTAACTGAGGCAAAAGCAGTGAGCCCTGGCTCTGGGCTGGACACTTAGGTATTTATATAAGCTACATTTAGACACTTGCATCTTTATTATAGTTGACCTATGCTCCCTTTCCAGTCCACAGGAACTGTCACTTCAGAGACAAGATTAGTCTCATCCTGAAGTAGGTATTTAAAGTGGGTCAGGTGAAACGTGCCTGGATAAAGCCCTTTTCATAGTGAGGTCCTAACCATAGTGTAGCCTTTGGTGCTGGACAGCTGTATTTGGTCTTGCTACAGCAGGCGTGGGAGGCTGGCTGTTTTTGTTCTCACGGGAGGGCTACATGGGTGAGGTACTGTGCTGTACCAAGCTGGGTATCACCTTGGGCCTCAGCCAGCTGCATCCCACAGTGACATCCAGATCGTATTTTCAGCAGCCCAGAACATTAGACCGCTCTTAGCAAGGCTCAAGGGACCCCTTTGTGTCTCAAATGTGCCACGCTTGACAGTGCTTGCTCAACTAGCTACCGCAGATAGGCGTGCCAAAAATATCCTACCTCCTGTCTTCTCACTGGAAGGAAATGGATTTGAAACCAGGTTTTTCCTCTGCTTGTACATAGTTAGCACAGAATCAGGAGTTGCTCCACCTGGGTGCCACTCATCTCTCTCTTGGAGAAGCTCTATTGAGCAAGCTGGTTTGAAAACCAGTGAATAGCCAGTCATTTGCCCTAGTTGGGATCATGAATACTTTGCAAGTTTTTCACTAGGAGAACTCAGGGGAGATGGAAATGCGTTGCTGGCATGATGCACGTCACCTGTGAACCAACAGTTGCTCCTTCCCTCCCTGCTGTGCAATCAGTATTTACCCTTGTCTCCTTGCTCTACAGCTACACTTGTTCTTCTCCCTGCAGCTATTCCCATAGTGGTTGTGTGCCAACAGCTTCCCTCTTCTGCACCCCCACCACTGGCAAGCTCAGATCCTGTTCCTGGCATGGTGCTGTTGAGTGAATGGAGAGACGGACAGGGCAGTCGGTGGGGTGGGCGAAGGGCAGGGACTGCACTACCATGTGTCAGGGACAGAAGCCCTTGCCATATCTTCACCAGCTTTGTCACCTGTAATGGGGAGCAGGAAGCATTCAGTGTCCCTAGGAAAGGTCCGGCACCCCAAACCTCATTTGGATTTCGCATGTATCGCTGCATTCCTTCATCTTTGCTTCAAGGATGTGCAGCCTCATGTTTAGCAGCAGACTGAGACACTTGCTTCTCAAGTGAGCCCAGTTTTGCAGACAGTCCATGTTGCACAGTAGAAACACTTTGTCCTTGTTGTTTGCTCTCCAGAACTGTAGCTTTTTCTTCTAATTTTATCGCACATGCTGTCCTGCATATATCCCTGCTCTTGCCTCTGCATTTTTAGCATATGGAGGGGAGAGATGGATCCTGAAACTGGTGCTGAAAGGAAAATTCCTGTGGCAAGATCTGTTAAAATGCAGAGAATTTCTTTAAATTATGTGTGTGTGATTCTGCCTTAAAGCTTACTTATTGCTGTCTTTTTATTTTCCTTATATGTTTGTGTGTGAGTGCAGGATAAAGATTGAGGAGGAATATGCTAAAAACCTGTCCAAACTGTCTCAGAATTCGTTGGCTGCTCAGGAAGAAGGGTAAGTGTGTCTCTGTGCATTTTCAGAAGGCATTTTAACATAAAAGGCATTCCTCCCATACAGGTACAGGTATTTTTCCTGATTTCTCCCATTGAGTAGAGGTTTATTTAGCTTAGCACCCTAAGAATGTTAGGGAAGAACTCTGAGGGTGTGTTAGGGAAGATAGAATTGCTTTGGAGTATTTTTCTTTTGAAGATCTTCATGGTAAATTTTTAGGAATATGTGTATAAAATATGTGTATTATTTCCAATAGTGTGTTTATGCTATCCTTGTTCTAGCCAGCACTAGTTCCTTTAGGAATTAGCATGTGTAAGTACTAAATTACTTTGAATATGGAAGAATATATGGAATATATACTGCTGAAAGTAGATCCATAAGATAAGGCCAGTAGAATTGGAGCAGCACAGATAGAGGGAGGATGTCTTCTCATCATGGGCCTGGCCCTCCAAGAAAAGCAACAGGTTGTCCCTTATTTACAACATGTTCACACTTTGGAAGTTAGGAAGGTATTAGGCAATGCACTTCAGATGTGATTGCAATTCATCAGTAATAATGCAAAGACACAAACTCTCTAAGCACTGAAAGCCAAGGTTGGAAATGACTGTACTCACCCTAGTTCCGACACAGTGTGTTTCTACTGGTAGTGAAGCTCCACAAGGTGTTTGCTCAGCTTTCAGCAGGCAAGGACAGAAATTGCAGCTCTCTAAGCACCTGCATCAATGATGATTTCTGTTCTTTCCCCTAGAAAACTTTGCTGCTAGCAAAGCTAAAACCACTTTCTTCCACATCCTCCTCCCGCTTTCTCCTACCACCAGTAGGCAAATGGGGGAATGCCTGGAAAAATTAAGGTGGAGGAAACGAGGGGAGAGTAGAGGAAACAAGAAGGAATGAGGAAAGAAGCATAAAAAATGTTGAAGTAGGGAACTGAAGGGGACACAGAGCAGAGTGCAGGGAACTAGGAACACTGCCAGTTGTGCTCTGCCTGGAAGGGTGTGAAAGTGAGGGAGTGGAAGGAGCTCCTGCTGGAATTTCTCATCCTGGTGCTGTGGTAGCCAAACTGGCTAGGGCCAGGAAGAGGATAGTGAGAAGATCCCAGGAATTGGTGAGGCCCAGGAAAGGGAAAAATTCCATTTAAAAAAGGGAGGGAGGAAGAACAACCAACAGGAGGATTTGAAGCAGCCAAAAGGAGGACTGCAGCATATCACAGTCAAAGTAAACATTTGCTACGGTCTTCCTCTCATTCCTGAGAAGGTGTGAGTTGGGGCACCCCAAGAACTGCTCTGTGAACACACCAGTTACCACTGCTGGTTTCATACTCCAAAGAGCATTTTCCAGCTTTGCTGTCCAGCAGTCTATGGAATTAACGCAAAGTATAGGCTGTCCCCTCCAGGGTCCTCTGCCCTCTGCTGGTGGTTAAGAAGACCCATGATCATGTTAGGCAAGTAGGACACGAGGGTGACGAGATGGGACTGATTTGTGGTACCAGAATGGTTCTGTCCAAGTTGCTGTGAGTACAGTGCTGCTGCACGTACACAGAAGGTGATAAAATACATGATCATTTAAGTCATCGTAGTTGGATAAGAGATGCAGAATATGCTTAGCAGGCTGAAATGCCTTCTTTACTTAAATAGATCAGATAAAATATTTAGTGCCAGTGAGAACTGGACAGTGGGAGGGGACCTCAGGGTCTAGGGAAGGAGAAGAGTTGGGAACGCTTATGTCTCAGGTCGTTTGGCTGTGGTGAACACCATACTTTAGAACTCAACTCATTGGAGCAACATCAGAGATCACAGGTCGTTATTTTGAAATTGCAGATGACAGGTAATTTTTCAGGCTATCAGGAAGGGGCAAATAGAACTATTTGAAAGGGTGGTGGGGGAGAGAAGGAGCCAGAAAACTGTAGATCACTCAGTTTTATTTAACCTCTGCAAAGTGGTAGAATAAACCATCAAGCTTTCTAGAAGCACTTAGTGGAAAACTAAGGTGATGAGCAGTTATTGTGGATGCATACAGAACACACAATGTCAAACCAACCTAGATCCCTCCAGTGATGGAGTAACAGAAGTCAGCATCGTAGCTCTTCATTTAGTGCAGCTTTTTGCAATGGGAGATTCTTGTAGGCAAGCAAGAGAAATGCGGCCTAAATAAAGTCTAAGGTGCAAAACTACATAAGATATCATACCCACTTCTTACAAAAAAATAAAGTGCAGAAAGTAGCTATGGGGTGAGATCCCATAAGGTTCGTTTGTCCCAAGTCCGGATTTTTTTCAATGTGCTAGTGACCTATGATAGAATAAATAATGGGTTTGCTGTCATCAGAGATGAGACAAAGCTAGGAGGGATGGTATGTACAATTTGAAGAAAAAGACTGCAAGTCAGAATTATTTTGTTAAAGTAGAGAAATCACTGAAAAAAATTAAGATGCATTTCAATGAGGACAAAGTATCAGGTTTTATACTTTCACAGGATGTGAAAGATACAGTTACATAACAGTTTGTGGGAGAGGGATCTGGCTGTAGTGAATCACAAGCTTATTCATCAACAACTTCACGCTGTTGTCTAAAAACGCAATCATACTGAGATATGTAGAACAAAGAGTGTCTGATATGAAATAATCTGTTACCAGTTTAGCAACTGGAAGACCTCTGCTGGAAGACGGTGTAGTTTTGATGATGGAGTAATTTTCAAATACTGAAAGGCTTCTCTGAGGAGAAGTAGAATAATCTGTTCACCAAAAGTACGGTGTAAAGTAGAAGAGGCAATGGAAAACTGCATTGATGAAGATTTATTTTAAGGATTAGAAAAGAAAAATTGTTATGGTAAGGATAAGACACTGAAGTATCTTGCTTATGGATACTGTGGCATCTCTATAACTAGAGGTTATGAACAGTGTTTTCAAAGATCTGCTGCATACAATGCCAATATAATTCTGCCTTGGTCACAGAGATCGGTTATCTTCTCAGATTTCTGCTATCACTTTTCCGTGATTTTTCTGAGCAAGATGTGGTACAAAGCATTGTATCATATCTGACTGACACATCCCACTGGGAGGATGTGCAGAGGACTGGGCATTGATCGTTGTCGCTCTGTGTTCTTTCAGCACATTGGGAGAGGCTTGGGCTCAGCTAAAGAAGAGTCTAGCTGATGAAGCAGAGGTTCATCTCAAATTTTCTTCTAAGGTAAATAGTTCTTCCTTTTGCAAAGATTTTTGCCCTGTAATTGATGTGAATCTCCCTTCAGTGCTTGTTAGTGGGGGAAAATACACGTGCATATGGTACAAATTCAGAGGAACTAATAAGCTGAACAAACTTATTGAAACCCTGTCCATTCTTCCTGCCAAAATCATAGTTTATTTAATCTACCTGATAAGAAAGTTAAAACACATCTAGCCTGGACTTTTCATAAAAAAGAAGGAAAACTGATTCTAGAGATTATTCATCTAGGACTCTTAAGTTCCAGCCTGTTCAAGTAAATTTACCTAGCTTGTATTACTTCTGTAGAGGAAGAAATAAAAAATAGTATTTGGCTTCTCAACAAGTATCTACTGTATCTGTCTGGAAGGAAGAGAACCAAGACTCAGACTTCTTTGTATCATTAGCCTTTCTGAAAAGTGGGCTGGGAACTTCATCTTATTTTTTGATGTTATCTCAAGTGACTCCCAAGGAGATTTCTTGTACAAGTTATGGTATATATCTGGTTTTTTTCCACCACATGTGACATACTCTTGCATCCTGTTACATTACGTTAACCTCTGTGGGTGATCAAGTTCAGTACAGTGGCAGATATCTCAGCACAACAGCCATGTTCTGGAGGAAAATTATAGCTCTGCATTGTTTGTAAGCGATTATGCAGAGGTTACTCAGGCAACCAGCTGCTGCCATGGTAACACACTGCTCTGCTTCAAACTTCTATTTCAGGGCTGTAATTAGTAAAATAGTTTTTGCTCCCTGTTGTCCTCCTGTATTGTTTTCCAAGATGAAGAAATGTGCCCTGGAGTGGTGTGTGCGTGTAGGCAGGTGATATATAGGGGTTCTTTCATTATTTTACTTTTCCTTAAACCCCGCACAGAAACTCCTGTAGCATTCTCTGAACTCTCCTTACGGTTCCCATACCTGCTTTGGGAGTTCCTAGTTCCGGCTTTCTTTTATTAGCAGAACATGTTTTTAAATATATCGATTATTGCTATTACTTTCAGGGAAGTTATTCTTAGAAGTAGTGATTATATGTCTCATTGATAGTCAAATGAAACCGGTCAGTACTGGCACAAGCAGTCAGTACAGCGCGGAGCACACCAAGAGTATTCAAACATAAACACCAGCCATGAAGACATTGAACGACTTCTGTGATAGTCCATCACGGCACTGTTACACTGGGGGTCATGAACAGATCAGAGAAGGTGACAGCACTCTTGCGGCACTTGGAACATAAATAATTACACTACTAATGCCTGTACAGACTGCCATGGCAGCTGTAGATACATGCACACGAGGAATCCTTCAAGAAGGCCACCATGGCACTTAACCTCTTCTCCAGCTATCTTATTGTCCCTCACTGAGCTCCAGGAAGTGAATTCTGCTGGAAGAGAAGGTACACACGCGTTATACTAGTTGAAGTCGTGGTGGGCTAGCATGGATATGATGATGTGTTACTAGCCATTCTGGAAATGGTGCTGATGAAGCCAAACGAAAAATAAGTACTTGTGAAATCAGAGGAATTTCTGAAGTGTGGTTTCTGATAACTCAGCTGTGTAGTTTCTCCAGCATCTTATACTATGATTAACCCTATGCCTCTGTCTTTCTGCCTAAGTCTCTACCATACTGGTACAGAGATACAGGGTCTCTGTCCTATACCTGATAAGTTCTTTTAGTAAACTTCTTGAGATTTCAAGTCCTTTGTCACATCTCACCCATTCAGTGATGGGTATCAGAGTTGTATGTATACACTGGTGTTTTAAATCTCTTTGTCTTAGGAAAGTAGTTTAGTTTTTTTCATCTGTTGCATGTATTTGGAAGTCTTTTAGCAAGATCTTCTAGGGGGAAAAAAAGAGAAAAGAATAAATATGGCCTGCTATAATGCAACATTTAAAAGCCTGGGTCATTCACATGTGATTCTATTTTGATAGCTTATGGTACCTCTTGCAAGACGGAAGTTCAAGCAGGATAATGATGATGAGGAAATATGACTGCCTTCACTGAGAAGTCCACCTCTTTGATTCCCAGAACATAAAACTGGAGAAAGCAGTTGCCTTGTTTGCATTTTGAGCCTCCTGGTGATGCGTTTCCCATCTTTATGAGGATCTCAGAATTTCCCATCCCATTATAAAACATGGGAAATAAACAAATATCTTTGCTTTCTATTAGGCAAGTAGAACTACCAGTGAAATGGCCTCCTGTTCAGTGTGTCCCTGGCCCTGGGGATTTTTATAAGGGTTTTCACAGCAAAGTCTGCTTATGTCAGGTGTGTCAGGTTGCCACTTCTTCCACTGAGGATGATTGACTCATGTTGAGTAGTTTACCCAGGTTAATCCATTTATTAATAGAGCAGTCTGAGGGGCACGTAGATTATTTAGCTACTTCAGACTCAATAGGACACAGACATCTCTATCGACTGTAATATATTGCCTCTGGAGTTCACTGAAGCCATCCTGAACTTCTTTCTGTTCCAGTTCTTGTTTCGTTGATCATTGACAATGCTCCTGGCACAGGTAGCGGTTTGTGCCTTGGTTCTTGAGAGAGTTTGTGTAACCATGCTCAACCACAGAGTTGTGAACAGGTCTTTATTAGCTTGCCTGGGGCCATCCTGATGAGACTATCATAAAAATGTTGTCCATAATTTTCTAGTCCAACCTCCACAGTCAGAGTAGGACTATCACCCGCCATGGATCAAGTCAGCTACATCTTTGTCTAGCGGAGTCTTGAATATCTCTAAGGACACAGATTTCATGACCTCTCTGGTCAACCCATTCCAGTGCCCAGCTACCATCTGGTGATTTTTTTTTTTTTTTTTTAATTTTATTACATTCAACACAAACCTCCCAAAACTCAGTTATCTGGTGTGACATTGCCTGGCCCTACAAAGAAGAGTTTGGCTTCGTTACCTTTGCACCTGATCCTCAGATAGCTGTAGGCCATATTGGATCATCATGGTGCCAGTCTTCGTTTGCCTAAACAAGCTCTGCCTTAGGTTTGTTTAACCTCTCTTGGATGTGTGCTGTAGGGCCTTGACTGTCTTTGTAGCCTCTCTCCATTTAAAGATTGTACTGAGCTTGAATGAAGTTTCCTTCTCCATTAAAATAGCACTAGAGGAAAGCCGAAAATACTTGCTTTCAAGGACTCTCTGATACTGCTCCACTGTGGGCCATGTTAGGTGATTACGCACCCAACACCTGCATTGACAGCGTCCAGCATCCTCACAGGAGGGACAATAGAAAAGAAGTATTTGGTTGCTTCTGGGGAGGTGAAATATCTATCCCTTCAGAGCACATTCCCTAGATATCAAAACTGTGTATCAGAGGGCCAAAGAGCGATATGATACAAACTCTACCAGGGTTGTGCATTACCACCTGTCAAGTCCTGCTTGTAAGAGGTAAATCACGTGTGCAATCTTGATGGATCTGTACTGAGTTAATTTCAGTGGTTTCTTGCCCCTTCTTAAAGATTTTGATCTAAATACTCAGGCTTCTCTTTAGGCTCCCTCATACTTGTCAGAAATTAATAAATTGTGCCTTTACTGGACCTCTTCACTATACAAGAAATGCAGATGTGTCACCGCGGTCCTCTGACTCACCTTACTGCAGTCAGGGTTGGTGGCTTTAGTTTGTGTACTTCTTTTCAAGCAAGTTGCATCAGTTAGGCCAGAGTCAGAGCACCTCAAGAAGAGCTCTGGACATTGCCTGCCATTGGATCTTATGTGTAAGAAGAGAGATACGATTTAACGGGAAAAAGGAAGACAAGATTTCTGTCCTTTTGCTCCCTTTTAAATATTGCCTTAATAGAGCTGTCCTGTGAAGAGCTGAGGTTTACAGTAGCTTCACTCGGAGTTCTCTTCAGGAAGAGTAGTGTTGCTGTATGACATTGCCTTTGACTGCAGTGTATTTATTGTTTCCTCTCTGTCCTGAGCTCTGCTCAGCAGAACAGCTGGGAATTACTGCCTGACTTCTCATTATTGCCATTTTTTCCTTTGTTTCATTACCAGCTTCAGAGCGAGGTAGAGAAGCCCCTCCTTAACTTCAGAGAGAACTTTAAAAAAGACATGAAGAAGTGTGACCACCATATTGCAGACTTACGGAAGCATCTGGCCAGCCGCTACGCAGCTGTTGAAAAGGTGGGAGCAGAGGACAAACTGGAGTGTTTATGAGATAGTGCTGGTTTGGACAGAAAAGCAGCTGCCCTCTGAAAAGTTTCTGTTCTGCCACAAAGAACCACAAAGATTTCTGCTGAGTGCTTTCTGCTGTTAGTTATGCTTTGCCAGGCTCCTGACGTGGTTTGCTGCTTAGCTGAGATTTGGGAAACTGGGGGCTACAGGCAGGGCTAACACATTACTGCTGAACTGGCTTTTTGTTTCGTCCTCCCCTTCCCAACTTGGGACAATGTATTTCTAATGCATTTGATGAAAATACTCCTTGCTTGTGTGCATCTGGAAGTCAAATGTATTGCCCTCAAAATTTAAAGAACCTTGCCTTAGAATAGCAGCAGGGTCAGGCCAGAGGCTCGCCTGGCTCAGCATCCTCTTGTGCAGTGGCCAAAAGAGGATGGCTAAGGAAGGCAGCTCGAACTTCTCACGGCAAGTCACAAACCCTCTCCCAGTTACCGTCTTCTGCACCTCACAATAAACATCTTCACCTGAAAAAATCCAAACAGCAGCAGCAGCACACTAGTATCAGGGACTGTTTTAACTTGAATATCCAGTAGGTGGCTGAAGTTGTGATTTAGGGAGAGTTATACCCACAAAAAGAGCTCTCTTAGCAGCAGCTATCAGGAAACGGGTTACCCATGCCTCAGCTGCCAAGAAGCTCATGCCAAATGGTATCCTCATGCGGTTTGCTCTTGGTTGTAAGTTGGAAAGGAATGTACCATGTTTAGTCAACCCAGATTTTTTGGGCTTTCATTCAAGATCAGAGTGCACATGAGAAGGTTTGCCCAGGGACAGAATTGTTGCAGGATACACAAGGTTATTAGACTGTATATACTCAGGGAAGGCGTTTTTCTTCAAAACAGTAAGTTCTTCACAGTCATATCTGCAAAGACACACAGTCCTCAGTAGGGGTATTGGAAAGAATGAATTAGAATAGCTTTGAGAAGAAGGAATAAAGAAAAGGAAAAGCCATGTCTGCAGTGTGCCTGATGAAGCGCACAGCTTCCCACCAGATTGCTTTCTTGCAGCTCCCTCTTGCGACCTGCCGAACCAAGCACAGGGTCTTAAAAACTGCAAATTGAAAAAATTCAGGTAATGCCTCAAGAGCATTGTAACTTGCAGGCTGGTGTGACTAGAAAACTGCAAGGTGCTAACAAAATGTAATCATCCAAATTTAGTTTTTAACACTGTAACTGGATAAAGAATAAATGTGACCTATTTTATAACAAGTCTGCAAGACAAGTTATTTTTATTTTATGTGTTTAGGCAACCTCAGCAAATGAGGTTGCAGCATGCCTATGTGGTAACGATGTTTATTTGTTAAGACATTTTACTAATTTGCCTGTAGAAGCTCAGTAATGATACTGATAAATCATGTTTTAAAAGCCTGAAGAACTTTGAATAACTTAAATAATCAGTTTTAATGAGGTCACAGGTTCTTGATTTCTACAGTGTGAACTGCTGTTGTCATAAACCTGAATTAGTTCTTCTGAAATAAGTTTAAAAGTTCCTATTGCTAGAGTTTCCGATAGGTGTTTATTGAATCCAGAAGGTACTTAAAAATAAATTCTGTAAGATACTTGAAATTCTTTCAACAGTTGAAATCTTAAGAAAAGCAAATAGAAGAGGTGTCTTGGTGATGCTCATTAAGACATTTGGAAGAGGCTCCATCTCCCCTTTCTTCCAGAAGTAGTGAGAAAGTTACTAAGAAGCATGAAAGTGCGATGATGCCTTTTGTAGTGTGCCTTTCTAAGAACCTATGAAGAGTTCAGATGGTTTTGTGATTTGTTGGTGACTACTGCTATATGGTGGTAGAACGCTTCTTTGAACACCACATGGTGTCCTAAGAACTTGAATCCCAGTTTTATGCAGAGTCCCTGACTTCTTACTTACAGATACTTGTATGAAGGAGTCATAGATGGCTGAAAGCAGCTGGCAGCTCTTTTCCTCTAAAACATGTGACTCTTCTTTAATTACTCCAAGGCCCGGAAAGCCTTGACAGAGAGACAGAAGGATCTGGAAATGAAAACGCAGCAGCTAGAGGTGAAGCTCAGCAACAAGACGGAAGAGGAAATTAAAAAGGCAAGACGGAAGTCCACTCAGGCGGGTGAGTACCTGTGTCCATCAATGGCAGGAGACAAGCACAGGATAACAGGAACAAGATGGGGTGCAACTGCCCATCCACCCACGTGTTTCTTGGTTTTTCTAATATTGCTACAAAGTCAAAGTGAACCGTGCTACAAATCTGTTTGTTATGAAATCCCCTGAAGAAACAAGCCCAGTTTTCTAACTCAGATGTCACAAAATGGTAATTTTGATAACTGGGGCGAGAACAGTAAAAGGAGGGTGAATTGTCCTTTTGTTTTGTGAAAGTGTGATGAAATAACTGAATGTTTGTGAAACTTTCAAAGTCAGATTCAAAGCTGAGGATGTTTCTTCCTTACATCATAGTTCCTATCTTGGTTCTTTCCTAAATCACAGTCACTTACAAATATGTGGGTGCCTATTATGCTTCCTATTACTGTCTTTTTCCTTAAAAGTGAACTTTTTGTCTTTTTTCCACTGCTACTCAGTAACTAAAATAAGGATATGGTAGTGTGTGCTAAACTGTGCTGAGGGTGCAGCTACTTGGTATGACTTATGCATGTTTTACAGAGGCTCAAACCACTTCTACAGGATCCATCAGGAGCTGTCTTTCTTGAGATCTGCAAAGCTGATCCTTTGCTGAAAATATGGTTTAACTAGGGCTTCCATATTTCATCTCTTCATGGGTCCATTCCTTGGCAGAGTGGTCCTTCTTAGTTCTGAGGCTTATAAAACTTCAGAATAGCCTGTCTGGGTTTTGAGGAGACTGAGGAGAGTCATTTGCAGTGTGACCATGTGTATAGACAACCATTTGAGGAGAAACAAAAGCTATGTGTTAGCAACAGGAGGCTCCACAAGATGTGCCCTTCATCTGTCTGCAAATTCACAGCCTCTCTGTGTTCTCTTGGGTCCTCAGAAATTGTTTGCAACAGGTATTTATTGAACAAGCAAGGGAGAGCTGAAGATCAGATGGGAGTAACCCAGAGTTCGGTGTGAGTCTCCCCGTCGCTCTCCCCGCTTTGTGCCGCTGTTACGGTGCACGGCAGGGCAGGACTTGCCCCATCCCCACCGGTAGTGCTAACCCGCAGCCCAGCTGAGGTGCTTGCCACATGCACAGCAGCAGCATGTAGTGATCTGGCTCTGAAATGATGCCTGCTGCAAGTGGACGGTAGGACTAGAGAGCTCTAGACCAGAGCCCTTCTATGATCCCCCAGGTTACTGACACATGGCGTTGCTTTGTGCTCCCGTGGATTGGTCTGTGTTTCATGGCTTTCATGTTGCTGGCTATTCGGTGGCTCAGATTCACTCAGGTGGGTGGAGGATAACCCCAAGTCAGATAGTTCCTGAGGAGTTTCCTGGAGTGTGGGAGCCACTAGTTCGGCCTTGTTATGTCAGACCAGACGTCCCCTATCTGGGTAGATAAGCTTATTGCTGAGCTTTAAGCCCTGAATGCTTTTTCCTTTGTACACTTTGGTTGCCACCCCAGATTTTAAGTCCATGAGAGGCTTCCAGTTGCATTTACTTCTTTGACACTTTGGTCTGTGGAGTCCTGTTCTTTGTTCCCAGTTTATGTATAAAGACCTTTTTGCACCTAAAAGAACAGGATCAATTTGAGCTCTGGACCTAGGCATCAAACCATTAGCCTCATTTAAAGAAGAAAGAGAATTTATTAGTCAGAAAGCAGTAATCTCTGAGACATTCTTTCCAGATTTTCCAACCACCTTTTCCTCTCTGTCAGAGCAGAGTCCTGCAACAAAGAAAAAATTGAAATAATCGCAGCTTACTGTGTCACTGCCCTGAACACAGGAGGAAGCTAGAGCTCGACTGGAATCGTGCGTCTTCAGAGGCTGGAGAATGCATGAGCGTGCAGCTGGGTTGAGGTTGCACAGAAGTATCCCTCAATCTCAGACAGCTTAAACCTGACGCTTCATGCCCATTTTAAACAGACTCCTCTTGAATGCAGTCTCACCTACAGAGTGCTACCCTGCAGCTCATTATGATAGATTTCCCATTGTAATTATTTTGGTTTTCAGATATAACTTCCTGTCTATGACTGTTTATTTTTTTAACTGAAGTAACTTGCCTTCATAGTTCTGGGCATTTTGTAAAATACTGCTTAATGTTCATATTTTCCTTTTAAAATCTTTCTTTCCCCCTCATCCTTTCTCACCCCAGTCGCCTATCTTTTACCACACATGGAATGCAGGCATTTTGTTGAAATTTTGTTGCACCTCACAAATACAATGTAACAGAACTGCCTTCAGCTCCATCGGGACTGACCATCAAACCTTCTGGACCTGTCTACAAAGCCTGAACTGCAGTTTCCTTTTAAGTTTGGTGACACTGGCTGGAGAGGACTAATGCGTTGCTGTCTTGAACTTTTCAGGAGATGACCTGATGCGCTGCGTGGATCTTTACAATCAAGCCCAGTCCAAGTGGTTTGAGGAAATGGTGACCACCACTCTGGTATGTAACCCTATGCAGCATTTTACATGTATAACATTGCAGAATTGTAATAGCGTACAACATTCATCATTCATAGCTAATTACAGTGCAAAACATTGGGTAAAATTGGGTGATAAATCTCCCATTGTATTTCCTGTTCTCAGTTCTAAGAAAATCACATATCATTAGGGGAAGGAAGAAATAATTGTTGTGTTGCAGAAAGCATTACACCAGTTCAGGGCTGCTTAGGGGCCAGAAGGCTGGAATTGTCCCCAGGAAGGATGAAGGAATGCACAAGGAAGACATGGAAAAACATGTGATAAATCATTGAGTCCATTTATACATTAATGGATTTTTATATTCTGTGATTTTACAATTTTTTCACAAAAATTGCCAGCTCAGAAGAGGCATACTTTAATTGCCTATTGTTCTGTTTCTCTGAAGATAACACAGCTCACAGTATTCACCTAAGGGTGTATACCTTTGGGATTAATCGCCAACATGCCAAAAATAGAGCTTTGATGTGCTGTATTCCTTGAAATACCTGTACTTTGGTTTTAGGGTTCCTCCCTCATGTCTTTCCTTAGAGCCCTTATGGACAACAGCCAATTGCTTTCAAAAGTGGGAAATAAAAATGTCTTTTGCATATCTTTTTTCTCATTGGACAAACACAAAACTTCAAACTCCTCCTAATAAGAAGCAGGGTAATAAATTGCTCAGCATTTGGAAGTGTGTCAGTGCAATATTTAAACTTCAGTAAATAAATAAAGGCAGATGGGTGAGTGGAAAACCAGGAGGCAGATGTCTGCCCAAAAGCAGAACAAGAGAGAAAAAGCTGGCTGTTCCTGTACATAAGGGATCTGATTTTCCTCTCAGCTTCACTGGTGGTTTCTCACTGATGCAAATGCCACTGACCATCAGTGGCACTGTGTCCAGATATGGCCAGGTATATGTTAGCTGCATATTTGCTCCTGGAGAAGTACAACTCAGAAGTGCTCTAGTCGATAGCTCAAGAGGGAAGTCATAACCTGCAAACCTACATGGCAGGTTTGTCAGTTGTGAAACTCAGGCTGAGAAGCATTTGAAGCAAGCCTTGGTATACATGAATATAAAATCTTAAGTTGAAAAACAGTCTGTGTCTGATCAGTTCAGATACAGATTAGTTCACAAGCAATACAAAGTCGAGAGAGTCAAGGTGTAAAGATTTGTGTTTCCTTGTATACCTTCTTCCCTGAAGTTTCTGGTGTAGATACAATGCACATTCTGTGTATGGCATGCTTACCAGCACTAGCACACTGGGTTCTGCGTTCTGGTCCTGTGCATCTGTGCCCTATGTAAGGGAGCCTGAGTTCAAAGTGGGCCCTTTTTTCCAAAAGGGCAGTACATCAATCGGCAACAGCGATTGTAACTCAGTCTGTTTCAGTCCTGTCCATACTATAAGCTCCTTTGCCCTTCTTCCTCCCCAGGCAGATAGTCTGCCACCTGAGACTTTTGTGCTGTAATGAAGGATCTGTTTCACAAAAGACGTTTAACAAATTGGAGATAGCACAGGGAAGGCAGTGTAGCAGCGTGCCTACTTCTATATGTGCAGGTTGCACTCCACCATGATGCCCAGTAAGTGGACACCAGAAATGCCTTCTGCAAGCAGGTTTTTTAAGATTTGGCCCCATTGATGTCTCTCTGAATACAGAGCTTTCTAGTGAAACAGCAAACTCCATCACAGTTTTTATCTTTAAAAGCGGACTTCCATAGTATGCCACTTCCATTACTACTGCTCAGATAGACAAGGACGGACTAAATATAGATTTTAGGGTATAATATCAGAATCCAGGAGATGAGGGAGGCAGAAAAACTCAGGAGGAAAGTTAGAAATCACCTGCCTTTTCAACTAAAGCGTTGCTGGGGTCTGCTTACTGCCAGCTGAGCGAGGTGGAGACTTGTCCCAGCTCATCATCTGGTGAACAGATAAAACTGCTCTTAGAGGTGTCTGGTTAGACCGAGGGCAGTCAGGCCGTCTGAGCCATACACCCCAGTGCAGTCTCCTGTTTCCCCAAGGAATAACTGTAACTTCTGGAGCTAGCAACAAAGATTGCAAAGCTTTGGAAACAGATTCACTCTCGCCTGCAGTGTCCCTGAAGACAGTAGCTCCTGTCTCTGCCTTGGTTGTCTCTGTTTTGGAAAGGCTTCAACCTTCTTTTCTATCGTTAGGCTCAGGCTGAAGTGACTTCTGTTGCTTACTGTCTCAGATTCTCTGCAAATCAGAGGGATGTGCAACCACAGAGTTCAGCTCCAAAGCGTGACCCTAGGGTAGTATCTGTAACTGCACTGACTGGCAACCTTTTGTGTGTCATCCTTTCTCTGGGCCTTCAAGCTCAGCTTCCAAGAAAAATATGGACTTGTTTTCCTTCATGTCCAGGAGCTTGAGAGACTAGAAGTTGAAAGGGTGGAGATGATTCGGCAGCATCTTTGCCAATATACACAGCTGCGGCATGAGACAGACATGTTCAACCAAAGTGTAAGTCTGCTTTATGTTCGGTCCCTTTGGTCTTTATTGCACTTCAGCTGAGCAGAACGGTCCCTATCCTGATCTGAGTGACCTGTATCAAAAGGAGATGTGAAAAGTCTGTGCAGTCAGTTTGTTAGTTTGCAGCAGTACTGTCTGCCACCCTACAGTCCTGCTCCTCCAAGACTCTCTGATCCTGGTCACATTTCATACTGCTGGATCGCAGCTTTTTGCTGGGGGAGACACAATGAATTTAATTACATTTAGTCAGTATGAGCCATTATTGGCTCTCCCAGCATCATGCACTACTCCTTGAGGTCATCTAGTCTTGCAAGGAAGATGGTAGTTTCACTGTTGGGGGAGGGAGTATATATTATTTGCTTATCAAAAAACTGGCTAATTTTCAAATACTAAAATACAGGGAATGTATGCCCACCTCAGTACATGGTTGTATTTGGTGTAAGGTACAGATTGCAGGACAGGAGCCAGAGACTGAGTGGCCAATGCCTGGCATAGGAAGCATGTCTCTGCTTGGCGTTAAAAGTCTACCAATCCTCTGCTTCCTGCTACAAGGTTCACATTCGGATCTGGCTGTTGCCCACCGAGACTTGTGTATGTGCAGTTCTCATTTGTCTGCAAATGCAACACAGGCATGCCCATAGCTGCTCTACACTTCAGAGGAATGACCGTCTCTGCTTGAAATGCACCCTTGACATTTTGATTCTTGTTTTGTTTGTTTTAGACAGTAGAGCTCGTGGATCAGTTGCTTCGGAAAGTGGATCCTGCCAAAGACAGGGAACTGTGGGTAAAAGAACACAAAACTGGAGATATCCGACCTGTGGACATGGAAATATAGACTGTTCTGTAGTTGTATGTGATGAGTCCACTGAAGTAACCAGGCTAATGTTTGTTTTTTAAGGGTCAGAAGCGCATAGGGAAAAGGTTGTTCCACTACCAGACACCTTGTAATTTATGCCTGTATGGGCTATCTCTGTTACATTTAGTCATTAAAATGGTCCTCATTGTGCTAAGCCTTAAGCAGACATTCCGGGGTGAAGAAACCAGATGTGTGCTTCCCAACAGAGGTTCCCAATTGCACGCAGCTTCCAGAAGAAATCTGCTTTCTGGTGAAGAGAGAGAGCTCTGTTCTTCAGTGACTTTGTGCTACATCCCTTGCATGACTATCTTTATACAGTATGTTAGAACAACCGTGCAGTGCGCCTCTGGCCAGCAAGTAGATAAGTGTTTGAACATGATGCAGGAGGCAGGGAAGTCCTGATCATGAATCCCAGGTCTGTCACTGACTGCTTTCATGGCCACAGGCAAGTCAATTAACTTTTCTGGCTCCCCCATCTCTAAACACGCATGTCTCGCAGCAATGTTGTGCAAATAGATTTATTTCATATAACACCATTTCCCACCGTGGCAGTGAAGTGATGGCCCTTCTCCCAAAATCTATGGAGAAGACTCCTGTTCTTCCTGTTTTATACTCCCTCTCAGGGATACATAAACCCATTATCATCATGATTTCTGTTCTGGACCAATCAATAAGGTTGAAAGCATTGCCATCACCGTTATTTATCAGGAAAGACTTTGTTGTGCTATACCTACCTCATTTGCTGTCTGAGTGCCCTCAATGACAGAAAGAGGTTATATACCAAGGAATAAATGAGATGTTCAAAACCTTTCCTGATTATGCAAGGTGTTTTCTCACAGAATCTCCTTAAAGACAGTCCTCTAACATTTTATTTGGGATCCAGGTTAAAATTGCCCTTTTTTTGGTTCCTTCAGGTGAATAACACAGCCTTTAGGTATCTTTAATTACCAAGTTTGTCCAGGTAAATTGTAAGTTTTATCTTTTTAGAGCCTGATTTTCAAAGGTGCCACGAATCTGTGATACTAAATTGCATTAAAAGTAAATGCAGCTGCCCAGCACTTCCACACTATCAGATTCTCAACCTTTGTTTTTTTTCCTTTGTTACCCGTACTGCAAACAAGCAAAAATTCAACCCTGCTTTTGGCACATAGTGTTATGTAGTTGGTAGACTGGTTGTGAAAAGGTATTAATTTGATTCTCCTGCTGTTATTTCTGATGGATTATTCAGCATTGCTGATAATATATTTTTCAGCATTTCATACAATGCCAAAATTCTTAAGATTTTTGCTTTAGATCCAGCAGAAACCCTGATTCTCACCACTGTGGCCTTTACTCAGTGTTTACTGGGTTGTCATCTACAGTTTCCCAAACCATGCTATTTCATTTGATCCACAGTTACATTCCACTTTATCTTATTGTTACCATCCTTTTTTCCCCAGCACCAAAATTGCATTCTTCTTTTGTTCTACTACTATTCCAGGCGTTTGTTCTCCAGCCTCAAACTGCTGTGATTAGATCACTTAGAATTAATATTCCTCTTTACAAAAACAAACTGAGACACAGTGAAGTCTTATCTGCAACACATTTTTAATATTGCTGCAGTGATTATTTTTCTGGTTTGTTATTTCAACCTGAATTCTGTAGCATTTTCCTGTCGTTCCCTTTTCCTTAACCAACTCTTTACCAGCATAGATGCATTCCTGTCTTGCAAATGCCTCCACAACCCACTTCTCTGCCACGTCATTAACCTTTATAAACCTTTGCATGTTGGCAGATGCAATGCCATGACCGCTGCATGCTCAGGATCACTGTTCCTGGTGTGACACCTCCCTTACTGCACTTCCATTACACACTTCTGAATTTGCAACTGCTGTTTTATCTTCAGTGTTGGAAGCAGCCAGCACACTGTTATGTGAGTCTCTCCTAAGTTCCTGCAAGGACTATTACAACACAAATGAAACATGGTTTTCCTAAGCGTCCTGTAGTCCTTGAGCTCAGTTAGAATACATACGCTTCCCTAGAGTCCTGCTGCTTGAGCAGGGAAGTTTCGTGATGATCTCTCTTTTTCAGTCTTCCTATTGGTTCACTCTCTAGCCTATTAAGTTTTCTTGGCATACCAATATATACTTTTCCTATCTCTACCGTGCACTTTGGAAGACAGGCACTTTTTCTCTTTTCTTTTTTTTTTTGAACCACAGGTGCAGGGTGAGCTTTCAAAACCTCAGTGGCCAAAAATAACTGGAGTACTTCAGAGCTGCATCTCAGGTCAACCCTGTATTTTAAGCTGTGTATAAATTAAAATGAGCAATCTTGACAACACCTCACCACATTTGATTGCAAAATGAAGCTAGTTGTGCACTTTATACAGTATTCTCCATAATAAATATCTGAAGTAATCTGATATCAATTACACTTTATTTTTCCTCTTTCTTTAAAGATGTTTGTTATTTTATCTATTTTGGACTGGAAATACTGTCCATTAGCACAGGTTTCTTCAAGGACTGAAATGTATTTTTGTTTCTCTACTAAGGTGTATTTAAGCTGCTCTCAGTTCTTGGTTATATTTTCTGGTAATTTTTTTTACCCTTTTGTTTTATTTCCGGACAGTTTTCCTACTTCTAGTTTTTGGTCCATTTGAAATATTGCAGGAATGTGTGAGCTGCACAGAATGATAATTCTCTTGATGGAGTCTGTATCTCTTTTTCACTTCCATAATCTGAGGAGAGCTGTACCTGGCTGTTAATCTTTACCAGGCCCAGCAAACTCTCGCGCGGTGCTGCTCTGCAATGGGTGAGATGCTTCCTCTATAACAAGAGTTCATCTGTAATCAGTGGAAGTGTTAGGGAAGTTTTGCTGTTGCTTGTAGACAGTTTCCAGCTTATTTCCTGCAAAAGATGATATTCTCTTGTGATACGACACTGCAGACAGCGGGATCGGTGTTACCTGGCTCATTCACTTCTCTGGCTGATGGATCCTGGACAGTGTGATGCCTTACAAGTTGGGGAGTGCTGAAGCCCCAGTGCTTCTGAACAGACAGCATCGTCAAAGAAGGTAGTGGCATGTTTGAAGGGAAGCATGGACGCCTGCCCTCATGTTTGTTCCTAACAAGGTAACTTCGGGAGTTTCAGCATTGCTCTGTTCATCTTCCACTGAGTTGCAAAAATGCAGTTGAACCCAGTCTTTCCTCATGCAATAGCTCGTCCTAAACAACTTCTTCTCTGGAGCAAGATCAAGCTTCATGTTATGTTAAAGTAGCTAGCGTGTGAAAAGCATGATGCTGCTGCAATGGAACTCATTAATAGGAATAGCAAAGTCTCTTGCCTCCATAGGTACTGAGCTCAAGGGTCATTGTTTTGTCTGGCTGGTGGGCTCACACACTTGATGCAAGCTTTTACTATTTTAGTTGCTACAGGTATCAGTCTTTTTTTTGTTGAGTGACAGGGCTGTCTTACATCTTCATAAGGCTCTGTGGTCACAGAGCATAAGATGAGCTTTCGATTCGTACTGTTTGCTTTCACCTGAAGGTGTACAATTAGTGGGAATTTGCCTCTAGTTCTTATCTGGTAGCTCTGCTTGACCCTATCTTTCTTGAAGCCACCTGTTTTTCAGGAGTCCTGCCACTCCCACAGAGCTCCCTCCTTGTTTAAGCAATGCTGTCACATACTTGTCTCACGCTGTCAAGCCTCTGGCGCTCTGGCGATCTCTGCTTCAGCCAGAGCCTTTTGGCCCTTGTCTGAGCTCAAGGGTTTAATGAATCCTACGGCTTTAAATCCTTTGGGCGTCCTGACTCCAGTGCCAGAGCTGGTGAAGTGCTTACCAGCTGTAACCTCAGCTACCATACAGAATAAGAACATTTTATTCATCATCCACACCAACCGGCCTGTGTCTTCAAAGCCATCTTCTGTCACAGTTTATTCAATAGAGTCCTTGTTGGAAATCTTCCTCTAAGGTATTCTTTCAACTTCTGACAGAACTCATTCTGGATCCAGTGCTGTTGGCTGATTCCTGTTGGAGTTAATGAGCTGAAAGCAGTGATTCCTTTACCACGTGGGCCAAGAGCACTTTCTCCCGTCACTGGCAAGATTCCAGTTGCTTTCATAGAGCAACATCCCCAAAGGCCTAATTCTCAGATATCCAGTCTGCTTCAGGTTCACTCATGTCTGTAACTTGCATTTGTTCATCACTTCTGCGTGTTGAACATCTTTTGAAGGACTTCACCTGTTCCCTTATAAGAATGCTATTTCATTATGTGATGAAACTGAAATCTTTAGAGAAGCTTTAATTTTTTTTTAATGTTAAAATATCATAACAGCAGTGAAAGTCATATGGAAATACCTGTTATGTGTCTAGAATACTTTTCCCCCTCTGCAGCCCTGCCGGAGCTGCTCTGGGGTAGCTGTGCTCCCCCAGTAAACACTGAAATCGTTCTTCCTTTTGTGCATAACAGGCAGCATGCAAATTTGTGCTCTCGTTCTCTACCCGATTCTGCATCTGCGCAGTTTCTTGTTGCAGAATTTTGCTGCTTTTTGTTTAATTGACAGCCCCATGCTGCAATGTCAGTGTGTGTAGCCGTCCTGTGACAGTGAACTACACTCAGATCATCTCTTTTTGGGGTTTTTTTCTAACAGGAATTTTCTGTAGAGCATTCACAGAAAACTTTTACATGCTCAATAGGCGTCATAATTTCTCAGAACCTCTTTAAATTTGTCCCTGTTTTTTAATGTCATTATTTAAATATTTGCTGCAAGTTAGACTATGTAGAAATGTGCGCTCTTCACCTGCTCTTTGGAAGTGCTTGGCACTCGGAGATTTCTTGGAATACAGCAGGGAACATGTAGGTGATAAGAGATTTGAAAATCAGGCTAACAAACAGAAATGCACAAGCCTCTTTTTTCCTTAGTCATTGAGTATAAGGTAAACATTAAGAAATGAGAACCTCAAGTACTTAATGTATAAGACCTAGCTGCTATACGTGCAGTTCTCAGCAACTCCACGAGTGACCCTGTGTCAGGCTATGGTAGGAGCGCAGCTCTAGAGCGTGGACCTACAGCTCACCTTCTGATGCAGGTGTAAAAACCCAAATACAAAACTAAGTGAAAAAGTAGCTCTGCCCATCTATTTCTTCAGTCACACACGGGGACAAAAAGAGCACTGCTTACCCAGGTGGGTCCTTCACTATCAAGCACCTTAAGAAATCCAGACCAGCACCTTGAAGGTCCCCCTGGAATGAGTAGATGTGACTTCTTGGTGTGATCAATTGATTGATTGTTTCGTTCTGAATTGAAAACATATTTGCTATTTTGTAGTAGCTAGTGTGCTGCTTTGCACTGGTGCGGCCAGCTGCGTCTGTGCCCAGAGATGGCAGTCAGAGTCTGGTGTCCTGGAGGCAGTCCTGGTCACCCATACCTTTCCGCTTTGTGAGAACTGCGTCTTCAAAAGACAGAGTCAAAAAGGCAGTTTTCAAAATAGTGACCTTTCCTGATGATAGACCTTTCTGGAAGGTCTGTAGGCTTTGTGCTACCCATTGTGTGTTGAAATAGGAGAATGAAGTCCCAGAGGTTAACGGAGCGTTACTATGAATGGTTCCTGTTGTGTGGGCATTCCTCCCGTACTCATACGGTGGTAGGGAACGGCTGACGGGCGTCCTTTGCACAGCAGAGGTGTCTGACATTTTACCAGAGGAGCCTGCTGGTTACATTTAACGTAACCAGGTGGGCAATAGTCACAGGCAGATTCAAATTAAAAACACGCATAGGGCAGGAAAATATTTAGCTGCCCCAGTGGCATTTGAGTTTCTGGACATGAGGCACTTGTCTCCCTCAGACCCTGACAGGCTCATCACTCTCTGAATTCTGCTTAGCACATGAAAATCAGTGATGAAACGTTCCCTTGTATCTATTGCTTGAAACAGGGCTCTCCAGCTAACATCTGGTTGTGCCAGCGGTAAACCAGTATGTGGCAATGCCACAGTGGTGACTACAGAATGGTTTTTGGCATTTGGCAGCACTGTGGTGTCCTGCGCCCTAGCACTGAACTGTAAGTCAGGCAGAGATGTGTCAAGCCTGGCGTGCAGGTGTCCTGCAGGAGCTTGGGGCACACAGTCTTTCTGTTGCATAATGATGATGAAGTCTTTCCTGTCTTTTCCTGAAAAGCACTATTGTATAAATAATATTCATTATTTTGTCCTATAATAGATCTTATTCATATAAATGTGCATCTTTCAGTTCTTATTTTTCCCTCTTCATTGTTACTGTAGCCAACCTTCCATTACTGAGATGCACCAGTTTTCATGATCATTTCTTTAATTTTGAATTTTCATAGAACATCTCTGTTGCTTTAATGTGCTGACCAAACTTCATGCTTTTGGATATTTTCTGAGAGTGGTAAATGAAAGCTTTTTGGAGGGGTTATTTTGGATTTTGTTTTGGATTTTTCTTATCAGCCACGGGGTTTGGAAGTGCAATGTTTCCTTTTTGTTCTAGTCACAGTTTATTTTTTCTTCCTGGACATTTTTTCTGAAGGGACCAACGCATAGCACAATTTGACTTAAATTTCTTATCCCATGCGTTCCTCAAGGCAAAAACCTTTTGTGCCTAATGATGCATCTGATTCTAAGAATTGTACCTGGACAAAATCTTTCATAGACCAATAAAAAATAAGTCTTAGGTTAACCGCATAATAATTACATAAAAAAAACATAAATTTGAAACATTCAAATTTAATTCCCTCAACTTACATTAAGTTGAACTATTTCAGGTGCATTGTAAGAGATAAACTCAGTGGATATTCAGAACAAAAGCTTTTCAGCTGCTATATTCACATTCAGTGAGTGGACAAGACTATAATTTTGAATATATGCAGTCTTTCAGGGCTACTGATTCAACAAGTAACTGAAATGGCTTGTATCACAACCCTACTAAAATTCTGCTAGTAGTTCCCCTTGAAGTGCCTCTTTAAATTTTATCTGCTACAAGGATGTGAAACACACAGATTCACCCTACAGATTTCCAGAACTCAGGAGCAGCCAGCATGCACAGATCTGTGCAGGGTTTTCAACCCTCTTTCCTTGCTCTGCACTGTGCACTCTTTCAGAACATCCACGGTTCCGGTAGACCTGCCGTTGTCTCATTGACCATTTACTGTCCAGCACAGCCATCCTAAATTCTCAATACTGAAATGGAGTAGGAAATACTAGACTTAAAAGCAACTGCATTGAAGGAGTGTTGCTAACCTAATCTTCTGACATGTCCTTCAGTATAGGGGTCTCAGTAAAATAAGCAGGGAATTCTGCATAAAAATAGTTGCATAAGTGGCATTTGGGGCCTAAGTAGGCCTTTATTGTGTAAAATAAAAAACCCAACCTTGACTCTTTTTTAAAGCAGTTGCTGAGAAGAAATTTCTGGTACTGGAAGTCTAAAGCTGAACAGTGATTTTGGGGATCTCACGTCTGCATGACGTGACAATCTTAGTAATTTGAATTTGGGAACGCTTGACCTGAAATCCCTTATTCCTCTGGAGTTTTTTGATGTGATGGCTGCGATTTTCAGAATAGCCTAAGGAATTTGGATGTCCATTTACCACTCCCTCACTCCAGCAGGTCAAAAATGCTCTTTAGGAACAGCAACCTCTATCCACTATGAAAAAAGCAGGTACTAGTGTTGGACAAATATTCTCTTCTCCTCCTTAGATGGTTTCCTTTCTTTCGGCAGCCCGAGACAGTGTGAAAAATCCACTAAGCAGTTTTGCAGACATTCTAATAGCAGGGATTCAAAGGCAAGCCAGATCACCAGTCATACACTAAAGCAGAGTTTTCTACTAAAATAAAGTTGCTTATTTGGTCTTTTTTGTGTAACTTTTGCTAAATACTTCTAAATTTCTAGGAAAGTTGACTTTTGTCAGTACTAATGACTTATTTTTAAAGATGTTTAGCCAATATTTTATAACTTTCCATAAATTTTGGCTGAATAGACCCCATAAATAGCTTATGTATCATGCAGCCTCTGGTAACTTGTAAATCTCAGATCATTGTGCAAATTATACGATGGCTTTTGTTCCATAAGGATACATGAAGGACTCACTGATCTTAAGAAGTTGAATGCAGGAGAGATTTAGGGGGCAGATCTTCAGCTCGGGTAAACTGGCAGAGTTTGGTGGAAGCTACTTTATGTCAGCTGTGGATCTTGTCCTTCAGTGTTGAAGGCATTTCCTATACATGATTTTTCTGTCTTACTGTAAAACAATTTCATATGGTTAAACTGTATTTTCCTATATTGTTCTGCAAATTTATATGCACCACAGTGCTCATCTCATCTCCTGTAAAATAAACTGTAGAGACACACATTGAGCATGGAGTTGTCTTTACCAAGTTGCTTTTTTCTTCTACCAAAGCCACATACCTTTTGAATGTAATATCATCAAAGAACACTTGGAGTGCCATATGCACATGTACTGCTTAATTGACACCAGCTTAATGTAGCTTGAATTTGCAATCAAGTTACTCGGGTGTAATCTACTGGTACTTGTCCTTTTCAAATCTTTGCATCATATTCGGATGAGTACAGTCCCTAAAATTTCATTTTTAGTAGGAAATCAATTTAAGAAACGCCTGTAGTTAAGTGGGTTTGTTTCTTAAACAAGCAGGCAAGCTGACCGTGATCAGTCTGGAAGCAGCTGCTGTGAAATGGGCATGCTTTAAATGATCTGGAAGTCTTCTACGCCCAGTCAGTCCTTTACCTGCAAGTTCCATGTGCATCTTGAGGCTTAGTTGAAGAGAAAAACACTGTTGTAAAATGTTGTTGTTAATAAATTGTTCTACTTTGAATATTTGAGTTAACACGCATGCTGGCAGGTTTTCTGACAAAGTCAAAATCAGCCTTGCTAGAATCCTGTCTAATCCAACAACTGTCTTCAAAAGTGACTAGCATGGGATACCGCTATGGAAGCAGAGCTCAGAGCAAGCAGATGTTGCAGTTCTGCAGAACACAAACCCACCTTCCTGGCAATTTGAGGTAACATTTGAGGACCTTTGAGGTAACAACATTATCCACACATCTCATAAATCTCAGTGGAGCTTCCTTCTAAGAATTTTTCTGGTTTTGAACTCGTGTAAAAATTTAGTTTCTCCAACCACCTGCAGAATGGCATCCCACAGCTCCATGGTATGTTTGTACACGGATGTGGTAAGTAGTTGCAGAGGTGTGCATGCTCTTCTCAGAAAAGGAGAAGAAAGGTAAGACACTGAAAAAGTTCCTGCTGGAAGCTTCATTTTCACAGCAGAGTCTTTGCACCTTGCCCGAAGTAGCCTAACTGTTAAAAAATCTCAGAATACTGTTTCAGATGTTGGTGCATGGTATAGACCAGCTTGGTGAATATAGAATCATAGAATTGCCTGGGTTGGAAGGGACCTTTCAGATCATCTANTCCCTGGGCAGCCTATTCCAATGCTTAATAACCCTCTCAGTGTAAACATTTTTCCTAATACCCAGTCTAAACCTCCCCTGGTGCAACTTGAAGCCATTTCCTCTTGTCCTGTTGTGTATTACTTGGGAGAAGAGACTGACCCCCGTGGCTACACCCTCCTTTCAAGAAGTCGTAGAGAGTGAGAAGGTCTCCCCTCAGCCTCCTTTTCTCCAGGCTGAACACCTCTAGCTCCCTCAACCGCTCCTCACAAGGCTTGTGCTCCAGACCCCTCACCAGCTCCGTTGCCCTTCTCTGGACATGCTCCAGCACCTCAATGTCTTTTTTGTGGTGAGGGGCTCAAAAGTGGACACAGCCCTCGAGGTGGGGCCTCACCAGTGCCCAGTACAGGGGGACCATCACTTCCCTAGTCCTACTCGCCACACTGCTCCTGATAGAGGCCAGGATGCCATTGGCCTTCTTGGCCACCTGGGCACACTGCTGGCTCATATTCAGCCGGCAGTCGACCACCACCCCCAGGTCCTTTTCTGCCGGGCAGCTCTCCAGCCACTCCTCCCCAGGCTCGCAACAATTCTCCACATACTGTGGTACATTTAGCTGCAACTTGCCAGCAAAAAGCATTTTCAGTTGTAGAGGACTTTGATACAACTTTGAAACCCAAGAAGGGGAGTTGCCAGCACTCAGAAAAACATAATGGTGAAAGGACTAGAGTGGACGGTAGGAGCAGCAGGGTTGCACATCACAATATCTGCCACATTTAGACATAAAGGGCAGGAGGTTTTACTCCATCTTGCACAGGAATACCTGTGCTAGACTTCTGCAGCTAAAATAATTAAAAACTCAGCTTGGCTTCCACTGTGCAGTTAAGCCTTTGACCCTCTCCTATTCCTCAGAAGTGGAAAGAAAGCTTCAAGGGTATCAGTGAGGAGATTTGCTTTCAGACTGCTTTTGGGACTAAGTAGACATGACATGCTTTGTGCCTCAAGCTGTTACGTAATACTTCAGGAGTTCCTGTTATAAATAAAATTATGTCAATAGAGTCTGCATCTTCTGCTGTTTCCCTGGTCAGCAATATGATCCTGAAATCTCCAGATAAATGCGAGTTTTCTATATGGTGAACTGGACAGTATGTTAGGAGTATCCTAACTTCTATGTTATTGCAAATAAGTGGAAGTCAGAGGCTGTGTGCATATCATCAGATCCCATTTTTCTCTGGATGCTGTTCCTCACATCACCCACACTGCATTTGTGCTGGGTCCCCCCGGCCTTCCGGGGTGGAATAACTCAGTCTTGTTGAAGGCAGAGTTTGAGAGCGATTCAGTGACTGAAGAGAACTGCTGTTTGAGAGGCAGGCTCTCGATGCGCACTGCAAATGGTGCTGCAGCCCTGCTGTCACAAGCCTTGGGCCCCGCGTGTTCTTCCCCTTCCCCGACGTGCACTACTGATGCAGCTCCAGCTTCAGGGGAGAGGTGCGGCAGCCTCCTGAGGAATGTTGCAAATACTAAATCCCCAAGAAGAACAAACTGTTAAAATTCCTTCCACTTGGGGAGGGGGGCTGGGACATGTTGGAGTGGATGTGCATGAATCATTTGAGTGCAGTTCTGAGCAGCATTTTCAAAAGTAAAGAGCTGGGTTGCTGTGATGAATTACTGCTTTGCTTTTCAGTGCTGAACCTATTGGAAAGCCGTGGCAGGGTGCAGCCCTGCCTGCTGTCGAGGTGGGCAGGAGGTGGTGCGAGTTCCTTGGCTGTTTTGAAAAGCTGGACTTTTCTGAGAAGGGCAGTGGTGACTGCTAACACCGCTTAGAAATAGTCTTTCAGAAAGACTATTCAGAGCTGGGAGAGGCGCAGCTCTGGAAATGCTTTGGATGAGTTGCAGCAGTGAGGAGGGGTTGGGGCACACACAGAGAACCATCTTGCCTGTGTTGCTCTTACTGGGCATGTGCCACAGGTAGGATGCGTGTAGCCCCTTCCCAGGTCCCTTAAAGGGCAGATTCTGAACCAACGGCGCCGTCAACAGGAAGAAGACCCAACAGAAGCCTGGGGAAAACATGAGCTGGCCCCTGCGACTCAAAGAAGAATGCTTTAACCAGCATAGGTGTTGTTTATGACAGTGCTGAGAACTGCAGTGAATGCAGCCTGGGCTGTCACACGTCACCCGCCCAGTCTGGGCCAAATCCTCGCTCACTCTGGCTGTTGTGTGAGGAGACTCCTGCCACAGCAGCATCCCACTCAAATTGTATCGGCACCTAATGAATCAGTGATGGCTGAATGAGGGTTTTATACCCTCATTTTAGTATTTCAGGACTAGGCATCTGCTTTGTTGGCTGCAGATACCACTTTGCATTTGTGTAATGCTGTGGAAGCTAAGTGTTACCTTTTGATACTGTATCCTGTATTTCGATTATTGATTTTGGACTGTCATGCAACTTGCGGAAAAACGCAGCATTTCAGGCGTACCTATTTCAGCGGTAAGATTGTGTACTCTGCAGTGACCTATGCAATAAAAGCACCATCAACCGATTTGAGGAAAATCTTGTTTTGTTCTGTTTTGTTTTGTTTTGTTTTGTTTTGTTTTGTGTCGGACAGGGACTTCCTGCAAGCAGTGTACATTGTAGGTGGATGTGTAATACAACCCACAAGCCCGAAGGCCTTGCAACTTGTTAGAACCATTTAGAATTGAGCCTTTTCACACAAAACCCAATACTTTGTCACATAAGATTAAATGTTTGTGTAGATCTACCTTAAAAAATAGCATTTCTGCAAGTTTTTCTCATATGCTCATATGTTTGCTCATATGTTTTTCTCATACTGTCCCACAGTTCCCAAACAAGAAAATCTTGGCAGTGTCTGGAATCCCAACACTGCTCCTGCTATGACAAAAGCAAAGTTAGTCCTTTATTGACAGTAGCCTGCTCTACCTAACAGACAGAAAGCATTGCCCTGTGGTGCTTGTATAGGTCTGGACTCTGGAGAGTGTCTTTCATTGCAGTGCCCAGTAATTGTTTCCTCCTTTGAAGGAAGTGCCTTCCAGTCCTTCATGAGCTCTACCTCTTTCTTAACTCAAGTCTGATAAAAACCCAGTAATCAGTAGGTTAGTAAAACTTAACAGTGTCCAAGGAACATTTAATTAACTGTTTCTTATTTGTAAGCAAAAACCTTGTATCACTCTTGTGTTTTGCAAATGAACACCTCTTTCCATGTTCACAGTTTAGGGTTTTGCACAGGGGCTTATGTCCAAGAAGACAAAGGCTCAATTTTAATGTCCACTCCTAGCTCCTTTAAAGTCCAGGGGTGTGAAGCCTTCCTCTCAACAGCCTTCTACATCTCTTCCCACCCTGTATTAGTTTTCAAGTGTACCTGCCTGTATTTCTCCTTTTTTTTCGGTACCCTGCAGCTAGGAGTTATAGGCCCTGTCTCTCACCTGAAGTTGAAACAAGCCAGGAAAGCTGTTTTCTTCACAAATCCTTCCTGGTAAAAGCATTTAAATTCACGCAAAAAATGAGCAAAAGGTGGTAATTCCTCTCAGGCTGCACAGTCAAGCTGCAGATTCTTGTGCTGAGGATGTCAGAAGTTTGCTGAACTCTGAAACAGATTTAGGCCGCTGGGAGAAAGATTTTACTCCAAGCACTGCTGGAGCTTGAGATTCAGCCTCTGGTGGCAGAAGGTCCTGCAGCTGTCTGGGCAATGGCAGGAGTTTGAGGGAAGGAGCACCAGGCATGTGCCATCTGCATGCCCTTCCCTGGCTCTGTGGGGATTTCCACTACTGGAGATGGAACACAAAGCAGCAAAAAATGTGAGTTTCAAGAATGTGTCAAAGGTCATCATAGGCTCAGATTTGCTCAGGTTTGTGGTTAAAACAGGACGCGCCTCAGCAAGCCCCTGCAGTCCTCTGCTTCTGCGCCATGGGTGAACTCGACAGTCTCGTTGTGAATACATGCATTTATACCTGACCTGTGCTGATTTGGTTTACACTGGAGATCTGAAGAGTTCAGATTGAGAGGCTCCAGCTCTGTTCTGGTTACAGACAAGAAACACACCATTGACACAAACAGAGAAACAAGCAATCTAATTAGTAGCGTAATTAAATCTATTTATCACAATAAAAAGATTGCTAAAAATAGCACTGAAAATGAATCTACAAATTCTCCTTCTAGGTGTCTATATTTTAAATATAGGAGATGATGTTATGTTAGGCATAGCTTTTCAACATATATTTCTCTTTAAGCAACTTGCTGGCTGACCAGAAACCCCAGGATTATTTGCCAGTGCCCTTTCACTGTCATGCAGTTCAAAATCATTTCTGCATCTTACAATGCAGTTTTTGGAGTGCATGTTTCAATCTTCAACACCAGATGTCAGTGTGTCTCCCTTTTTGCCTTAGATGGCTTCAGACTAGGATGTCTTCAGAGAGTTGCAGCCGTGTCAGTTGAAAATTGCAAGGTGTGTTACTAGGACTGGTGATGGACCATATGCAGGCACAGACCCAACAGCAGAGAAATCCATCACCTAGGCCGCAAACATGAAAGCCGCTTGAGTTTTAAAATCTGGCTTTATTGCCATAGTTGACTCATTCTTACTCAGTGTCAGTCTGCAGTCCCTCAACATATCCCAATTTGGAACAGTGCAAGGGAAGAGGAGATGACAGGCCATGTCCTGTGATGTCCCATGTGACATATTTATAACTACATCATTTTCTTTTTATATGACCTTGATGTATGGTCAGCAGAGGACACCACCAGATCTGTATCCACATTGCACACCTTACCTCAAACGTTACTGCTTAATCCTAATCTGAAACTTTTGATAGGATTTCATGGGAAAGCATTGCACTTAAAGCATCCTCCTAGGGCAGAACACTGGTGGTACAGCACAAGATGCCTTGCTCAAGGAGGAGGACATAACTTGCATCTAGAAAGAAGTGATGCTGAACCTTTGTATCATGGAGGACTACAGTTTTAGAAGCACCAAAGCACCCAGCATCTCCACATGCCAGGTGGATGACAGGGTCTGGTCAGGATCTTCTATCTTGACTCAAACCACAGAAATACTAATGTCACATTTCTTACTCAAAGAATTTTGCTTGTATAAATTACTGTCTCAGTCCTTATACAAATGAAAAAAAATTACAAACATGCACTAGTGAAGTATTTATTGTAGGGACAAACAGTCCAGCCTCACTGGTTAATGCTGCATGCTCTGTTTGCACTGTTTTTTTCATAAGTCCCTGAAAGTAGAGGATGAGAACATCTAGCTCCAATTTTATTTTGACTTCCTGTTTTATAAAGTAGAAAACCAAACAGTCTCCTGGAGCTGCAGCATAAATTATAGTCTTTTTATTTACAGAGCTATGTTGGGGTTTTTTTGTAGACTTAGCAAATGTTTTAAGACTCTGTCATTTTTCTCTGCTTGTTTGCTCAAAGAGACCAAGACTCTCTTTTTCTATCAGGTGCTTAGATGTCTTTAATCTGACTTCTCCAACATGGCTCTCTGCTCACAGATCCAGGCTTCAGGAGCTCTTCTCACTGCCCTTTCACTTTCTGGCAAGTCTATTTAAAAGGGACAAAGGTTGCTGGATGGTGGTGTGGTTAATGTGGAAAGTGGGAGTCAAGTCAGGAAACTCTTTTATCACTGCTCACAATTCTCGGGAATCTTTCATGTTGGCTCACGTTATCATTAAAATGCCTGCAAATGTGTTACAGTTGTATGCTTAAGAGTATCATTAACTGCCTGGTTGCTGTGCTGTTACATATGTTGAAGGAAGATGTGTAGTCAATGCCTTTTTTGTCCTTTGTTGCTCTGTGTTTTTCCTCAGTCTTCTCTACTGCTAAAACAAGTTAGTTTCTTTCCTCCCAAGTCTATGAAAAATAAAAATTTGGGTTAGGTCCAAGGTCTATGTAGTCCAGTATCCTTACAGTGACCAGTAAGTACCAGTTTCTTTGGGAAGGGTGGCAGAAGAAAGCTTTGTAATGAAATACATTGTGATTGGTCCCTAGATTACACTTTGAGCCCCTGGTGATCCCTGCTCAGGGACTGTCTTCCCCAACAGTGTCAGTGTTGTACTTAAACAGCACTTGACAGATTTTTTTCTCTCATGAGCTGATTTTGGAACTCATATAAACTTCCCATAACATGTAGAAAACAGCTGCACAGCACAGTGATGGAGAAATGAAGCATCTCCTTCTGTTTCCTACTAATCTGTACCTCTCCAGGTTAATTTGTTGTCTTAGTTCTTGCATGGGAAGAGGCAGTTACCTGCATTCTGTAGTCAACTCATGGTCTGACAGCTCACTATCCTGTTCCTTCCCTCCTGCCCCAATCATTTGTGGTTCAGGATGAGCAGTTCTGATCCCAAAATCCTCCTGCTATGTGCCTGACCTAGCTCTGCTCTGTCTTCTCCAGGTGGGACAATCAGAACTACACAAGGTATTTAAGATGTAGGCTTACTGAGGATAACATAATGCTGAGTGGCTATTTCTTTCCTAATAAACCATAGTACTTTTTTATTTATGTTGCTTTTTCTCCTGACAGTTCCTGGGCTTTGCAACTCCTTGTCTCTGAGTTAATAGGAACTTTAGCCAACAACTATAAGAAAACAGTCTTTCGAATTTGTTGCATATAATTTTTTTCTGCAACGCTTATAGATGCTGTTAGCTAACACAGTAACATTGAAATCCAGAGAAAGATCTGTATCTTCTAAAATCTTAAAAGAAAACAAACATAACCTTTCCAGTACCATACTGACTTGGTACTGGAAAGAAGACCTAGAGAAGCAGTCTTGGCACAATCTAGTAGTAAAAGTGAGATGGTTACAACAGTGAAGGAAGATACTAAATCCTTGCTACCATCCATGTGTGAAGCTGTCAGAGAAGTAACGACTGAAGTGTTGACTCTAGGCAATGACTCCAGCACAATGATGCTCTTGTCAGAGTAAACACTCTCCTTGCACAGATACTGCCTCTGCTGGTTTTGCTCTGGACTTTTTTTAATCATCACACCTACCTGTTCCTCACCCAGCAAAGACAACGCTCCATCTTACCCTCTGAGCTACCCTTGGCCACAGGCAATCATTTCTTCACCCTTTCTTCAGGCCCCTCAGTACCTGCCTCAACCATACACACTCCTCTGTCTCATTGTCTCCTTTCAGAGTCAACCCCTTCACTTCCCACAATTCCATCACCAGTAAATGATTCTCCTTTTGACCTCCCTATTTCTTCCTGCTTTCTCTCCCACCATACATCACTTCGTATGTCATCCAATGGCATCTTCTCATCCAGCCACCTCTTCTCCTACCTGAGTCGCTGATGCAATTCATTATGGTTATTTCCTGAGTTCCTTCAGCTGCCATCTCCCTCTCCACTCTTTCTCTCTAAACACTATGTCTACTTTGTTATCCTGCAACATCCGTTCTTGTTCCTAGAAGAGTTCAGAGCTCCAGTCTGTTTCTTCCAGCCATAAATTAAAACATGACAATTACCAATATCAGAATTTGGTTACGAATACCAGAATCCTGCTCACCCCCAGACCTCTGCCTCTCCCATGGATCTTACCTGGACCTCATCTTTACTTTTTTCTAGTTTTCTCTACTATCTGGAAGCTGCTGACTGCCTGTTTCTTGATCACAACTGGTCCTAGTCTCTTATGGCTCTTTGCTCTCTCTGATCACTGCCTTACATTTAGTCTCTCTCATCTGTTGTATCTCTGTTTTCCTCTGTCAGCCTTCAGAGGGTCCTCTTCCCCCTTATCTCCCTCTTTCTACTATTTCTTCTGCTCAGACTGTCTCAGTACTGCATTTCATTGATGGCTCATTCCCCGTCTCTTTCTTCTGTTGGTTTGTTATTAGGCAATCTCTTGCATAATTCACCATCACATTAATACAGAAAAGTCTCAATGATGCAGCTGTCCCTTCTAGACCCACGTGACTACTCACAACACTGTCCTTGCACACTTCTCATTCCTTATCCCGTTCACTCAAGACTTTCACCTACCCTGTATTTGTACAGCTCAGTAGGTTGCTCTGTGTTTTGCAAGAGCAGTGGACTACATCTGAGCTTCTCACTGCTTGCCCCATGCACCTCATCGCACCAGGAGGGCAATCAAGAGATACTGTTTCAGGTTGCAAGGCTCCCTGTACTGCAAAAGGTGACAAGAAGGAGCCTCCCACAGGTTACAAAGGCTGCCTCAATACGGAGGGGGTCAGTGTGTTGTAGCACATCCTAAGGTCCTTGGTGTTCAGACCCCTCCTGACTGGGGTCTCTAGGCCTCTCCAGACCTCAAGACTGGAGTATTGGGGAGGATGTTTCCCTTTCAACTCAGAGACCAGGTCTTCTTTCTGACTAAGCGTATGGGGAGTTGGGATGACTGATGTATGGCCATGCATCTCTTTAGAGTCACAGTATCATTTAGGTTGGACCATGAAGATCTTGGAGTGCAACTGTAAACCTAACACTACCAAGTCCAACACTAAACCATGTCCCTAAGCTCCATGTCTACACATCTTTTAAATACACCTCCAGGGATTGTGATTCACCCACTTCCTTGGGCAGCCTGTTGCAATGTTTGATAACTGTTTCAGTGAAGAAGTTTTTCCTAATATCCAATCTAAACCTCCCCTGGCACAACTTGAGGCCATTTCCTCTTGTCTTATCATCTGTTACTTGGGAGAAGAGACTGACAGCCACCTCATTTCAGGTAGTTGTAGAGAGCAATAAGGTCTCCCCTCAGCCTCTTTTTCTCCAGGCTGAACAGTTTGCTCAGCTGCTCCTCCTAAGACCTGTGCTCCAGACTCCTCACCAGCTTTGTTGCCCTTCTTTTGAGGCACTCCAGGACCTTCCAGCACCATCTTCCTTGTAGGGAGGGGCCCAAAACTGAACTCAATATTCGAGGTGTGGACGATCACTGCCCTAGTGCTGCTGGCCACACTATGTCTGATACAAGCCAGGATGCCTTCTTGGCCTTTTTGGCCACCTGGGCACACTGCTGGCTCATATTCAGCCAATACTCCCAAGTCCTTTTCTGCCGGGCAGCTCTCCAGCCAGTCTTCCCCAAGCCTGTAGCACTGCATGGGGTTGTTGTGATCCAAGTGCAGGACCTGGCACTTGGCCTTTTTAAACCTCATACCATTGTCCTTGGCCCATCGATCCAGCCTGTCCAGAACCCTCCACAAAGCCTTTCTACCCTCAAGCAGGTTGACACTCCCACCCAATTTGGTGTCATCTGCAAACTTACTGAGGGTGCCCTCAATCCCCTCGTCCAGACCATTGATAAAGATATTAAAGAGAACTGGCCCCAGTACCGAGCCCTGGGGAACACCACTCGTTACCGGCCACCAACTGGATTTAACTCCATTCACCACCACTCTCTGGGCCCAGCCCTGCAGCCAGTTTTTAACGCAGTGAAGAGTACTCCTGTCCAAGGCATGGGCAGTCAGCTTCTGCAGGAGGATGCTGTGGGAAACCATATCAAAGGCCTTGCTTAAGTCCAGGTAAACAACATCCACAGCCTTTCCCTCATTTGCCAAGCAGGTCACAGAAGGAGATCAGGTTTGTCAAGCAGGACCTGCCTTTCATAAACCCATGCTGACTGGGCCTGACCACCTGGTTGCCCTCTATGTGCCATGTGATAGCACTTAAGATAATCTGCTCCATAACATTCCCAGGCACTGAGGTCAGACTGACAGGCTTGTAGTTCCCTGGATCCTCCTTTCAGCCCTTCTTGTAGATGGGCATCACATTTGCTAACCTCCAGTCAACTGGGACCTCCCTAGTTAGCCAGGACTGCTGAGGAATGATGGAAAGTGGCTTGGTGAATACTTCTGCCAGCTCCCTCAGTACCCTCAGGTAGATTCCATCCTTGGTACACCTAGTGCTCTCTTGAAGAGTCTTTCAGGAGTCTGCACACCTCTGCAGGTTCATGCACTGCTTCCAAACACTGACCTGGAGCCAGCCAACAGAATTCTGGCACTAGGCACAGGCATGTGCCTGAGCAGTTCTTAACTCGCAGCATGGTATAGAAGGTGCCTTCACCCAGCTGGGCTTTGAAGCACAGAGTGCCCTTCCAGTGCACAAGTTTGCCCTTGGACTGTAGAGAGGGGGAGGCTGGAAGCAACACCTCTGGAAGCAAAATGATTTTCAAAACAACTACAATGCAACTTAATGTGTTGACTAAGAGGAGAATTAAGGCTATTACTCTGTGATTTTTTTCTGTTGTGGAATTTTAAGTTCAGTGATACTGAAGTGTCTGAAAATGAGGGAAAATCATTTAGGCTACACAAACTCCTTGGTGCTCCTTCCCATCCTATTCAGCTGTCCTGGGGATCAGAGCTAAGGGTCTTGCTTTGTAATGTTCGGAGCAAGCAGGTGCCAATAGATCTGCAGAAACACCTCTCAGATTTTATCTACCTCCCCAAAGCGTCAAAGCTGAAGGCTTTAGGTGCATTATTTATTCCTTATAAGGTACAAATAAGAAGACTTATGCTGTGTCTTTCCTGCTGCCTTACCACTCTGCATAGCTGTAACCCTGAGCCATTACCAACCCACCTCCTCTTTCCTGAATTCAAGGATGCTACTGGAGGAATGCTAATATAAATGCCTCAAATCACCTGAAGGAGGGGATTGATCTGGAAAGAACAAGGTTTAGAGAAAAAAAAAAAAATTACACTTTTAGCCCATCTTTGGACTTTCATGTTTATTGTCTGAATCTTCAACATTTTGGTTTTAAGTAATAAATAATAATGACGACCCCATTACTCCCTTGCTTTGAACAAGCAGTCATTACTGTTACCTTTGTTTCACAAAGTAGAAACTGAATGTCATGACTTTTCCAAAGCTACCCAGCAAGGTAGAAGTTATCTTGTGTAAAATTTAAACATCCTGAGTCTCAGTCTTCTGTTCATTGTGCCCATGAAATTAAAATGTGAGTGTGCTTAAACCACATACTGACCGCTTTAAGTGGAAATGCTATTTGCCTCCTCTCACCCCTAAACACTGCCTGCCAGAGATGGTGTTGTGAGACAAAGGAGGCAGAAAAAAGCTGAAGAATTGGCTCTAGTGTAATTTTTTTTGTTGCTTTCTTTAGTTCTTCTTGGTGGCCTTTAGCACACTCTTTGCTAAGCTTCACTGTCTGCCTGAAGAGAGGACTCTGCAGTAGGGCAGACTGCTATTCCCAAAGCATTACACAGAGCCAGACCTAAGCACCAGCCCTTAAACACAGAGGAAGAGAGGGAGCCAGGAGCACTTGGTCAGCCTCATCATCTCTGCTGTTGATGTGGACCATGTGGTTTCTGCGGTTAGGGGTACACATCATGTAGAGTCTGCTCTCCACATTCAAACAGACCCCAATTTCCTGTAAATCATGCCATTTTCTGGCAATCATATGGCCCTCCAGGCAGGGAAACTGTGACACTGTGAGGAAAGGACCCATGTGGAACATGGTAAAATCAAACAAGATTTTGGCATCTGGGTAGACAGACATGGCATGATGGGTAGACAGGACTCTCAGTCAGCCCCAGAGAGGGTGAGCAGCCCAGGACTGCTGTTTGGCAATGTCTGCAGAGATGCTGCTGGGCTTAAAATCAGAGCTGACTCCAGAGAAGGCAGAGAAACAAACTGAACAGCAAACAGGGAGAGCAGTTTGGCTGTGATGGGATAAAATAATCATTACAAAGTGATGAAGATGATGCACAAGGAAACTGAACCCTCGAGCCTTCGAGGCCTGGTTCTGTGGCAGCTCCAATTTAATTTCCCGGAGCTAATTGCAATGACACAGTTTACAAGCAGCTGCTTCTCACTGTCGTTCTGTGTGGCTCCAGGAATCATTGCAAAGATACCTAAACACAACATGATGTTTAGCACAGCAGATGGTTTGTGAGATTTGAATTGGCAGGCTGGAAAACTCTGTGTCCAGCTCTGGAGCCCTCAGCACAAGAAGGACATGGACCTGTTGGAGCGGGTCCAGAGGAGGCCACGAGGATGAGCAAAGGGATGGAGCCCCTCTGCTGTGAGGACAGGCTGAGAGGGTTGGGGTTGTTCAGCCTGGAGAAGAGAAGGCTCCAGGGAGACCTTATAGTGGCCTTACAGTCCCTGAAGAGGGCCTACAGGAAAGCTGGGGAGGGGCTGTTTGTAAGGGCATGTAGTGATAGGACAAGGGGCAATGGTTTTAAACGAGAGCAGGACAGGTTTAGATTAGACATTAGGAAGAAGTTCTTTGAGGGTGGTGAGACACTGGCCCAGGTTGCCCAGAGAGGGGGTGGAGGCTTGATGAGGTTCTGAGCAACCTGATCTAGTTAAAGATGTCCCTGCTCACTGCAGGGGCGTTGGACTAGATGACCTTTAAAGGTCCCTTCTGACCCAACACATTCTACAAAATAATTAAAAATCCAGAATTGTGGTTGCTATGAAAGCTGAAAAAGATCATGTCAGTAAAATATTCTTGATTTAAAAAAAAAAAAAGTAGTAATGTCAGGAAGTGTTTTACAGATCACAGAGTTCCTCTGCTGGAAGCTGAGACTGATGGGAAAAAGTAAGAAAGTTTCTGAAGCAAATGAAAGGAAGAAGCTATATCCTGAAAGGAAGGATAGTTCCTACAAAGTTGAGGGAAGAATTGCAGCCTACTTAACATTTGGCCTGGTACCCTGGCCAAATCATACGCCAATATAGCAATGGCAGATGGGAATGCAAGGGTAGATAGGAAAATGAGAAGTGCTATGCAAGACCCACAGGTGGTGACACCACATGTGCCTAAATGCAGGTTCTGTCATCAGGCTGTTGTGGAAGTGCCAGTAGAAAAGCTTTGACTGTTGCAATGGGGACTGCCAGCAACATCAGATGCTGGCACTAGAGGGATATCAGAGGTGTGGACCAAGAGACAACAGGTTGCAAAACACAGATATAGTCAAGTGGAAGTGCTTTGCTCTACCATAAAAGTGAAGAAGCTGACACCGCCCTGGGGTGAGGGGATTATGCCCAGAAAGTTATGGCCTTCAGCTTCTTGAGGAGGTCATGGTTTGGCATTTCTCATCCTCTGCTGTCCCACACACTCCAGGTTGTCTTAAATTTCCACCAAAGACTAAGCAGTCACAAAGATCAAGACTGTTGAAAAAGGTACTGCTGGTAGGACTTCCCTTCCTCCAGTTCTGGTATGAGCCATAGGTATATGGGCCATCCAAATAGACCCAGACGCGCAGCAGCATCTTTTCATCTCCTGTAGGGATGCCATTACTATGGCATACTTTGGTCGGTAGCTAAGATAGGCCTCCTCCCATTCCAATCTCAACATCCTAGAGGGAAGATGACTGTAGTTTAAGAACAAGTTGTCACAGGATACTTTGTTTATCTGTACTATTAAAATTGTCTTTTCTCTCTTTAAAAAAAAAGTGGTTGTTATATTAATTCATGTTTGCACTGGAACAAAATAGAACATTAGCGCTGGAATGTCTCCCAGGCATCCAACCTTCCCTAACTTGTCTTTTTCATAGGATTCAATGAGGTGGCACATGTGGGATTCTTCACCTTACTTCACTTCTTTTTGGTGCCTTGGGAAGTGAGCACATCAAACACAACCTCTCTTAATCTACCAGGTTTATTCTGTATTTTAAAAAATACAAACTAGTATTATTGATTGCAAGATATAACTCACAGAGAGCTCTCCAGACTGGAGTGTTTGTGCTTTACTACTTGAGCCTTTGAGACACAGACTTTGGTTTGTAGAAGCAATATATTTAAACAAAGAATATAAGTACATTTATAATTAGCATATAGTTGACATCTCTGGCCATAGAAGGAGGCATTGTCTCTGGAAGGTTGTGCTTTATGTATAGTAAACCATAAAAATTTATAGCATGTCTCACAGCAGATTATTAAGATTGCATAAACTTCATCTGTACAAATCAGATCAGTTATCACACTACATCTAACAGGAAAACTATTGAACCCCACAATCTATTTTGGGCTTGAAATTCAATTTTTTGTCATACAAGTTTTGATGGAAGGCAAAATCCTTAGCAAAGACAAACTTAAACCTGTGGGAGTCAGGTTTTAGCGTGTGCTGTCTCTAACGTCCTGAGTGTGAACATCCCACCTTGTCTTACTTAATGGACTGACTCAGCAGAGAACAAACTTGCCAGGACCACGGGAGGATGGGCTCTCTTATCGAGAGGGAAGAAGCCTTTAGCTCACACCAGTCTTTCTTATAAGGCAAAGGCAGTGGGAATCTGGGGAGTAAAGGTGAGCAATTGATTGATAAAGAGAAAAATCCTATTATTAGGTCTACACAAGCATAAAACCCTGAACTAACATTAGGGTTTTTGTTGTCTGATAATTAGTCTATGTGCAAACTGGGTAAGTAATTTACACAAAATATCACTTACAAACCAACACCAATATGGGTCAATCTGTCTCCTCCACCTCTTGTTTCATCAGAGCAAGATCGTATTTCTTGCCCTTTTTCTCCAAGGTGTTTCTGTCTCTCCAATCTATGCATGTCTAGGAACCACGGCAAGTCATCTGGCTTCTGTCTCACATCTCAAGGACCTGCTATAGCTTTTCTTATCAGCTTGTCTGGCTGCAGTGTCCCTCCTTCGAGCCTGGGGCTCCACAGAGGGTGGAGGGAAAATCCCGGGAAGATACGTAGCTGCAGACCTTCACCTTCCTAGGAGGAAAGTCATCTGTTTTCGCTGACTCTTTTTGCATCCATTTTCACTGACTCTACTAACATGCTTGAATTGTTGAGTCTGCTGCTGTCTTCTAGACTGCTTAATATTTTATTTAGAACTGAGGAGCTTGTAATATTTCTGTAAAGATACACTGTGTGTGTGGCCATCCAGAATTAACAACTGTACTTCAGTAATTTAATAAATAATGCTATATTTTTATGATGAAACTTGCTCATTTATGTACTTACAAACATGCTTTCTGAAGGAATCCATGTGATGATTATTTTTATCAGGCCTCTAGGGTCTGCTTATATAAAAAAAATTTATATATAAAAAAGTTGTTTTTTATAAACCGAAAGAGGCAAAAAGACCATACACATAATAGAGAGGGGAAAACACACATAGCATAGACTGCTGTTGAGAGCACAGAAAACTGCTTTCTTGAGCATTTGAAATACTTTAAAATGCAATTAAAAAGTAAACTATTTTACTGAGAAACAGTAAAATCTTACAATTTTCACATTTTTAGCACCCAAGTAAAATGCATTCTAAACCACTTCAAGCTTTTTAATAGCTCTAGAAGAAATCAGTCTTTTTTAAATTGGAGAAGACTCGGTCAATATATATGTAGTGTCTGGTACTTGTAATAGGTGGTTGAGAAATCCACCGCAATAAAATGCTATATAAGCAGAGTGCGTGTTCTGGTAAAAAGCTTTGTAAAACTGCAGATATATTTTAAAATGGATTAAATATTTACATTTTATTAATATTTTACTGAAATAAACAACCTTGTATTGATTAAATAGGTTAAGTTCTTAACACTGATAGAACTGTAAAAGAAAAACTTTTTGAAAAGTACCAGAAATGTGATAGCTCAAATGTGTTCTTGACCTAGTGCTAGTCAATGAACTTACATGTTCTTTGCAAGAAAACAGTATATATAACTGGTAAAGTTTACATGTCTAAACATTTGTAGACTTAAAAATAATTTTTAAAAGCATTGGTAAGTTATATAAGCTGCATAAACTTAGTCTGCTCAGGCAACCTCTCGCAAAAAAAGTGCCATTTGCAGTTGTAAAGCTGGCACCAGGAGTCTAAGGACAAAGCCACCCCATGCGGAGATGTAGAAGCAGGGAAGGCCAGAAGGGCAGACACATTGTTGGCACCTGGTGGAGGGAAGCAGCCCATGAGCAGCCCTGAAAATTATTTATTTGACATACAGTGTTTTCACAGAATTGTGGTTGAGGTTGGAAGGGACCTGCGAAGGCCACCTGGTCCAACCCCCCTGCTCAAGCAAGGCCACCTAGAGCCAGCTGCCCAGGATATGTTTTATTACATTTGAAGGCATTTAGGTTAAAATAGAGCGCTTGCCAGTAATGTACAGGAAAAATTCATAACAAGTGCTATGTATCGAGCTGCAGGCTAGACAGTTACACATGTGTCTGCCTGGGGTATATGTTTATACTGTAGATAAACATTGCCCGCTAATATTTCTGTTGCGTTTTTCTTTTTTCTTTCAGTATGCCAATTGGCTCATGTTTGCAAGTTTGGAAACTGGCTCATAGAATATTAACAATCTTAATTGAATTTCATAGGTTGCTGGGTGAACTCTATGTGACAATTAAAATTTCATCATGGTTCTTGTTAAATGCTGGAAGAAGGATTTCACAAGATTCTTCTGGTGCTGTCATAATCCCATGTCGTTATCTACTTCAGGTCCCCTGGGAGGAAGGTAGAAGCAGCACTGATCTACTTTGTCATTTGTGCCACAGGTAGGGCAAACCTGCAGATGCATCAAAATGTGTGGCTTGTGTCAAAAAAACAGTGAAAACATAAATGAGCAAAAAAAATTGTATCAAAAGATTTCATTTGGGCACTTTCAAAAGAAAACATTTTGGTCTTTCATTTCATAATGACATTTCCAGCACTAAACTTTAAGACAAGATGCTCAAAAGTGCAAGTAAAACTTTGTTTCTTCCCAAGCATTTATTCTTTTTAAATACATATAAATCCTTTAATTTTGCTTAAACAAAATGTCTCTGGTTTGGCCTGAAAATTTTTTTGAGATGCGGGATGACTTCAATCTGTGGAGAGAAGTCTTCTACACACATATCTCTATTTATGAAAAACACCTATGAAAAAGAAAACAAACAACAACTCTATTATGTGAGTAGAATGGCAGTCAAGCATGGATGAAGCTGCTGGGACACATTGTGTATGTCCAGAGTCTACCCATTTCCAGAATACATCCTGCTTACCTGTGTACATCTCTTTCAGCTTCAGTTTTCTTCCAGACTGCTCAACTCAAAGCATTTTTCAATCCAGCAAACCTCTTCTATGCCAGCCATATAGGTTAGCAACATCCAGATTAATATTTTTCTCAGATTAAAAAAACTGGGACAATTGTGATATTAACTGCTTCCTCCTTGCATTGTACACCCCAGAGATCTGTACAGTCTGAAGGTGACCCGCAAGCGACTCACTTGGCGGATAGGGAAAGGCTGTGGATGTTGTTTACCTGGACTTAAGCAAGGCCTTTGATATGGTTTCCCACAGCATCCTCCTGCAGAAACTGACTGCCCATGCCTTGGACAGGAGTACTCTTCACTGCGTTAAAAACTGGCTGCAGGGCTGGGCCCAGAGAGTGGTGGTGAATGGAGTTAAATCCAGTTGGTGGCCGGTAACGAGTGGTGTTCCCCAGGGCTCGGTACTGGGGCCAGTTCTCTTTAATATCTTTATCAATGGTCTGGACGAGGGGATTGAGGGCACCCTCAGTAAGTTTGCAGATGACACCAAGTTGGGTGGGAGTGTCAACCTGCTTGAGGGTAGAAAGGCTTTGTGGAGGGTTCTGGACAGGCTGGATCGANCCCCTCACCACAAAAAAGACATTGAGGTGCTGGAGCGTGTCCAGAGAAGGGCAACGGAGCTGGTGAGGGGTCTGGAGCACAAGCCTTGTGAGGAGCGGCTGAGGGAGCTGGGGGTGTTCAGCCTGGAGAAAAGGAGGCTGAGGGGAGACCTTCTCACTCTCTACGACTCCTTGAAAGGAGGGTGTAGCCAGGGGGGTCGGCCTCTTCTCCCAAGTAATACACAACAGGACAAGAGGAAATGGCTTCAAGTTGCACCAGGGGAGGTTTAGACTGGGTATTAGGAAAAATGTTTACACTGAGAGGGTTATTAAGCATTGGAACAGGCTGCCCAGGGAAGTGGTTGAGGCACCATCCCTGGAGGTATGTAAAAGCCGGGTAGACCTAGTGCTTAGAGATAAGGTTTAGTGATGGTTTTTGTCAGAGTTAGGTTGATGGTTGGAGCAGATGATCTGAAAGGTCCCTTCCAACCCAGGCAATTCTATGATTCTAAGGTGCAAGAAGATCTTTCAAAATACTGTGGTAGTTGGAAGGTGCTGTTCTAGTGGACAGCTTTCTAAATCTCGCTTTCTTCAAAGACTTCCTCGGTTGTCTCTCCAGTGGTGACTTCTCCTTCGCTGCTGTCTGACATGCTTGCCCGTGGACGAGACGGGAGAGCACAGCCTGGCTCTGGGCTGAGATGTGTCCTCTGCTTCACTAGCACCTGCTGGAACTGCATGCCCCAGGGCTCTCTTGCCTCCAGGCACAAGTGGTGTTTGCTGCCAAGGTGCTGGTTTTTTTGTTTCTGTGAACATTTCCTGAGGTATTTTATGTTTTCCCCAAGAAAGCAGAGTTTACAGCCAAAGGGATCTGCCAGCAGGAAGCGGGACCACTGCTTCTGGAGCTCTGCTTTCACCTGGGGTAAGAAGAAAGCAGTTTGTCCACGGTGATGTCCTGTGACCACCCTGCAGCCCATGAACCCAAATGCTAGTTGTAAAATGAAAGGGACTGTGGAAGTGCTAAGCTTCCTGACCCTTTGGGGTGCCACTTGCACCTGGCAAGTTCCTTGTAGGGTAGAAACAGACTTGTTTGCTAGATCAATTTTACAAGTCCACTCTCTTCACGCTAATTTAGGAAAGTTTTTCCTAGGCCCTGAATACACTGTGATCCTAATGCGTGTGTGTCAGAGAGCTCAAGTGACTTTTATGTTTACAGTCCGATGAAGTGAGGAGGAGAGCCCAAGAGCTGTGGAAATAAGGACCATGCAGCTTGCCATAGTGTTGTGCTTGGATATCTGGTTTGTTTTCTTAAAGCTTTTTATCTGGCAGCCTGCCTTAAATCCTCAGCACTGAGTGTCCCACTGCCTACATCACCCGCACCAGAGCTGTGGACGGAGGGCAGGCTCCAGGCCTGCACAGAGGAGCGGGACGTGCCCTCACTCTAACCTGTAGGACCTTTGGCCTGAGAGCTCAGCTGGACCAGGAGGTGGAAGGTCAAAAGAGCAATTTCTAACTGCTAAAGAGATGTGCTAGCAGTTCTATGCCCTTCATAAATGTTAGACAAGTATTCCTGTATTGCAGACAAGTGCCAGCTCTCGTTTTTATTTTAGTTACAAAACTGATCCAGGTTTCCTTGTTAAATACTAGGAATATATGTTCCTAACATAAATTTTGTATAAAGCCCATCTCATTTGTCTCACTGGTGCCTTTAAGAAGGTGTCTGAATTCATGTACCTGTGTCAGTGTAGTATGTCCCATGCCAGCTAGCTGTGACATGCTCTTCAGTGCTACTGACACTGGGTACATGCCTGCTTATTGCAAGCAGTGGAGGTGTGCACCCAGACTAAATATGAGGGAAGTACAGACAGTGAGATTCAACTTAGAAAACATTTAAAATTAAGTGAGATTAATTCCACAGTCTACATAGCATTATTTTCTGAGGTAGCTTATAGCAAGTCAGCCTGATGAGGCAAAGACACCATGCAGCTGTGATGGTGATGGAGGCACTGGGTTGTATGGGCAGGAGCAAAGCCAGTAGATCAAGGGAAGCGATTGTTCTTTACTCAGTAACTGTTAGACTGTCTCTGAATACTGCATCTAATTTTGGGCCACCAGTAAAAGACTTACGCTGATGACCTTGAATTTATCAGCACAGATCAGGGCTGGAGCACTTGCCCTGTGAGGAGAGGCTACATGAATGGGGCTCGTTCATGCTGAAGGCCTAAATACTGCCTATGAGGAGATCATAGAGGAGATGGAGTCAGGCACTCTACAGAAGTGCTTGGTAGGGACACAAGAAACAGTGATCATAAATCAAAATAAATAAGGGAAGTTCTAACAGAATATATGGAAAAGTTGTTTCCTTCTGAGTACAGTGAAGCACTGGAACAGAGGACCAGAGAGGTGGTGGAACCTCTGTCCTTGGTGGGGATTCAAAGCTCAGCTGGAAAAAAAACCCAAGCAATCTGGTCTGAATTCAGACTTCACCCTGCATTGGCAGGAGGTTAGCTTTCTCTGCTGTCATCTACTTGCATAAGAGCCGTCACTGATCTGCCTAAATCTAGGCATGGAGCAAGTTGAACCCCCAGCTGTCCCTTGAGGCCTAGAAGGAGACAACTTCCAGACAAGGAATCCCCTCACATCAAGTTGAGGGATGTCCTGAGCAGTGCATGCATGAAATTATTTTTTCAACACGTTGCTATGTAAGATATTAAAGCACCCCAAATTTAGTCACTTCACACGGACTTTAGGGGTAAACTAAGAGAGGGTTTAGCCTGGTCAACATGAAGGCTGTGAATCCAGCTGATTAAAGAAGTGGGGTTTAGGTGGCTGACCATAAACGTCTGCTGGTATTTCAGACACCCCAGGGTATCCGTACCTCCAGAGTGCTATAGCCACTCAGGCTTCAGTGGAGATATCTTGCATTTGAATCCCAAACCTGTGAGAGGTCTTGCTGTTCTCTTCATACAAAACAACTACATCAGTTCAAAAGAATGCACCCATGCTCTCAAATAAGCAGAACTAGTCAGTGTGTTTATCCTTCTTGGTGTCATTACTATACTTTACTAATCAACTAAAGCTTTTCTCATAGCATTGTCTCTTACCTCTCCATTAGCAAAGCAATATAAAACTGCTACAAAAAAACCCTGTAAGAGAAAGACAGTAAGTGGAAAAAGTTAGTGTGTACAGGAAAAACCTGAAGTTTCAGTTTAAAGATGACTTCAGCGTTAAAGCCCTAAGTGTAAACAATGCTTCTTAATTTTCAAAAGGGAAACTCATTACCTGTATTTACTTATTATTGAAGTACCCGTTAACTTGTTTTCATATGGTGCCTTAGCAAATGTAGGGCACATTTGGTGCAGGTGCTGAAGAACAGAAGCTATACAACCCAGTTTGATCTTCCACGTTACCTTCACTTTGCTGCCACTTTTTCTTTTTTCAAACTACTGCCATTATACTGTGACTGCTGCTATTTCTAAACATGGTAAAACAAAAAATGCAGCTTGGGGTCTGATATTATCGATGTTCTTGTTTGAATTTGTCAATAAGACTACTGAAAGCGATCTCATTTGGGTGCTTTTTAAAAATTAGTAATATATCAAGGGATTAGTGCTGGTTTAAGGCTCATCTGTATTGTTATGGCTATTTTGAATTGCCATTTTCCTTTGAAGTTGATTCAAATAAACATATTTTTAAAAAATAAATTAAATCCTAGAGATAAAACTTGTTTTAAACCAACCCCAAAATGACTCTTTCCATTTTCCTCCTCTCTGTCTGTATTTGATCTCACATCAAAACAAGGAGCATGTGTGCATCTCAGACTATCAGTCTGGCACAGATATGCAGATTTATTACCATTGCTTCAGGAAATGCACGGCTCTTGGTGTGTCTAAACACATCTATGACACAAGTTCTGATGAAGAGAATAAATGCGGTTGACTATCAGTACCAAGGCAATGTTCATATCACAGGTAAAAGGTGTGATAACCATATATAATACAGCTGACATCATTCAATTGTTTTCACACTCATACTTTTCCAGGAATGTTTCTGGTTTTCTCAGACAAAAGCTTAAAAAAAAAACTCACATGCACAGCAGCTTCAATATTTTTTATTATATCTAGCATTAACCAATAACATTTTGAGCCTACTGTTAATTTTCCAGCAATCCTGAAAGGTTTGGAGCCATTAATTCCTTAAGCATATGTGCAGTAAGTATGAAAAAGAACAGTTTATCTGCCACGTGAGTGGAAACTGGGGCAGGAGAAATAGCAATCATAATTGCTTTTTCCATGTATTTTATTTCTACTTTATTTCATGCTTCACCTGGGTTACGGTATCAAAATATAGGTAATTTTGATGTGTCATTTATTAATATAACTTTTAAATAATCATCTGCATCTGAATTGTTCCAAAGAAATACGCAAAAAAAAAAATAAAATGTTGTGGTCATTAGAGTTTATAATAGATGATATTTTACTATGGGGATGAATTTTAGAATAGTAGTTATAGAAGACTCAGAAATCACGGAGAGAGGTTTTGATGGATAAATACAAATTTAATACCTTAAAAAGCAGCTTTTTATGCAGAACTGCTTCTGCACCTGGAGATAGTTCTCCTTTTTGGTTAGAAAGTCCATGAAAATGTCTCCACTGAGTGGGGTTTTTTGTGTTCTCAGTATGAGCTCTAAATTTGGCCTCACAGGCACCACAAGCAGAAATAGGACCTGCTAAGCCTGATGATACCAACTGCCAGAAATGTAGGAACTCACCAGATCAGGAGAGGGCTTTGTGAATACTAGTGGTGCCTCTGCGTTGAGTGTAAGTTTGTAAATCCCTATGTAAATTTAGTTCATTGCTGCTGCAAGACCAGCACGTGCAGTAACAGGCAGAAGCACTGTAAAATCATACCATAAGGTGGAAAATTCAGTTGATTATTCATGTTTGATGTTCATTTTATATCCTGATTTCTTTATTTCTTTAATGCTTCCTCATATTCATTTTTTTTTTTTGCAATACATGGAACTTCATACTTAAAAATCTTTCCCATATGCCATGACTTCTAAGGCACACATTTTTAAAATTATTACAGTGTGAGGGAAAAAGAAAAATCAGAAATTCAGAAGAAATGTTCATTAGCATAATAACCAATAGGAAATGATAGATGCACGTCTAAGCCTCACAATTGTTCTTCAGTTCTACTGACAATGGCAACATGGTAAGTTACTCATCAAATAACTGGGTTTTATCCACCAGAAACCAGTATTTTTTCCGGTGGCTAACAGTTCACATGCACCAATGAGCCAACATAGTTAGATTGCTCCACTTTCTAAAGCAAAGAACCATCATATCTACAGCAGAACTTATATTTAGAATTTAATTTTGTGCTTCTTGAAAATGTTTGAGTTAAAACCTCCAGATGTGATCCCAGAGGTAATTGTTTTTCTTTAGCAAAACAATTTAACTGCTTTTTAAAACTACTGAGAAGATTTACAGACTAAACAAATGTAATTGTGTACAGTTTATGTGCTCTTTTGCTAATCCCTTCACAAATAATGCTGTAGCTAAAAAAACAAAAAGAATCTGCAATAAACATTGGCTAAGATTTTTGGGTATTTTGAAAAGAAGTTTTTCTTCTAAAGCGTGCCATGTAGCCAAGCGTGTGCGCGTTCCTCTAAAAGGAATGAAGTTTGTGTTTTCTAACAGGCATGAATAAGCTATCTTCTATACCAGATTTCTTTGTACAAGCCAGTAAATAAAATTTTCACTTAAAATGATTCTGTGTTTCTTAAAATAACATCTAGTCACTGCAACCTCTCCAAGTAAGGATATGTCTGACTGAGGACCACGTACACCATGTCAGCAGGCCCCCTTAAGGTGGTGGCTCTGCATGAGCTCCTTTCTCCCCGCCTGGACATTTGTCCCCTCAAGCTGTAGTGGAAATTTGTCATTAGAGCCTCAATAGCAGGGTCAAAGCACTGGTGCATACATAGAGATTGTGGGAAAAATGCAACAATGCTTTGATGACTTCATGTCTCAGACTGTAGATGAGGGCAGAAGTGTGCGTGAGTAGTAAGGACTTGTAGCCAGAGATATCACTGCGTACCTCACTAAAGAAAAGAGATCTGGAAACTGCTGTCGTGTCTCACCAAGAAGGTCAAGGCAGGAAGATAAGGGTAAAGGACAACTTTGCTAAGCAGGTAGGTTAACAGGAGTACTACCTGAAAAACTCTTTTTTCATCAACTCTGCAGAACACAGATTGAAGCAGACAGCAGTGCTTTGTGCCTGCAGAATGACTGGCACATCGAGTTCTTAGCCTTTGTAAACTGGAAAGTTATAGCGAAACGTATTTATTCTTGTGCGTAAGCGGCCATCTGAGAACACCATTTAGCTTCAGTAGCAGCTTGCTGTGGATTTGGAGTATTTAGGAATGACCATTGTAACGGAGTGTGGCTCCTTCACACCTTCATGCTTATGGCCAAGATACTGACAGAGCTACACTCTCACTCCTTCGCTACCTCAAGTTTCTGCCTACTTATACACAACTAAGACAGGGTGATTGAAGGAGAGACAAGTGCATAAACATATCTAAAATACTCTGACTGTATAGGTGAGCAACTTCTTCTCCGCCTGCAGACACTAGTCCATCTATCTGTTCCACCCACGTGAGTGCTCTGACAAATTTTTTCTTAGCTCTAGAAATTTGTTCATGAGTACAGTACTCTTTGGGAATCTACATACAGGAGGGCATTTTTTTCTCCTGTCACTTTGCAGAAAGGAGTCACTTTGCAGATATGGTGAATGAACACATCCTTCCCGGAAATGGAGCCCAAACTTTGGAGGAGGACAGACATTCTCACAGTTATGATTTTTGGGGGGTAGAAAAGTTTGATACACAGACATTTCAAATGGAGTGTTGCAGGAATGAACCTCATTTGTTATTCATTCACCTGAAGAATTGTTCTTACTTCTTGAACTGCCTAGTTATTTCAGAAGACAGCAAGTTCTTTCTCTGCTCAGGAAAGTTAAATTGCTACTTGATTTACCTGGATTTAATTGGATATATGGCAACTCCATTAAAAAGAGACTCTCTTAAATTCTTAGTTAGAATTTATGAATGGCATCCCATAAGGACTTGTAGTCTCCTTTTATAGTTATTTGTAAGCAAAATGGGAAGAGTTCTCCTGTTGGTTAAGCTGAAATGATTACCAGGAGGAAAAACACCTTCCTATGGAGATACGGAAGCAGATATGAGACACAGGTTTAGAGGTGTTGATCTTGCCAGATATAAATCTCAGGAACCATGGGAGGAAAATGTAGATGTGATCTTTTTATTGCTGGGAGAAAATACCAAAAGTCCTTCAACCAGTAGGAACATGGCAAATACACGCATTTAAGGGTTAGGAAACTATATTAAGTAGGGAGTTAAATGCTGTGATCCAAGGTTGAAACTCAGGTCTACATAAATGCAATTTTTCTCAAGTGTCAAGTTAAGTGCTAAGCTCCTTTATATACTGAATGGGGTGGAGGATGGGGCACTGGGCACCTAGACCGGGATTCACAGTAGCCCAGTAAGTGGAAGCTGGGATGCAAAGCAACCAAGAAAAAAATGACAACGCAGAAAATGCAACTGCTGCCGTTATTCCTTGAATGGATTTAGACACCTGTGTTAAGGATCCATCTATAGTCAGCGGGTCAATGCATTTTTCTTCAAAGGAGGAGAAGATGGCTGTTGTGATATAACCCATATCTTGCTCAATAACCTGGAAGTATGAGAAATACCCAGTGCCTTACCACAGGCACAGCCAAGGCCTAGAGTAGTCACCCAGTTACCACCCTCTGGGTGGAGACACATCTGCACCTTCTCTTCAATCAAGTAAGATTAATGTCGACTACTGCCGTGTCTCATGAGGCTGTGAGTAGAAGGAAAGTATGAGTAAGGCAAGTACCAAGATGTTCTGCTCCTTGCTTCTCTGCTTACTTTAATTTTCTCTTACCTTTTTAAATCTATAGTTATTTAATGTAAATGGCATCAACACTCTCCTCAGTGTGACTGCAAAGTCAACAGATCACCTGAAAATCTTGTTAAAAAAAGCTATCCAGTGCTTTTTAGGAATTACATGAAACACGTATTTTAAATAGACCACTTTAATCCTGTATTCAGAACAGGGATCTGTGATGAACTGTTACCCATTACCAGAGAACACAGGACACACTGTTTCTGAAGATGCCAGACTCCTTTTCAGGTCTTTGGGACTACATATTTTGAATATGCAGCTTGTGAATTTTTTATCTTGTCACTACAATAGCATATTTAGAGACATGACAGGTTGGAGCATAATATTAAATAAGAATACTGTATATCTGTGGCATGTATTGGTAAGCAACATATATATGTGGATCTATGACTCCTAAAAACAGTACTTTCAAAACAGTACTTACATGAAATGAGCTCATTGTCAGCTGAATGAAAAGTCTTATATGTCTGGAAAGTCCTTCCACTTGTTCATCAGTGATGAAGGTAAATACAAATTCATGGATCCCCAACAATGGAATCAGCACAAGTGTAGACCTTGCCAATCTTAAAAAGAAAATGTTTAATTATAGTATTTTTTCAACATCCTTGGAACAAAACCAAAAAAATTCAGCTGCAAAGAAATTATTCCAGAAATAGTGACTCAATATTCTGACTCTGTAACAGTATTAGTAATTTTGTAAGTTTAAGGACAAATTCCCAGATATGAATTTTGGAGCACACCATCAGAAAAGTCTGTACAGGAGGCAATCTTGGCATTGGGTTTAAGGTGAAAAGTTAGTAACAAGAAATTGAACAGGAAGGCCACTATCATCAAACTTATGCTGCTAGGTAACAGAAAAATATTGACATAGCTAAATACGAGTTATCTGTTAACAGGGTTCTTAGACCTTCCTATCACTGTTGAAAACTCCATGGAGCTGCATTGAAAGTTTCTGCAGTACTGTGAGAAGTCACCTACTTTTTAAAAAATGCACCAGAATAACGGTTATGGAAAAGAATCTTCTTTAACAAGTCTGGAAACATGTTTGCATAGATGAAAGAAGAGATCTCAAAAGAAAGTTGAGTTCTGAGGAAGGCTTGCAATGTGAGGAATGGCTTGAATCTTTGAAAGTTTAGCAAAACTATAAGCAGTAGGAAAGCAAATATAAAGCAAAACATCAGGCAACGTTAAATACAGGCACTGCTGTCTGTGACTATCATCAAAAATTTTCATGTAGCAATCTGGAGAATACAGCTAAGATCTTTTGGACCTTGAATGTTGAAGGAAAATGGAAATACACTTCTTGTCAGTGATCTAATACTGGAATTTAATAGGAAGTTAGTAGTGGAATTTCCATTCCCCCTCCCCCTGCCCAGTCCTCATAGACAATAAAATAATCTTAGTAAAGCAGGACTGTAGTAGCAGATAGGGATTCATAATGCTTTGTTTAAAGATACTAAGAACTGGAAATAACTGGGACATGGAAAGCAGCTAACAAATCCTCAAGTTTCCATTGATTTAAGTGCAGTTTTCACTGTACCCTTATCTCCTTGCAGAGCAGCCTGACCTTGCTATTCTCACAAAGTAGGAAGATGTTTGTGTATAAGTGAACTTCACATGTCTATGTAAGACATGTTGTAACATTGAGACTCTGGCCAAGAGAGCCCAAACCAGGGCCTGAAAGAGTGTAGGCTAAGAATAATGTTCTCATTTGGGTTTACAAGAAGACCAGGGACATTCCTGAGGCAACAGTGTCTGCATCTGCGAAAAAAGGTAGATCAGAAATGCTAATGTCACTTAGGGATGTCCCATAAATCTTCTACACCTCCTTTTCTTTTGAGGACCTTTTGTCACACTCCAGGGAAAAAATGTGCCACAGCAGTAGAGGCCACAGGTGTACAGTGAGGACACCAGAGAGCAGAGATTTTACCGCATTGCAAAGTCCTTGAAAAAATGCCTGTAACACTCAGCACACAGGTGCTGACCTGCCTTTACCTCTCAGACAAGAAAATGTTTGTGGATCATGTTTCCCCAGATGGCTTTTCTATAACATACTCTGAATATCTGTTACACCTGGTGGTGGTAGGTAAATGTATGATCTACAAGGGCAAACTGGCAACCTTCTGATGATGTGAGAAAAAAAAGGGCTAGGACTTCATTATTATTTGTTACATACCTGTATTTGTAGTCATGAAAGGTCATTTGCTGAGCTTTTAGTTTGGAAATCAGCATCCTGAGAATTTTTAAGAAGATGCCAAAGTTAACCTTGAAAGAAAATACATATGGGTTACTTACAATAAATGCTACGACACTACTCATATAGCTATTAAAGAAAGATAAAATTGATATTAAACACTTGTAAAACCTGTTATCAAATAACCGGAATGCACTTGTGATCAGGTCGGAGCAGAAGCAGGTTATTTCCACAGCTGCAGCAGAGAGCACAGAGCAGCAGTGATAGACTCCGCTGGTATCAACGCTCTTCAAATGAGGCAGTTAACAGAGTTTATACACCTTTAGGTCATACAACTCTTCACCAAACCTGACAGGTAAGCAGGACGTGGTAAAAAACATCAGTGATTGCAATTCTTCAAAGAGGCTCTAGACAGCCAGACAAGGAAGCCCTGGGCATTCTTTTATGAGTAATTCACTCCTTTGTTAATTAAATTGTGCTGACTTGGCCAAGACCAATCTGCACATCTTGCAGACTGTGTTATCCTGTTTTATTATGTAGCAATAGTTCATCTTGAAGGCTCTTTAGACAAGTTAGGGAGAGATAGATCTGCACATATACAAGAGGGGATGAGTTACCTTTAGATGGATAACTCTACTTCTGATATTTCCTAAGTTTTAGAATTTGACTTCTTCTTTCACTGTAATGTTTTCTTTTTACAAAAACCAGGAACTCATCATAGTGAACACTGTAAGGTTCTTCAAAAGCAGAGTTTGCGAGCATTTTCCATCCAAACTTATTTTTGCCTGGAAAATCTGGTTTATTCTAAAAATGATTTTCCATTATGAACTTCTGCTTTTCAAAGAAAACACTAAAACTTCATTGAAAATGACTGCCATAAGACTGAAATATTTTTACTCTCCATGTTTCATAGAAAACACAGAATTTTCACTAGAACATGGAAGCAGAATCACAAAATCATAGAATAGTTACTGTTGGCAAGGACCTCTAGAAGTCACCTTGTCCAACTGTCCTGCTCAAGCAGGACCACCTAGAGCAGGTTTCCCAGGACCATGTCCAGATGGCTTTTGTATATCTCCAAGGATGGATATTCCATAACCTCTCCAGGCAACCTGTGCCACTTCTTTGTCACCCTTACAGTTAAAAAGCATTTCCTGATATTCAGAGGAAACCTCTTGTTTCAGTCTGTGCCCATTGCCTCTGGTCCTGTCTCTGAGCACTACTGAGACAAGCCTGGCTCTGTCCTCTTTGCACCTTTCCTTCAGGTATTTATATACATTGATGAGATCCCCCTAAGCCTTCTCTTCTCCAGGCTGAACACTCCCAGCTCTCTCAGCCTTTCCTCATGGGAGAGATGCTCCAGTCCCTTAGTCATCCTTGTGGCCCTTTGCTGGTCTCTCCTCAGTACGTCTCTTGTACTGGGGAGCCCAGAACTGGACACAGCACTCCAGGTGTGCCCTAGAGCTGAGTGCTGAGCAGAAGGGAAGGATCACCTCCCTTGCCCTGCTGGCAATACTTTGCCTGAGGCAGCTCAGGATACCATTTGCCTTCTTTGCCCCATAAGGGCACATGGTTGGCTCATAGTCAAGTTGGTGTCCACCTGGATCCACAGGTCCTTTTCTACAAAGCCACCTTCCACCTGGGCAGACCACAGCATATACTGGTGCCTGGGGTTGTACCTCCTCAGCTTTTGGCCTCTACACCTACACCAATTTATGCCCTATGAGGACAGGGTCCAGCTGCAGTACTTGGCTGTTGTAATCCATGCACAGCCATCATTGGGTAGTGCTGACACACATTTTGCCAGGGGATTTTAGATAAGTTTGTTGAATTATATCCAAGATCAGGATATTGAAAAAATCCTGTCTGGTTATTACATTACCTGGCTCTGGGTTTCTAACCCCTTCATTTCTGCCCACTATGTATTTCTCTTGCATTCATACTGTGTCTGTCCCTCTATCCAATTTATCTGGCTGAGCATCCTCGTAATTCCTCTTCACCACTTTTTGCTCCTTCTGATTTCCCATTTCTAGTCACATTCGATGTTCCATTCTCCTGCAATCTGGTATCATCTGTTTTGCTTAACCTTTCCATTTCAGTTCTCATCGACTCCTTCCCTGGGGCTCCCATTGGTATCAGTGATAGAGTGATGTTGACACTGACCTAACCACAGAAGGAATCTGCCCACTTTCAGCTCCACTGCTGGCCACCATCATGTACACTGGCAAACTGGATTCTGTAATATCAGGTCTGCACATATATTTCCTGTTTGCCTTAGATGCAATTTCCAAGTAAGGGTCACTCAGTGTGATTCTGAGGAACAATCACAGACAGAATGTCCTGTAACCTAACAGCAACAGGATGTCCTCGTGACATTTATTCAGAAAGTTTATGGTAATGATCAGAGGCTACATGCTCAGAATAAATTAAACTGCTGGGGCTATCTGAATCTGGGAAATAGCATCAAGGCAGAAGATCCCAAAATGTAATGTAAAAAAGCAGGGATTAAAAATTATGTTAGAGGAATAACATACATGTATATTTATCTATTTACATGTAAATCTAAGGTGACCTCATATCCCTTCTGTCACTTTATGTCCACCTTGATATTTCTGTGCATTAATATCTGAATTAAGGTTAGAAAGCTATCTTTAGAAATTTCTTTGTATCTAGTCAGAACTTTGTATGTTACAACTCTTGTCTATTTTCTACCATCCTTTTGGTGCACCCTCCTGGCTCCATATGCCCCCATTGTTACTGCTACTGAAGACAGCAGCTGAATCCCCTCTTAGTCTTCTCTTCTTAATTCTGAAGAAACCCAGTTCTCTCATTCTCTTCTTGTACATCATGCGCTCCAGGCCCCAATAGCCTTGATGGCCTCTGTTGGACTGTCTCCAGTATGTTAATGTCTTAAAATGGATATAGTATTCCAGATGGACTCTCACAAGTGCTGAATAGAGAGGAATAATCACTTCCTCCAACATACCGTGTTCTTGATGTAACATGCAATCTTGACATTATTTCTCTTGCTAAAAACAGCGGTTCACATCCTCAGTTCTTTGCACTGATTTACATCAGCAAAGATTATGCCTTAATGGGTCACTGGCTAAAAGGAAATTGTGCAGAAATATCTTAATTAAAAGGTATTTTTAAATTACTGATTGTCTCCATCCAAGTGCTAGTCTTCAAATTATTTCGGAATGCATTCCTGCCTCTTAGGTCTGTTTAATTTCCTGTTATTCAAGGGACTTGCTCTGTGTTGAGTGTATTAACATCAGTGAACTTAATGTTCTTGCAACAAAAGCAAAACAATTGATCTCTTTGATGTAACAGAAATGCTATTATTTGTTTCTGCTGGTCATGCTCCACTAGCCGTGTATTTTCTGCTCAGGCCCTCAAAAAGTAAACCAGTGATTGAGTCTTCTTTCAGAATTATACATATCCAGGAAGAAATTTATTCAGATTCCCTCAGATCTGGACTTCGTCCATCTTGGCCTTTCCCTCAGTTTTGGGACAGTTTCAGTCACTTTTGGCTTTTGCCTCCTCTCACGCCTTTTTGCTTTCTTTTCTGACTCCTCTCCACAGCAATTTTTTTTTTTTTTTTTTGGGGTAGAGACTTTTCAATTATCCTTCTAATTATTTACTGGGTTTGATTGCTACTGAGTGTGTTTCTGCATTTCACAGCTCGGTCCCAACTATGCCCACTTTCTCTTTCACACAGTTGTCTCCAACTCAGCAGCAGCAAAACAAAGCCCGTTGTTTCTTCTCTAAAGTTTTCATTTCTACATCTTTTCTCCAGTGGGACAGAAACCAATACCCTCCTTCCCAATTAATGCATTGAATGCACCAATTCCTTAATATTACAGTTTGAGCAATCCTTCTTTTACTCCCCATGCACATTTGCATGACTAAAGTACATCTCTTCTCTACCACCTTTGCTATCTGTCTAGCTAATCAAATCACTTATTCTACTAATCCTCTTATGCCTTGCTGACTGCGTGAGAATATAAAGTATTATGGACACACACTCTAGTTCCACCTATCAAAATTCTGTGTTCATAATCATGTCCTCATGAGTTGTTTTGATCATGTTATTTCCATCTTCTCATTATCACTGCATTTCAGGTGTACTTTTTTGCATTTATTTAAGAAAAAAATTCATAACTCAGTCTTGGCATGCTATGATTCGGTCTTTTTCATTAGGTGAATGCTTTCTCCCCATGACCATCAGTACTTCTGCTGCTACTTCTCTGCATCCTTGTTATGAAAAGATCTTCCTCTATAGAGAATCTGGAGTTTTCTAGTGGCGCTCACTACATGATAGCACTCTCCTAAGTAATCTGATCATTGAGAAAATGAGAGTAAAAATATAAGAAGTAAAAAATGTAAGAAGCAAAAGGCTCCACCTTTGATATAGATGGAGCTGTGCAGAATTCATGGCATGGATAAACAGCAGTGTTTTGAGAGGCTGACACTGAAATCTTTGTTGTTTGTAGACGGACAAAAAGGAAGCTATGCCTATCCACCCACAGTAAAAAACTTCATTTATAATTTTTTCTGTCTCATCTTTTCTAATCCAAAAATTGGATTACACTTGGAGAAAGGGTCACAAAAGTCTATCACACTTCTGCTTGATATTATGAACAGATGAAATAATTCTTACTGCAATGGAAAACAACATTGGTCCTCGGATGATCCACCAAATTCCCATGTGTTCATTTGTTCCCCAGCACCTGAAGAATAATTTAAAGTATAATTACATTATTTTCATAGAAAAAAACCCAGAAAGCTTACATAATGTATGTATTTCAAAAGGAAGCTGACAAAGTTCAACTGAAAGGTGGCACTCAGGAGAAATGGAATAAAACTAGGAAGAGTCTCACCAACAGCAGTAATTGTATTTATTTGGAAGATCTTTCCACCAGAATGTTGAGAGATGTTTTCCTAGACCGCAAACTTCAGAACTATCTGGCAAACTCAGTCTTTGGATCCACACAACAACTGTACACGGCACCAAACCTTCATAATTGAACTCATCCTACTCAGATTTATCTATCTGAAACTGGAAATTGTTACACTATGAATTTTGTTCATGGTTCTTGACCTGCTAAAAAGTATGTATACTGTTTCCTTGAAGCTGTCTCCTTTTCTCCTGCTCTAACCTTCTAATTTGTCCTATGCACGTGTTCCTTCTTGCTAATTAGCCTGAAATTAGCCTGTAGAATCTTGGCTTGTCATTTACAGTCTATATAACATCTAATCCTATAAGACTACAATTGTGATTTGATTCCTGACCATAGAATCACAGAACGTGTTGGGTTGGAAGGGACCTTTAAAAGTCATCTAGTCCAACGCCCCTGTGGTGAGCAGGAACATCTTCAACTAGATCAGGTTGCTCAGAGCCTCATCAAGCCTGGCCTTGAATGTCTCCAGGGATGGGGCCTCCACCACCTCTCTGGGCAACCTGGGCCAGCGTCTCACCACCCTCAGTGTAAAGAACTTCTACCTAATGTCTAATCTAAACCTGCCCTGCTCTAGTTTAAAACCATTGCCCCTCGTCCTATCGCTACATGCCCTTACAAACAGCCCCTCCCCAGCTTTCCTGTAGGCCCCCTTCAGGGACTGTAAGGCCACTATAAGGTCTCCCTGGAGCCTTCTCTTCTCCAAGCTGAACAACCCCAACCCTCTCAGCCTGTCCTCACAGCAGAGGGGCTCCATCCCTCTAGTCATCTTCGTGGCCTCCTTTGGACCCGCTCCAACAGGTCCGTGTTCTTCTTGTGCTGAGGGCTCCAGAGCTGGACACAGTACTCCAGGTGGGGTCTCACGAAAACGGAGTAGAGGGGCAGAATCACCTCTTTGGATCTGCTGGCCATTGTTCTTCTGATGCAGCCCAGGATGTGATTGGCCTTCTGGGCTGCAAGCACATTGTTGGCTCATGTCCAGCTTTTCATCGCCCAGTACCCCCAAGTCCTTTTCCACAAGGCTGATCAAGCTGTTGTTGCTTACTAACTATATTGGTGTTCCAGACAAAACTCTCTAGGAACCATGAATAAAAAAGGGGAACAATAGAAATCATACATAAACAACAAAGTCTATGCAATCATCAAAAACCAGAAGATTGGAAAACTGATGCTTACTAGTGCAAGTTACTCTTATTGATTCATTCACTGAATACTGAACACATTAATTTAATATCAGCTTTTAGTGAATATCAGTTTTTGTCATTATCTTCCATAACATTTTTTTTTTTCCAAAAAAGCAGTGAATACTAATTAAACTCAAAGTGTAGATTGTCTCCAAAGAAAGCACTGGTCTCCTTTTCTTACTAACAAGATGCTCTCCATGAAGATGTTTCTGCTGACAATGTGCTTCATGTAAGTGGATGAACATTGGATGCAATAGCTTTTATTTCAGGAACGATGAATGTTCATTCTACTTCTTGATTTATGCATCTGAGAATTTCTAGAAATAGTTTTACTTAAAAGTACTAAAATGAACCTAGAAAATGTAACAAGTATTAATAAGTGCTGTATAATCTTAATATAATCCCATAGTCAATACTTGTGTCAATTACTGTCAAGGGCTTCCAAAAAAATTAAGCAAACAGAAAACCAGTATTCTATGGCACATTTTATTTAGTAACCTACCCTGTGTTCTCCAGTTTTGACCGGCTTATTCCCCAAGGGCCCACAAAGAGGATAGGAACAACTGGAAAAAAAAGGAGTCAATGACAGCCAAGCTTGCAGAATGGTTCATACAAAACACAGATATGTTACAGTAGTGCGTGGTATAAAGGCATATGCTTTTCACTCTTCTATTTAGAACTGTACAATAATCAACCTGATCCCAACTTTCTCCATTTGTAGTTCAAATACAAAATTAAATTTCATTCTATAGTTGAATCTTGCATTTTCAGATTGATATATACATATATATACACACACATACCCATACACTGATGACCTGTCCAAATTTTCTAGATTCCTGACCCTGAGAATTCAAAATAATTAGCACTTGGGGCCTCACAGATGACCTAAGGCCCCAGTTGTTAACATTTTTATTTGTTGAACCTTAAAGAATTTTCAGTGGAAGCATGGAACTCTGTCTAGTTAATTAAAACAACTGACAAAGGCTTTTCTTCCTGACTTACCTTTCCCAGACCCCTTAAAGATAATCCATAGTCCCCATTCCCCTACTGTTGCCCCTCCTCCTGCAGATCATAGACTGCAGACAGAAAAAAACCTGGAAATAAAGGATTACTACACCATTCCATCAGTCTACAAATGTGCAGGTGCAAGCTTCAATCACAAGCACAAGGCACATGAGCTACAAAAGGCAGGTGTTCGACTGGATTCTCAGCCCAATAACACACAGGAGGTTTTCTGGTGGATGTGGTAGAAAAAAAAGGAGATGTGGGTCACAGGGGCCAGAACAGGATCTATTCAGGATTCTGGTACACTAGCTAAGGTCATGGGGAGACCTGGAGTGTGGCAATGCAGAGAAAGAGCCAAAAGTGAAATGCTCTCAGAGATAATAGACCTCTAAGTGGGTAAAATGAGGAAAGACATAGAAAGGGTCTCACTTGGGTGGGGGGTGGCATTGATGCAACAAGTTGGTCTGAGAGAACAACCAGGGTATGGACCACTTGGGAAGGGAGGTACACGTCCAGGGGAGTATGAGATTGTCCTGTGGGGAAAGATGACAGCTGGGAGGATGAGGCGATGTTATCCAGTGCAATTCCTGGACAGTAGCTGAGGAAGCGTGTCTCAGTAGGTGTAAGCATGGTTTGCCCCTGCTGGCTCAGCAGCAGCAGCACTACATATGTCTACAATAGGTTCCAGATGTCCCATCTCAGTAGTAATTCTAATAAATATAAATAAGAAATTCAGCTAATTAGTGGGAAAAAGTCTTTAGGAAATCAGTAACATGATACAGGTATGAGAGCAATGGAGTGGAACCAACAGGGAGATGATATTTCTTAATTATACTCTTACAGTAGTGAGCAAATTTCTTAATTAACTTACCCTGTTGAAGTCTGAACAAGGAATAAGATGATTAGACCCTGTTACAGCCAGCTGCTGATCAAAGCAACAAATGGATTTAGAGAGGTGGGAAGAGTGAGGAAGTAATGAGACAACACTAACCAGTGTGAAAGACAGTGGTCTTGATGTGTCAGCAGCCTATATGCTAATACAGCACAAAGAATCTTTAAAGAGGAATGTGAGAGGGAACAGAGAAATCAAGGCATGGATGGTGAGAAGGACCCTCTAAAGTGTCAGGGGCAGCAGAGGAGAAAGTCCAGAGGCTTGGCAATGAACAATTAAGTGTGGTGTTATGCTTTGACAGAAACTTTTAATAGATGAGGAAGACAGAAATGGGTGTGGAAATGAAGGAAAGTAGCTAATGCCTGATAAGGAAGAAGTAACAGAGGAAAAGGAGGGATGCCAAAAATGAGACAGCATGTTCAAAATTGCAAGCTTGAAAAGTGATCTTCACAGCACCATAGTGGATGAATACAAGTAAGGCCAGAGAAAAGGATGCTGTAGGAAATAAGACAAGTTCCAATGTGACTGTATCTAGAGATGCATGAAAGGATTAATGTAATATCCCACTTCTTTTGAACATTGTAATATTTCACTCCTCAAAGTTACTCGTCTTCTTCCTTTGGTTCTAGAGAGAGTCTTGATACAAGTTACCTAAATTTAACGTTGTTAGATAAAATGAATCCCCTCCTCCATCAGGTAGACTGAACTAAAGATTTAAGCACTACCTGATTCTAAGAACCCACAGGAAGTCCGATACAAAAACACCACTCAGAGCACTCAATGAACACAGTATAAATCATACTGGGGGAGGAGACGAGCGACAGAAGTTGGGAGATGGCATGAGGACAACAAAATTAAGAATTCTGTTTTAATCGCATGGGGCGTGACTTCATAGCTAGATAATCAGGAAAGTTTCCATTTTCTTAATATTAACTACTTTATTTCCCTGTAAACATAAGGAAGCTGGTCCAAAATACTTGCAACTCACCACTGACTGTGCAGAGAAGGGTATAGGAATGTATTTTATCTCCTTTTTTTATCAAAATCCTTTACCCTGAGAAGCTAGACTTGTTTTGGGACAAGACTTGAGACAATTCTAACCAGCAAATTTCTATCCAAGTACCAAAATGCAATATTTGAATTTGAAACAGTTTCTGTTTAGTATTTGTCCTGACAAAACATCATCCTCCATAGAGATGTTGCAATATGTACCTAGATTTAGGTCACCAAATCTGAGCTGTAATATACTGGCATATACGTACATGTTCTTCTCAGCTTAAATGTGTGAGTGGATTTGGTGAAAAAAGATTTCATATGTGGAATTTCACATCTGCCTTGGAACCTGGAAGAACTGCATTTGAGTATCTAGTACTGACTTTGAGGTACTGTGTTCCAAATGATCGATGACTAGCTTGTTTAGGCTTTCCTTATCTCTTCATCATAAATACCAATATCCATCAAATTGTTTACTGTGTTATCTTGATAAAGTTAATGAGAATGAAGATCAAAGCTTCTGTTTCAGATGTGAAAAATAAAACTGTTTTTTCCAAGTATGCAATAAAACATGCTGTTCCCCATTGTTCACGATTCCTCAATTAAAAGCAATGATTTTTCCTGAAGCTCTTTTCTGATCTGATGTCAAAATGTCAGGTTATGCTATAAAATGAAATAATTTTGATTTAAAAAATGGATCAAACTTTTTGTTTTAAACATGGAAATGAAACTTTCCTGAGGTTACAGCGCTTGCTTTGTATGCATGGACTGACGTTTCTAAAAACAGGCGTGTTCCCATTGCAAACACCTCCTTGTTGTGTACTCTCATAACTTTCCACGTTACATGTCATGTTGATCATGAAGGCTCTGCATTTATCATCAGGGCCTCAGCACTCCTCAGTTTCTCACAAGGCTGGACTAAAACAACATGGATTTCTTAAGTTCTGGAGATATGCTAGTTTTTATCTGGTCTTTAAAGAACTAAGATGTTTGAGGTGTTGAGCAGTCTGTTAGAATTCTTCTATTGTTACAGGAAGCTAAATAAAATCTTATTTTGGATTTGAAACTGTAAAACAAGAAGAAAAGAAAATAGGTGTTCTTATTGTTAACAAAAGGAAAAAAAATGGCACAACGTCAACTATGAGTTTTACATTACTTGTAACTAACTGATCTAATCCTCCAAAATTAAATGTACCACTGCTAAAATTACTGGGTCTGAGTACTTTTTTATGGATCTCTGATAACAAGATTACACAATGCACAAAGTAAAGCAATCTGCTGTACTCACATCTTCAGAACAATGCATACAATACTAGCTCATGCATATTCAAAACCTGGTTCAAATGCTATAAGAGACAAAAGTCAGATATCTTTTAATCTTGTCAGTAGTTGTAAACACAAGCCATTTCTATAAAAGAGAGTTAAGTTTTCTGGGTTCTTTAGTAGATCTTTATTCTCTCAGACCAGATAGTTTTGCCCTAAACTAAGTTATATCGTGTACTTCAACAGGGTTTTACATCATGCCTTTGAAACTTTTTTGCCCAGGTTTCCCCTTGTGTGGCATTTTAGATGCTGCAGTCCTGTTTTGGATCTTGCTTTAAGTGTTCGCATTTTTCTACAGCAATGATTCTTTGTTTATAAATTAATACAGTCTTCTTAAAAAAGCATGAAAAATGGCCTTGTCTGAAATTCAGGTAATTCTAGGATTTTCTCCAGTAGACTATTTTTTTAGCTGCTATTCAATTCCCATTTCAAAATTCAAGAGGTAAGGTAGATGTCAAAGAGAATTAAAGTGAACTGTCTTCATTCCCTGTGATTGTTACAGAGAGAGCCTAATACAATTTTTAGATAACTAAAACTGAATGACATGAATTACTGTAAAACTGACAGGGAGTTTATCACAGCCTTGATAACAATAACCAAAAATTTCCTTTAAACATGTAAATGTTGCAGCATTCCAACTATAATAATTATAATTTCAGTCTTAACTGCCATTTGCTTCAGTTATTTATTTTTGAGTTTAAACACCTCTTTAAAATGATACCTGTTTTATCTTTGGTAGATAATATTAGCGAGCAGTACAGCACAGCAAATATGGAATAATTTATTTACAACTATATTATCATCCACCATAATAAAATCCTTCTAAAAATCACTGCTCCTTTTTTTTTAAGTGGGCTATACACTATAGTCCCACAGTCCTGGATACACAATTTTACATCTGACAATGCAGTTCAATAGACATAGATGTGCTGATAGTGAACCAGCTTGTAAAACCATAGGCTGATAAAAGTTTTACAGTCAGAAGTTCTTATGGCTATCCATCCTATCCTCCTCCTTAGCTCAGGCCACTGAATTTGAATCAATAAATCGTGCAACAAACTTACATATTGTCTAAGAGTACATTTTTTGTCTTCATTTAAAGCCTTCAAAGGCCTGAAAGTTGTACAGGTAGATTTTAGATGATCATTGGGAATCGGGAAACCTTGATTTTCTCCTTTGTGCAGGCAAGATACAGAATTATGCTCTTTGAGTAAGCAACAAATGTAATTGTCAGATTACATGACATAATTTACACAAAGTTGTTCAAATGCTTGTAACTAACTTTACATTCTCTTTATTCCTTGAAAAATGCCTGAAATATAAGACCTGAATCATGCAGTGTTTCAGAGATGGCTGGGGTACACCTGTCTCTAACAGGGAAAACGGTCTCGGCACAGGAGTTGGCAGGGCTCATCAAACAGGCTTTAAACTAGATTTGAAGGGGGAAGGGGATGAAACCAGGCTCTTTAGAGGTAAACCTGGGGGTGGTGTGCCAGTGTCTGTGGGACAGGATGCTAATGAGGTTGCTTGGTCTGCTGACTCAGTGAAGGCAAGGGGTGGAGATTCATGCAGCAGCAGAGACGTGAGGGTCATTGACGGGTTAGAAACTATGGCTGAGCCTGGGAATGGACAGGTAGGAGTTAAGGTTTCTCCCAGCAAAAAAGTGGCAGGACCATTAACCCAACTGAAGTGCTTCGACACTAATGCATGCAGCATGGGCAACATACAGGAGGAGCTGGAAGCCATTGTGCAGCAGGAAAACTATGATGCAGTTGCCATCATGGAAACGTGGTGTGACTGGCATGACTGGAGTGCTGCATTAGATGGCTACAAACTCTTCAGAAGGGACAGGCAAGGAAGGAGAGGAGGTGGGGTGGCTCTGTATGTTAGGGAGTGTTATGAATGTCAAGAACATAATGATGGTGACAATAGGGTCAAGTGTTTATGTGTACGAATCAGGGGGAGGGCCAACAAGGCAGATATGGTGGGAGTCTGTTTTAGACGGCCCAACCAGGATGTAGAGGTAGATGAAATAGTGTACAAGCAGATGCGAGAAGTCACAAGATCACTAACCCTTGTCCTCGTGGGAGACTTCAACCTACCAGATATCTGCTGGGAATACAATACAGCTGAGACGGAACAGTCTAGGTGGTTCCTGGAGCATGTTGAGGATAACTTCCTGACACAGCTGGTGAGGGAGCCAACTAGGGAAGGAGGCCTGCTGGACCTGTTGTTTGTGAACAGAGAAGGACTTGTGGGGAATGTGATGGTTGGAGGCTGCCCTGGGCATAGTGATCACAAAATGATAAGAGTTTTCCATTCTTAGAAAAGCAAGGAGGGGGGTCAGCAGAACTGCCACCTTGGATTTCCAGAGAGCAGACTTTAGTTTTCCAGGAGCCTGCTTGACAGAGTCCCTTAGGAAGCAGTCCTGAAGGGCTTGAGTCTTTTTAGTCTGCAAAAAGGACGACTGAGGGGGGATCTTATTAATACTTATAAATACTTAAAGGTTGGGTGTCAGGAGGATGGGGCCAGGCTCTTTTCAGTGGTGCCCGGCAACAGGACAAGAGGTAATGGGCACAAACTTGAACATAGGAAGTTCCACCTAAACATGAGGAGGAACTTCTTTACTTTGTGGGTGGCAGAGCACTGGAACAGGCTGCCCAGAGAGGTGGTGGAGTCTCCATCTCTGGAGACATTCCAAACCCGCCTGGACGCATTCCTGTGCAACCTGCTCTGAGTGACCCTGTTCTGGCAGGAGGGTTGGACTAGATGATCTCCAGAGGTCCCTTCCAACCCTACGATTCTGTGATTCTGTGACTGTACATGCCTGGCTGTGTAGCCCTTCCAGCAGATATCAGGGTGACTGAAGTCCCCCATGAGAACCAAGGCCTGTGATTGCGAGGATACTTTCAGTTCTCTGTAGAAGGCCTCATCAGCTTTCCCATCCTGAGAAGGTGGCCTGTAATAAACACCCACAACAGTGTCTCTCGTATTAGTCTGACCCTTAATCCTTACCCACAAGCTCTCATCTCTCTCTTCATCCACCCCAGGGGAGAGCTCGATCCATTTCAGTATGTACATAATACATAATCAGATATGGTTAAAACTCAGGGAAAAAAGGAGAGTTTATGGCCTTTGGAAGAAGGGGCAGACCACTCAGGAAGACCACAAAGATGTTGTAAGTCTATGCAGGGAGAAAATTAGAAGGGACAACGCCCAACCACATCTTGACCCGGCTTTGGACGTTAAGAACAATAAAAAACCTTTCTATAAATATATTAGTAATAAAAGGAGGACTAAGGATAATCTCCATCCTTTCTCAGATGAAGGTGGTAAAATGGTGACAAAGGATGAGAAGGATGAGGTACTTAATGCCTTCTTTGCCTCAGTCTTTAGTAGTAGCATCAATTGTTCCCTGAGTACTAGGCCCCTGAACTAGTAGATAGGGGTGGGGAGCAGAATGAAGCCCCCG
>VWZL01005147.1:0-14337 GCA_013396915.1 Stercorarius parasiticus | reverse complement strand
GAGTAGGACTAGGGAAGTGATGGTCCCCCTGTACTGGGCACTGGTGAGGCCCCACCTCGAGGGCTGTGTCCACTTTTGAGCCCCTCACCACAAAAAAGACATTGAGGTGCTGGAGCATGTCCAGAGAAGGGCAACGGAGCTGGTGAGGGGTCTGGAGCACAAGCCTTGTGAGGAGCGGCTGAGGGAGCTGGGGGTGTTCAGCCTGGAGAAAAGGAGGCTGAGGGGAGACCTTCTCACTCTCTACGACTCCTTGAAAGGAGGGTGTAGCCAGGGGGGTCAGTCTCTTCTCCCAAGTAATACACAACAGGACAAGAGGAAATGGCTTCAAGTTGCACCAGGGGAGGTTTAGACTGGGTATTAGGAAAAATGTTTACACTGAGAGGGTTATTAAGCATTGGAACAGGCTGCCCAGGGAAGTGGTTGAGGCACCATCCCTGGAGGTATGTAAAAGCTGGGTAGACATAGTGCTTAGAGATATGGTTTAGTGGTGGTTTTTGTCAGAGTTAGGTTGATGGTTGGAGTAGATGATCTGAAAGGTCCCTTCCAACCTAGGCTAGGTTAGGCTATTCTATTCTAAAGATTGTCCTCTAACTTAAAGTACACTTTAGAACTTAAGGTGAACATATGAAAGAAAATTAATGTTAATCTTTGCTATGTAGACACTCTATTACAAAGGAAGAAAATGAAGTTGCTGATAGTACCATAATATTCAGTGATGATACAAAATACAGACAAATATAGTCAAATTTCATTTTGTTCCGTCTACTGGGCTACTCTTCTCTTACGAAACAATTCACTCGCTTCCTGTACCTGTAGATCAAGCTGAACTGCAATGAATGGTATCACTGCTGGTATACCTTATTGAGAATTGTTGACTTCAAAACAAAAAAATAAAAAAAGAGTTCAGATTTTTTTCTTTCTTAATTACAAAGTGTCCATCACTGACTCAATAAATAGCACAGAATCAGAAACCTGGAAATTGTTATGTACTTACCCCATCCTATCACAATATATGTCTGCAGCAGTCGTCTTTCAGAGAGTACAACAGTTATCAATAACGTATGGAGATAAATTCCTTCTACTAATAGCCAAAAATAATTTGCCCCAACAAAGTAATGCATGAAAAACTGGGCAGTCCTGCAAATTGTAACAATCTGTAGAAATGAGAGACCGGGAATCATTGTTAATATATAAAAGCTCTGACAAATCCTGTTTTTCTCTTGTTACTTTAGCAACTGTTTTAAAACTAGCACACGGTTGTGACATAACTGTGATTCGGTCACATATCTCACAAGATTCTCCTTGCTGCTTGGGAGAGGCTGCAGGGGAGTGAAACAATTTAAAGGCTTCTGCATTGTCAGAGTTTGAGAGGAGGTACCAAGTAGGAAGAAACAATGACAGTGTAGGCTAGGATATGTGTTCTTTGTCATGATCTGCTTATCAGAATTTTTACTGATGAGCTATTAAAATAATAGTCACCATTAACATCTTGCAGGTAATTTTGCTTGTTGACATGGGCAAACTATATTCATACAGCATCATACAAGTATAATTTATCCACAGTGGTTGTAAATGACATATTTTGTTATTCCATTATCTAAACAAGCGTAAGAAAATTAGCACATATTCTTAATATAGAAAAGCCTTTAAACTATATTTTTTCTCTTTTCGTCTTCTTTCACAGCAAATACATTGTTTGATAACATTGTCTTGAAAGCAAGATTTGTGTGCATTGCATTGTCCTATGCATATCAAGAGTGAATTAATATAGTGTTATAGAAGTGCCAAATAAATGTGTAGTTTTTGTCCTGAAAACTACAGGTGTAAGTTGTTTTGCTTAATTGGATGTTTCTAAATATAACTATTGACTAATTTGTTTTTTTAATACAAGGCTTCATTAAAGCCAATCTATTACAATTTATCAAATCAGATTTTTTTTGATTAACCCAAGCTTTGTCAGCAAAATTTCAGCATTCAAAGCTCAACTAACACCTCAAAACTGGCTGCTGTATGGCAAACTTCCGAAACCATAACTGTTACAGCCACTAGCAGCTCATATTTACTGTTAGCAATGAACTAACAAGTTACCTCAGGACTGAGGTATAAGATCCATCCAGTTTCATCATTTGGTCTTTTGGAGTAAATATTGTAGTATACAGTATCTTTTATAAGAACTGCTGCGGCACGCAGGATAAAAGATGCAAATAAATTCATATGGATGTAGTTTCTTGTGCAGTGAAGTTTTCTGTGGGAGAAAAAAAAAACGTATGAATCCTCTGGAATACATTTAATTTGCAGAAATGAAAAAAAAATACTGTTGTATTCATGTTGTTGCTATCAGTGGATTTTGCATGGGAATTGCTTTTATAATGCTTATTAGGAAAATACAAGTTATTTACATCAGAAGCTAAGCAATAAATTAAATTACATGAAAAGAAGAGTGTGCATACTGGGGTCTGTACTTTTAAAACACATGTAAAGTTGTACTAACCTGAGGAAAGAAAGTACAAGGAGAGCTAATACAAGTGAGATGAGAGAAAAATAGTATCCTATAGTGTACAACAACTGTAACGTGGTAAGTAATTTATGTTCTTCTTCCTAGGAACAAATAAGAAAAATGTGTTACATATGCAGGCAGGTAGGCAGAGCACGAACGCAGCTCAGAAACTTCCGAGTCCAACTTCTCTGTGCTGCAACATAGACAGCGGAGGTTTCTGGTGCCCACTCCCTGTATTGCCTCATGAAATCATTGCACGACAGACACTCTTGCAGACAGCCTTAGTTTCTTTTTAAATTTGAAGGCACTCCCGATCTCATTCCAGATTGCTCCTGCACAAACACCATTTGTAGTCTGACTTACAGCTAATCATTGCCATGATTACACGCACCAAATGGATCCTGGTTGTTTAATAACTGCAGAGATCAATGCACTCAACCTGTACACACAAGTGCCATTACCGTGTGTGTGACCTGGGGACGCAGTTACAGACCAGTTGTGTCTGTACAATTTTGAGAGTCAGCTCTGTCTAGTCATTGAAATAGACTGACTTCTGCCATGAGTTCAAAGAAAAAAAAATGAAATTATTAGATCTGTGTAGAATGTCTTTCAATGATGAATAAGACCTCAGAGGAGGAAGAGGGGCACTCACACTTTCTTTCCACTTTGCTTCATTTAATGTTTCATCTTGCTAAGTTTTTCCATTTAGCTGCTTACGTCTACCTCTCATTTCTTCATATTGCTTTTCTAGCTCAAGAAAAGCTTTTCTGCAGAGAGGACATAGAGATACAGGATATATGACTTTCATAATCCATATTTGGCCTGCAAAGATTTTATTGGAACCTGTGTCTTTTCCTCAGTGATTTTGCTGTTTTCTTTGTGAATCGTCTTACTGCTCAGCACCAGGCATTTTAGCTCTGTCTTCCTGCCAGGAGTGTCTCTAATCATTTTATGCTAATGAGTACTATCTGGATAGCACGAGTGGGCTGTGCCTGGTAGTAGAAACTCTTGGAGAGGGTGAAAGTGCCCAGGTGGAGTAGCGTGTGTGCTCAAGATTCCCATAGCACAGCCATTAATCACTCTGCCCCATGAAAACATTCAAACAGGCATGAACCTAATAAAATGCATGAGTTATCATCTTGGCTGTGATGATTTTGCAACACCAAAGCAAATGAAATCAAGCTGATTCCTCTGGTGTATGCAGATACTAGCTCTGGATTATTTCTAACATCTTGGTGTTTTCCACTAAATACAACAAACAGGTACGAAACCACATTTGTGGTGGTAAGAAAACTGGTTAAAGCTTTCAGAGAAGTTGCCTGCTGTCACACAAGATGAATTAATGTGTCTCCCACCCACAACTTTGCGATCCAGAATGGTCAACAAACCATGGAAAACTCTCAGGACTTACGAATATTTATCACACTTGTGTAAATAAACTGTAAGTTTGGAAGTTCATGTACTCACTAAATAAAGAGTTTAGTAAAAACTTAACAGTACATAGGGATCCTGAACTAACAGTGTTGAACATTCAATAAAGTAATAAAGAGTGCTCAGCCAATGAAGTACTAAAAAGGAAAAAATAATCAACCGTAGTACTTGCTTACCTAAGAGACTTCATTTTGACATCAGCAGAGCTGAACTCTATGACAAAAGAAGTTACAAGAAGCTGAAACCCGATAAGCTGCACACTTTACTGGTATCTGAACCTCCGCTGCGTTCGTTGCAAGTTCGTGCTCAGCCGAGCCGGCAGCGCGCCCAGAGCCCCGCTCCCGCTCGGGCCGTCCTCTCCCGCACCGCCCCGCGCTGGGGCGACCCGCGGCCGCCGGGCGGGGACCGCCACCCGCCTGCAAGAGCGCGACTCCCAGCTTCACGAACCGGAGCTGAACAGCAATCGTCTTCATTTCACCCTCGGCAGAAAGGGCCGAGCGCTGTCGAGGTGAGAGTATCTAGTTTGCTCTTTGTTCAGCTCGGGAGAGCCATTCTCCCCTGCTGACAAACTCAGCACTCCGGCTGCGTGCTGTATCAGACCGGGAAAGATGGCGTTTGCGTTGTGATGAATCCTTCAGTCTGTAACTAATTAGATTTAAAGGACCAGTTAACGGCTCATTAAATGCCAAACGGCAGGGGAAGCGGCAGGGAATGAAGTTGCCTGGCCTTGGTAGACTACAGCGATTTGGGGCAGATATGGGATGCTCTGAATTTATTTGCTTGTCAAGTTGCAGTCTTTTTCGATTTCATTCGGAGAAATTCAACACGTGAACATTGGCCTCTGAACAGAAAATAATTTGTGGCATCTAAAGCAGGAATTCCCCTCCTTAATCTTTCTTCTGCTTGTTCTAAATAAAATAACAGGTTTGCATTTGGTAATCTAAGTAAAATCTGAACATCTTTTGCAGGTATTCACTAGAAATGTTTTATCGGTTACTCAAGAAGGGTTCAAGAAGATTAAAGTATTAAATCGTAATATAAAACATACTTACATTTTTTTTGAAATGATTTTTCTCAGAACATTCTGAACTATCACGCCAAATGTCTGTGGAGTTTTCCTTTGTTTGCCAAGTCCCTTCATCCAAGCAGACTCTGTATACATACCCTACACTTCCTGAAAGTAAACAGAAGTTTAGTCTGAAAGGTCAAAATAAAGATTTCGTTTTTCACATACATTTTAAAGATTTCTCCCTTACACCACAGCAACAGACATTACTCCACCCTCACTCAAAAAAAGAAATAAAAACCACTTTTGTCTTTGATAATATATTTTTCATATTTACATAGGACTAAGTAGGAATGTAATCTAACAGAAATAAACTCCCAGAATGTACCTGGTATTTACAAAAAATACATAATTACTACATCCAAAAGAAAAGCCTGCATCTCACTTTATTACTTTTTCCTCATTAGGCTCAAAGGTTCCATCAAGTATTGGTACCACATTGCCCAGGTGGTGTAGTCAAAATTGTAGGAGGAAGAGTATGGTTTGATTAGGGAATGATCTTTCTCTGAAACAGCTGTGGCTGGTGTTTTGTTTACGTGTTTTGGGGTCCAATCAGCAGGTGCTGTGAACCAGTGAAGCTTTTTTGGCTTTCACTGCCTTGTCCTAGTTTATACTAATTAAGAATTCGCTCATAACATCAGACAAATGATATAGGGACCCTGGCTGATGTTTGATGTTGTCCTCAACAGCTGCCTTCCATTTATTTCTAATCAGACCTGAGCTTTTTCATTCATGTTTGAACTAGAAAGTGTTTAAGGGTTGCAGCAACAAACAGAGTATCTTGTTTTGCTTAGGATAACTGGAACTGAGAGAACTGCTTTGGGAGCACAGTTTACTGTGATAGAGCAAGAACTCTGTGTGGAGACTGGACACTGAAAAAAAAAAGGAAGGCATCTATGAAATGTGATCAGAATTCTAGACTACCCTAATTTTTCAGTGCTTAGGCTTGGCAATGATGACAAAACACAATAAATTTACCGCATGTGTCCAAGCATTTCTGGTCCCAGTCCATCAGTGTCCCAGAACAGAGACAGTTATACCTTGGAAATGGGACCAGCCATGGAAACGGGGACCACAAGCAACCCTAAGCCCAGTCCTGCAAACTCACTAGGACAGACAGTTGGGCTGCCTCTACTGACTCTTCTCCTAAGGTGCTGTGGCATGGATGAGAATGCCAGATGATCCTGTAACACAGCAGACCCACAGTGTTCCGTACTGCTAACACAATTAGAAGCTTCAGAACCTGGTACAATGTCTTACATCCTGCTTTTGTAGAAATTTAGACAGAAAAAGAGAAAAAAAAGTTTCCATTGAATGGAGGGAAGGAGATGCTTTTATGTTTATGATGAAGAGCTGAATTTGTTCTAAAGGGTTGGCAGAAGCAGTTATTTGTGAGATTAGATAGCAGCCGGGTCTCTTTACGTTTAGCAGCACAAAAAAGGACAAATGATGATGCTACAGAACAAACCATGTGTGAGGTGGGCTAAAGAAAGCTAGGATAAGCAGCCCATGCTATTCTCCCATAAACTAAAGGACTTGGACACAATTGGTCCTTCTAAGTATTATTAGAAATGCAGCTAAGAAAGCCACATGCAGCTAAGAAAGGTTGTATAGCAGGATTCAGAAATGCCAAGCTGCAGTGGTAGGAATGTCCTTTCATTTGTTTAGGGGAAAGTGAATGTTGTTTGCTTTCAGACAGTTTTGCTCTTGCAGATGTCATTCTTTTTCCCTTCCTGAGAGCCTCCCTGCTCCAATCCCTCTGAGAAAAGGCTTCTTAGAAAGCTTGTTTTTTCACCGCACCACTTGCTGGTGGTGCGGTATGACCTACTGGAGGGCTGACTGCTTGGGCTGCTGCTTTGTTTGGCTATTCCAGTTTTCTGTGACAGAGCTTCATGTCTAGGGTCAGTGGGGAAGTTGAACCTCAGAAGCTGAACCCCCAATCTGCTACTGCCAATCAAGGTTACATGATCTTGGAAATGTTGCTTTATAGCAGACAATATGGAGCTGTAACAAGCACACATGGAGAAAAAGAGTAAACAATTAAGCATCAACAACAACTTTGTTCCACAAATCAGAAAAGAGGTGAAAAGAGGTGGGACAAGAAAGCCCTGACACTTCAGAGTACACTGGGACAAGAGAGACCAGCATCTTCTGTCCCTTAGCTGGATTCACAGCATAAACTTGAAGTTACCACTTTCACGTTACCATTTTCCATCCATGGCAAATATGAAGGACAAGGAACAGAGACATTTCCTGGGGGTGAGTAAGGCCAGCAAACAAATTGATCAAATGTCCCATTGCAATGTACTCCTGGGGAGAGAAGCAAATAAAAGTTTTACAGAAAGTTGTTCAGACAATGGACAATAATGAAAATCATGGTGTGCTGTTCAGGTAACCTGCAAGCTACTCCAGCGTATTTACAAGATACAGCAGATAAACCTTACGCATTCACTGTGGCTGCTACCCTTCTTCCTTGGATCTACACAGCAGCAGCAGGTTTTATATACTTCATTATGAGTATTTCTCAAAATCATCCTGAGACCTCTGTTGTCCAAATGCAACAGGTTGCAGCTGTGCTCTCACTCACTGTTTTTGGTACATGCCACAGGCTTTTTGCTAGTAAAGGGAAGATATTGCACCTTTCGTGACCCCTGTGACACCGGTTCTCGGCTCAGATCACTGCCAGCTTCTCGGACAGTGACTCCTCTTAGTCTTTGGGCAAGAGAGATTAGGGAGATGGTAATATCTCAGACTAACTCAGTTTTAAGCTTCACAGGTATCATTTCACTCACAGGACATAAGGTTAAGATAAAATACTGCAAGTTAAATGGCGCCATCAGGTTACAGTAAGATAAAATAAAATGCAGCAATGGCTGCACTAGTCTTTTGGTTAGTTTCTGTCTTCTACTAGGATAAACTGAAATTCTCCTCTCTTAACTTTAATGCTTTTGCCCATCCAAAGCCAAAAGAGTATATCCTGCTTTGTTTTCCGTATGTCATGGTTTAGCCTCAGTCAGCAAGAAAGAACAGTGCGAACACTTTCTCAATCCCCCGCCCGTGGGGGAGAATCGGAAGAAAAAGGCAAAACTCGTGGGTTGAGACAAAGGCAGTTTAACAGAACAGCAAAGGGAACAGGAAAACTACAGCAATAACATGGATAGAGGAATGTACAAACACGGTTACGGAACCACCACTTGCCAGCCTGCTCCCAGCGGCGACTTCCTGCCCCCTCCCCCGGCAGCTCCTGGCTACAGCCTGGGCATGGCTCCCATGGGATCGAATACCTGTGTCCCTGCTGGAGCCTGGGGAGAAATAACCCTATCCCCGCCGGAACCAGGACACTGTAATACTTAGAAATACTTTGAGAAACTTGTGTGGGAAGAAGAGTACAAGAAGCAGCAAAGATAGCAGTGTCCTGTCTCACTGGCATCTATTTGGGGTGCTTTTGCTAAAATACACTGCACAGTATGTAATTCTTAGTAATTCCCTTGTACCTTTGAGGCTGAACATCTGTGGCCCCTTCTGCCTTATGACTCGTGAAGTTGTTAACGCTCATAGATGGATTTTTATTGTTCCTTTCCCCAGTATCTTATCAATGTTTGTTCAAGTGTGGATTGGTTAGGTGGCCAGGAGAAAAACAGGTTTTTTCTCCATTTCATGAAAACTGCAGTTCTGAGTCCCTGTAGTTCTCCGTATCTCCTGCTACAAACTGCCCTCTAATATCTTGACATGTTTCACTGCTTTTGGCCTCCTGGGTCATCTGGCTTAATTCTAATTGACAACAAAAGCCACCATTCTCTGCCTTCCCACCATAATACCCTCTGCTTTTCCATTGTGCTAAGGGTTTCTGCACATCAGGTTTTCATCACAGGTCATTGATCTCTCGTTTTCTCCCTACTGTTTCCCTTTCTTATCAGCTTTAGTTATAAGCTATCCTGCAGGTGTACTGGCTGGGCTGATCTGTGCTTTGCTTCCCTTCCTCCGCAGAAAAACTTTTGATCCCTCTCCAATCTTCATCACTCTGTCTTCTTGCTTTTCTGAGTGTAGTCACATAATCTGTAATTTATGACAGGGGAAGGGAAGGGAAGGGAAGGGAAGGGAAGGGAAGGGAAGCTGAGTCCAGGATGTAGCCCAGGATCTGATTTGCTTTTGCTGAGACTGCAGTGCACTGCTGATGTATGTTCAGCTTGTTGTCCACCAGGGCCTCCAGTGGACACCCTAGCCTGTACTGAGCTCTTTGGTTATTTCTTTGTTAAACTTCATACGGTTCTTGCTAGCCCATTCTTCCAGCCTGTCCAGGTGTCTCTGTAAGATGGCTCTGCCTTCTGACATGTCCACCTCACCACCCAATTTGGCCTTAGCAGCAAACTTGGTGAGGGTGCTTTCAATGCCATTGTGCCCAGATCATTTATGAAGATGTCAAACAGCGTGGGGCTTGGTATCAGTCCCTGGGGGACCCCACTTGTGGCAGGCTGCCAGCCTGAGTCAAAACCATTTTTCACCACTGTTTGAGTGTGGCCTGTTAGTTAGTTTGCTACCCATCTTGCAACCCTCCATGCAATCTGTACCTTGCTACCTTGTCCAGAATGTGACTGTGGGATGCAGTGTCAAATGCTTTGCTGCAATCCAGGAAGACAACATCTACTACCCTCCCCATGTCAACAGCAGATGTTACCTTGTTGTAGAAGGTGATCAGGTTATTCAGGTATGATTTGCTTTTGGTAAATCTGTGCTGGCTTTTCCCAATCACCTGCTTCATTCAGTTAGTAACAGTTTCTAGGAGGACTCATTACATTACTTTCCCAGGGATTGAAGTAAGACTAATGGCCCTGTAGTTTCCTGGTTCCTTTAGTTTCCTGGTCCTTTATTAGTGACCAGTTTCCCTTCCCTGTTTAGCAGTGAGCCTATGTCTTCTCTGTGCATCTGCTCACGTATGTTATTGATCTTGACATCTTTGGACAATTTCAGTTCTAGATGAACCTTAGCTCCTGACTGCATCTCTGCATGCCATAGCAAAGCTCTGGTAGCCCTCAACGGGTATTTGGCCACCTTTGCATAGCTGGTATGTTTATTTTTTGCTTTTAAGCACACCCAAAAGCTCAGGAGAGTAAGTGGGCATTTCTTGCCCACGGTATACTATGAAAGCTGAATCAAGCTCTTCATGGAGATGGGAGTTAGAAATGAGAATGGGATCTTGCTTTGTTTCCCCATCTGTTACAGCTGCACAGCATAAGCTAAGGCAAATAGCTCATGCTGTTGCAGCTGCCAGGAGCTGCAGCTGTGTCTGGAGCAGGTCAGTGATGAAGGCTGGAGAGCATGACGATTCATTCCTTTAGCACGCTGCCATGCCCAAGAAGAACCGCTCATTTTCAGCAATTCCTAATTCAGTTGAAAGACGAGAAAGCCTGGTATTGAGTGTGATCACTAAAAAGTTTCCTTGACTCACAGGGGCTATCTTCCCTTTTGCTTTCCAAAGGCCAGTGAAAGTTAGAGATTTCAATATTTTGGGAAGAGTTTAAAGAACATTAAAACATAACATATTACATAATTTAGACTTGAAAACCTCTTTTTTTTTTTTTTTTTCCCCTGCTGTTTTAAATTCCCAGGCCAATGCTTTGGATTGATTTCCAACTTCTAAATGCATTTTGAATAATGAAAAATACACATATTAATCTTAATCAGACCACATGTTCTGGCCAACAAAATTACACGCTACAAAGTCATAAATGCAGCTTTCTGCCACTGGCAAAGTGAGTCAGAGCTCATAGCAACCAAGCAAGATGACCATGAGTGCATCACTTCCACACAGGAGCAGAGACATACCTATAGCCAGTGAGTACAAAATATATAGCACAGTTTCACTCTTATTCTTTCCTTGGTGACTGCAATCACCTCTCTCCCAGCTACTTCTTGAACTTCCCCAACTATTCAAACCAAGGCTTTGTCATCCTTTTCTGAAGACAGACCTCTAGCTGAGCAGAGTTTATACTTTGAAGAATGAAACCATCACAGATTATAAGCTCCCCTTTTGCCAAACAGCATAAAATTTACAGCACTCAACCAGAGGTAGGAGGGGTGAACACAGTTCCTCCCTCTGACACTTTTCAGGAGAAGACAGTGTCCTTTAAAGCTATGCTTTCTTCAGTGAAGAATCCAACAGCCATGGAGAATAAATAAGGTCCTTTAAGCCAGGTGAACCTGGGGCAACCTGGTCTCTGTGTCTTAGTTTATTAACCTAATGACTGTATCACAAAATGTGTAAGCAGTCCTGTGAGAAGAGAGCAGCTCCCCAGCTGCCTTGACAAGGCAAAAACCAGACTCTGTCTTGCCTCATGCGTTTTGGGTTCTTGCCTGCCATGGCTCAGTTTCTAAAGTATAGAAATGGGAGATATATTCTTTTCCCTGGGTGGTCTGTTCTCCTGAGGTTAGCTTAATTTCCAGGAATTTGTGTTTGACTTCCTTCAGGCTGAAAAGGGAAGTGAAAACTGGTACTTTTCATACAAAGGATGTGATTCCTACCAATAACGGGTAGCAGCTACCTCTTGACCAGGCACTCAGTGCTGCACCATAGTAGTAGCTCAGCACCAGCTGTTCAATGGTTCATTTCTGTATATGATCTAATTTTATATGTAGGAACCTAACACGTTTCAGGATAAAGAGAGCCATTAACTTCATGATTGCGTGTTTGCACGTCTCGTAACAGATGATTGTTCTACATTTAGAACTTATAAACAGGCACACACTTCTGCAAAGCAAGTAAAAGAATATTTGCATATCCATCAATGCTACTTAACATGCTGATTTATTGTGCTTCCTTACCAGTGTCTACAGTTGATTCCTGCAGCATTTTCAAGCATTCCTGTTTATATTTGTTCCATCCAGTAGTGGTTTTTTTCAGCAGAGAACCTTTGGCCTGTGAGTGAAAATACTGAACATGAGGAAAATCAGTTAGAACCTTACGGTCTTTTAGTGGCAAGTTTCTTTCCATTATAGGAAATTTAATAGGAGAGGAGAGGAGAGAATGGAGGAATGGTAGGTAAACATGGAGGTGAAGACAGACCCCTTCCTTCTCCAGGAAACTGTTAGTGAAATTTTTCCAGTTGCTTTCTTTGCCTGAGCAAGAAATGTATTGCCATGATGCTATATTACGACAGAAATTTATTCAACTTGTGTAAAGTCCCTTTTAAAAAAATCAACACAGATATTTAATTGCTAGAACCTGTGAGGGTGCACCAAAACCACTGTAATTTCATTCCTCCACTGTAGAAAAAGGGTGCTTATCTTCAGAAATTTTACAGTCATTCCAGGCTTTTTACAGTCAGTTTATGCCAAGGTTAACTAATACTTCTCATGTATTTAAGTTTCTCCTAGATCGATTTAGGAATCTGATTGATAATTTTGAGGGCTGTTTATTTTTAGAATATTTTTAAAGATAATCAAACACACCTGGCTGAGTAGTACAGTGAAAAATTGAATAAAAGGGTAATGAATAAACAATACTATTTAGCCACTAGCACCTTTTCTCCAGTGCAGTCTGTACTCCCGCCCAGCAGTTCAAAGACCACTTCTTTCTCCAGTAGATGCAACAATGCCATAGACATCTTCCTTTTCCTCATTTTTGTGGAGAAAACACAATTGTAAATCTTAGTTTTACTTGCCCTTCTGCACCAACTGTATTGCCCTTTTTGCCTGGAGCGGGCAAAGTTTTGCTGTCCTCTTGTGCCCGTATGGGAGAAGAGTCTTTGCCCTTAAGATTTCTCACATGGCGAAATGGAGCATTATTTTTATCCATGCCAAAATTTTCTCCATATAAAACATCTCACACAAATGGATTTTTATGTCCTGAGCTTCTGTAGGTACATTTATTTTCCTTTTTTTCCTTTTTTTTTTTTTTTTTTTCAGATATTTTCAAAGCTGGTTTTGCCTGGGCATTCCTGTTATGGAGATAACCCCAGAGGAGATCAAGAATTTCTTTAAATTCTGAAAAGCTAGATTTCTGGAGAGAATATTATCTGTAGCAATTGCATTGATGTGATCTGTTTAGAGACAATAGATATAAAAGCACTTCAAGAACAATCTCCCATTTATTAGTGTAGTGTTGAAGACAGGCTCAGCTTTGAATTTGGTCAGCTTAATGACAGCAAATTCTGCAGAGTCCCCTCTGGTGTCTGGAAATCAACCATCCCATGATTACAAGAGCTGCCTGCTCCTCTTGGCTGGTCCTATGCTGCAGGCTCCTGGCTTCTTGCTCTGACTCCTTCTCTTTGCCTGCTCGCCCTGTGCTGTGTTCTGGAAGCTTCTGTCCACAAACACGTTTAGCTGCTCCTAAAAGCAAGAACAATCCACCCTCAGTCCACAGGGTCGTACCAAATTTATCACCCACTCTTTTCTTTTCCAGGTGAAGATAGGCTGAAAATACAAATGAAGCAAAAAAAAATGTGTCAGTGTCTAAATGGGCACTTGCTGTGATGGAGAGATTCTGTCAGGGTGTATGGGAGAGGATTGCTGTATAAGACATGGATGGCACTGCGTCTGCAGAAACACACAGAAGAAACACAGAGGTTGAGGCAGTTGTCAGTGGTGTTTGAAAAGGGAATGAGAGAAGAGGTTTAGGAGCCCTGCTTGGACATGCTGACCTCGAGTCCCTCCCTTGGCACTAGGAAGCAGATAAGCAGAAAGGAAAGAGACGTAGACGAAAGGGTGAGATCAGGGATGCAGATCAACAGTTACTAGCACAGAGGAGAGAATTAAATTTGTCTCCACTAATAGAATTACTCCTAATATAAAATCTGCTCTGCTGTTAAAAATAAATAAATAAATAAATTCCCAGCTATAGACAGATTTCAATAATGATTTTATATATAGTGACTGATGTGTTTAGGATGTGGTGCACATCTGTGGCATATGCCTTATCAATGTAAGGGCTGCAGTTGTCCTGAGGAGACTCTCACATTTTAACTTGCTCTCTGTAAATATCCATCTTTCTGACACATCTTTACCGCACAACACTCTGACTGCAGAGGCCTTTAAGAGGGCCATAGCTGATAATTGCTGTTTAGGAAAGGAATGGCTAAAAATAGAAGAGTTAAATGCAAAATTGCTTGGTGAAGTATTAGATTTGGGCTGTTGAAGAAATGCTCAATTAGGAGCAAAGCAGTTCAGTATCAGTGTGATCATCTGCTCTAGGTGACCTTGCTCTGGCAGGGGGGTTGGATTAGATGATATCCAGAGGTCCCTTCCAACCTCTACCATTCTGTGATTATTTATCCAGGGAAAATGGATGAAATAGTAGAATTCAAGAATTATCATGAAATGGTAGGATTCAAGATCCTTCGGGCAGCGA
>VWZL01005146.1:308056-343668 GCA_013396915.1 Stercorarius parasiticus | reverse complement strand
CCTTTCTGCTCCCTGCTGTAAGGTTATCATTTATTCCCACGCGGTGATTCTGGGGAGATATTGTAGTTGGCAACAACTCGGGACCCAAAAATGAGATACAGCCCATCTTTTCCCCAGTTCTTTCCTTACAGCAGAGCTAAACCAGAATGTCTTTCATGCTGTGACATTAAAATCTGTGATATTGGTCAGGCTCCAAAGAGATGGGGGGAACGTAGGAATAAGCTTTCCAGTCAAACCTGTGGCAGGCTTTGTGACAATGCATGCCTATTTCCAGTCAAAAATAAATAAATCTGAATCTGTGGAATAGTGAAGAAAAAAAAAGAAAAAAAAATTCAAGGCAGTACATGAGAATGCTGCATATAATCCCCTCCTCTCTGAGAAATTAATGGATTGGGATAGCCTGCCTGCTGCCGCTCAACTGGAAACACTCCAGGAGAAAGCCACCCAAGGAAGTGAAGGTGCTGCAGGAACATCCCACGGGTGGGTAACGCTGAGGTGGCACAGCGCAGTGACGGCGGGAACAGGGCGGCCGTGATGGGGCTCGGTGAGCCCCTGCCCTCCGCCCACCCCTTCAGCACCTGCAGTTACCCACAAACACAACCAACCCTATTTAGTTGGCATGGTTGACATCGTTGACAACATCAGCACAGGACGACTTTGTCTTGTCTTGACAGATGAAGCCTTAGCCAAAATTTTCAGAAGACAGGAGGTCGATGCCAGTTGCCACCGTTCCCCTCTTTGATGGTTAGGGAGAGACTGACTCTGATTTAATTGCTGGAAATAAGCTGAAAGGTCATCCTATTTTTAAGAGAGAAAAACCATTTTGAAACGCTATGTATAACTGAAAAAAACCCATCAAAAACCAAACATCTATCAGAGCAAGACGCCTATTCGGGGAAAGATGTTTTAGAGGCACAACTCTAGGAAGGCCTCTGATAGAGTAATCTGGAAGATAATTATTCATGGAGTTGTTTGTTTGTTTGTTTTGTTTTTTTTCTAGAGAATTATTGAGTCCAATTCAAAATACTCCAAAACAGGCAGAACTTAATGTGTTCATATGCACAAAAACATATAAGCAGATCTGTAATATCCTGGCAAAGAGTAGAACGGACATCTGTCCTGAAAAATCCCTCCTAGGTATGCTTTCTTGAAAGTTTAAAATGCTTCACATCTGTTTCCATCCCAGCTGGCAGGATTGCAGATCTCCTGATTTGTGAATCAATCTGAAAAATGCATTGCAACTTTGACTTCAGAAACCCAGCCTCACAGGCTCAATTGATATTTAATCTTCTATTTGCAGAACTTGGGCAAATAGGATCCTTTCAAGCACCCAGTGTATACTACAGCCATTTCACATTAAACATTCATGACGGATCTCTGTTTAGCATTAGCAACGTTGGATACCTGCGTATGGACAAGAAGCCGACTGCTCTCTCCAGTCTTAATTCTATCTTGTCCAATTCTTCAAGGAAAAATTCCAATCAACTCATCTCTGAAAACCAAGGTTTTCCACTGAAATTCCACCCACAGTAGAATCATCTGCAGCGTCACTAGAAAAGAGATTGCTCCCCCGCAGCAGGGAGCTGCTCATACCCACCTCTGGACCAGGAGAAACGCAGTAAGTCTGGCACACGCTCACCTCCTCTGCACACACAACACTGCGAAGCTCTGCTTGCTCCCCTCCTCTTTCCCTGTCAAATAGAAAACTTTTTTTTTGTCTGCCTTGCTAAAGCCAAAGGCTTTAGCTGTTGGGTTTATTTTGTTGTTCTTATTGCTTTCCTGAGCTATGAGGCAAGTCTTCAGGCCTCTCTGATGCAGCAATAACACCAAGTTTGTTCCAAGTTCCTTTTACATAGGACATAAGACGGGTCCAGTAGAGGGCCACGAAGATGATCAGAGGGCTGGAGCACCTCTCCTGTGAGGACAGGCTGAGGAGTTGGGGTTGTTCATCCTGGAGAAGAGAAGGCTCTGGGGAGACCTTATAGCGGCCGTCCAGTACCTAAAGGGGGCCTACAGGAGAGGTGGGGAGGGACTCTTTATCAGGGAGTGGAGCGATAGGATGAGGAGTAACGGTTTTAAACTGAAGGAGGGGAAATTTATGTTAGATATTAGGAAGAAATTCTTTACTGTGAGGGTGGTGAGACACTGGAACAGGCTGCCCAGAGAAGCTGTGGATGCCCCATCCCTGGAAGTGTTCAAGGCCAGGCTGGATGGGGCTTTGAGCAGCCTGGTCTAGTGGGAGGTGTCCCTGCCCATGGCAGGGGGGTTGGAACTAGATGATCTTTAAGGTTCCTTCCAACCCAAACCATTCTAGGATTCTATAAATAGTTTTTTAAGTTTCCAATTCTACTGTCAGTGTCTACACAACACCAGAAACACTCATTTATATGATACAAAATACTGGGGATTTTTATACTTACATACTAGATAGCTTTTGAAGCTGTATCCCTTGCCTGATACAGACAAGCTACAATTTTCCTTCCCTATGATTTTTCTGTATGCAGTTACAGATGTATAGGAAAGTGTGAATGGACTTAAGAGAGACTAAAAAGAAAAATTAATACCAGTGCAAGGACTGATCTTATTTGATAGAGCTGTGGGAAGGAGAAAAGGGGACCAACACACACACACAAACTGGAACGACAAGACAGCATATTTAAAGGAAGCCGAAATAAATTCTGAAGCAGCATTAAGAGCAAACGTCACCTCTTGCTTTTAGCCTGGGAGGGCAGGGATGTACGCAGGACGAAGAGCGGGTTGCGCGACTGGGAGGATGCAGAGCAAGGTCAAGTTGCGAAACAAGCAATGCATGACAGAAACATGGAATTGCTGAAACATCCCGCAATAGGGAATAAAGTCTGAAGAGCTATCTGGAGCACTTATTTGGCTCACCATACAAACATGTGTTCTAAAAATAGTAACTTAAAGGGACTTTATCAAAAAATAAAGCTGGGACGATGTAACTGACCATAATTCATACAGTCTTTAAGAATTTGTAGGAAGTGTTTTTTACAGCAGTCCCGAAGTACCAACAACGTGTGGTGGCTATTGGAGAGCAAATAATGTGACAGACACAGAGGGACGCAGCAGGGACTACAGGGCATCACTTGTCTGGCGAGAGGTGGGATGTGCCCACAGGTCCCCTTCAGAAGAAGACACCGAGCTGTAAAACCCACCCCTTAAGTCACAAGGCCACACATACCCCTTGAAGATGCAGACCCTTTCCAGGTTTTGGGTTGTTAGTAGAACTTTTGGGAAGAAAACGAGTTTTCTAGAATTATTTGTTAAAAATAAAACCCGGCCAAAATCTCCATGAACTTGCTGTTTCTCAAAACCACCCTGTAACCACCCAGTACTTCTTACAGAAGAAGTGAAAGCTCTTCTAGGTTTTAGCACACAGACAAAACCTAGCAGAAGGCAATTTGGGTGGGTGGGTGTGGAAAGAGTTAATTATACATTTTATTTTTTTTTATTATCTAGTGATCATGTTTCCTTAAAATTGGTCTAGTCATTTTGTCTAAATGTTCCCCCATTAAGAACAGAACCAGGAGGTTTTTGTTTTGGTTAGATTTTTTTCCTTCCTTTTTCAATGCAACAGAAGTCCAGCTGCTGGAGGAGTCTCTCCTCAACGGGGCATTTCATCCCTCGTCCCTCCCCAGCGCCCCTGTAGCACGCTCAGCCGTGCCTGGAGGCACCCGAGCTTCCACATTTCATTTTTTTCTCTCTTTTTATAAAGAGGAATCTGAGGCCTACACTCAGTTTAAGGTAACTGAGCAAGTTTAAGGTTAGCAGACCTTTGAAGGGGGCTTTCATTTATATGAAAGTGTCCTGCATTTGTGAAATATCACATAGGGAACTTCAGCCTTCAGAGGACGTGTGAGGAGCTCCTGCTTAGCCCATTCTGATGGAGGCAGACAGCTGGACCCACACACAGAAGGTTACTGGGGACCTGACCTTGGAAAAACAGCTCTGGTACAACCACTGTCCCACCACTGTGCCTCCTCGTCCACCCCTCTTGCACAAAACCAGCCCTCTCGCCTTGCCGTCCTGCTGGGAACGTCTTTTTACTCCATGCTCCTAAACCTTCTTAATTCCCTGCGGTGAGAAGTCACCCACGTTCCTCTTTCAAAGAAAAGAAACAGCCTTGAGCAGCCATATCTGCCTGATGCTTGTAGACGCATATGCACACAAAGACACCACCACGCACATTAAATGCATTAAAACGTGTACACTGCCCAGTCTTCCAAATTGTATAATCCTACTGTAAGCAGTTTTTCATTCTCCGTTGATTAAAGTATTAGTACATAAAACATCTGTCAGAAATAAAGATTAGGCAATGGGCTCAGACTTGCTCAGAAGGAAAGCAAATGAGCAGCACAAATATCGTGCAAGTAAAATCCGCCTCACGTAATATTAATCCTTTCATTGCCAGGAACCAAGACTCCACTGGCATGAGGCAGTGGAAGGGAGAGTTTGTTGTTTGTTTGGCTCAGCCAAGCTTAAATTTCACAAGGATGTTCTACTTATTTTTGTCCTGAGTCAACCGAAATACTGCACCCAACTGAAGGAAATATAAGGGCTGAAGCACATAGTAGAAAAATGTACTGTTCAATGCAGACTGTAATCAATACAACAATCAAAATTTAACTTTTGCTTTATTTTCAGAGACAAAGCCAGTATCAATGCATTCTCAGGATGATTAAAAAAATAAGAGGCTGGAACTTGCCACGCATCATATGCAAAAACTAGTACTTGTTATTTCTGATGTGAATTACAGTAAGATCAAACCTCAGAAATGCTTGGTTCATCATTAGCCATGCCATGGGTATGGTGGGTATGATTGATTACCGATGAACCCCTGGTTCATTATTACACCCCCAAGCCTCTTCCTCACCTATCCTGGAACTTATATGGGGAAAAAACCCCAAACCAAAGTACGTGCTCATATCCTTAAAAGTGCCCTTTGTATGTAAATCCAATTAATACCACTTTGCATGACATCCACCCACTATGGACATGCACTGCAAGAATCCATAAGCTTGGCATTTCCTATTATTCAGGTATTTTACCATGCAACCTAAACAAACATTTTGATGCAGAATTTGAAGTTTCAATCGTGTAAAATGGGATGCTGCTACAGTTTTATGCTTTAGTGGAGCTCCCACCCTGACCTTCAGCTCTCCGTAACAAGTACCATCACTGCAGCCACCCAAGCTGGCAGCAGATGCTGCTGTCCCAAACAAAAGCGTGGGCGCTTGGAGCCCTACCCTGCCTCCACGCTGAGGGAGACTCGCAGAAGACCAGCTTACCCGCTCTTCAGGAAGACTCCCGCCTTACCGAGCATCCCAGAAGCAGCAGCAAAAGCCTTGAGGTGAATTTGGAAAGAAAGGGAGCAGAGCCTACAAAAACACATCACTGCACAGCTGCCCCTGGGGCAAATTGGTACACGGTGTTGCCGAGTGAGCTGGAAACAGCACAGCATGACCTGAGGACATCTGCTTGTTGCTCAAGTTAGAACAGCAGCATTCTCCTGACAATTTGGTGGAAAAGAGGAGTCGCTGAGGTTTCCAGTCAAACTCAGGGGGGTGGCAGTGATGTTTTTTTTGTTTGTTTTTCCTTTAAGCGAGGATAAACTTGAGGTATCTGGCTATCTTGCAGGTTTCTTTCTTCTCTTCCCCACCCTCCCCTTTTGCGAAGGACAGAAACCAGCTGCAAGAAATGGAGACGATTCAAAGGCCTTTTAAAAGGCCGAGAATCTTTCACAAGGAATATATTAAGCTTATTGCGACCTTCTGCACCAATATGCAATTGGACAGAGACGATCAGGAATGTGGAAGCATCATGGTATTTAACACATTATATCCAAAATAAGCTTGTACTTTTCACATGACTTCCAGGAGCAAGCTTCTGGCAGAACTCTGGAAGGTCGACTGCACTTTGCATGAAGACAAATACCTGTTTGTAATCCTCTGCTGCCCATCAATTAGCTACAGTAGGATAATGCTAGCAGGCCGTTAATCAAAAATGGAAAAGGGAAACGTCATAAAATTTTCAAAAAGTAAACAAATTCGATATTTAGGAGCAACGGCATTATTCATGATGCTGAATTAACTTATTTTTAGGCAGTCTGGGAGGTTATCAGAAAAGCATAAGTTAAAAAGGTTCTTCCAAAATCACAGACACAGACATTGCAACTGCAATCACAGCATCCACTTTAAGTACAGAAGGAAGCAGAACAGATATGGAGAAAGACACTGCAATGTATTATTTTGATTATTTTATTTTTTTTATCTTCAAAATTTTCTGCCTTGAGACAGGAATGCATGATAGATAGAAATGGCTCAAACATCTTCACATGAAACACTCTTAATCATAATTCATTCACAATTATTTTTCTAAAACATCTACAGTTACATAATCCCACCCATTTCCATCCATTATCACAGATTTAATTATTTGTTAAACAGTAGTTGCCAGCAATTGAAAGCTGTAAGGCTTTTTGCATATTAGTAGAGTCTTCTGAACTACGAACACAAGAATATCACAACTATAACTCTCACTTTACATGGCAACCCCAGGCGGCAGATGTTCCAAAAAGAAATGTGTTGCTTACGTGGAGTTCATAAAAATGACAGAGAGAGCTCTGTGCCTCGTTAGCTCTAAAATCCTTTCTCCTTTACTAAGATCATTTGCTAAACCTACAGCATATTCCTCATTTGCAACCAAGAACTTTGATGAGTCGACCTTTATCTTCCATTGCTGCTATTTGGCAAATTTGCAAGTCAGGCATACTAGAGCTCTCCAGCAAAACTCTATGTACAGAGCACAGTTTAAACAGATGGGTTGCTTGGAATCCATATCTCCCTCCATCTGAAGGGAACTACTTTGAGGTTTTCTGGAACTGTTGTAAACAAGAGGATATTTTTTTTATATATATATATGTGTGTGTATATATATATTTATATATTTTATATATAAATGTTCTAAATGTCCTTTGGGAGTCCATTTGTTTTTATCTTTCCAAATGATGACTAAATACCTGATCTGTAGCATTTCTCCTGAGAAGATACTAGAAAGGGAATGACAGTTTTGATGCACTTTGGAATGGCACAATCACGTAAACGCTTGCACAATTAAGACTTATGAACTCATCCAAAGTTTCTAAACATGATATTCTAACTAAAAACTAAAATACCAGCACAATGCAGCAAGTTAAAAAAGAAAATTCTATGTAATCAAAATATAAACAAGTACATAGGAAATGGATATCTGTCAGTAAATCTATATCTTTTTGAAGTAGGAAACATATGCACTTAAGAAAAAAAATGTAGCTATCTGACGAACTTTGTAAAAAAAGTACTTTCCAAATGCATAACAAATGCCAAGATATCCCGTAACTGGCCAGGTATAGCCACATGAGAGCTGCATGGCTTAGAGCAACCCGGGGAGTGGTGGGGTGGAAACAAACAAAAAAAAATAATCACAAAAATCAGCAAGTCTAGGAAAAAAAAATAAATCACATCATCATCTAAAGTACTGTATGCTTATATCACAACTGCTAAAGGAGCTGGGGGAGGGAGGGGAAGAGAGATTGCAGTTTAACGATTCTTAGAGTTACCTCTAAAAATTCAGAAGAAAAAAATATCAACTTAACATACTAATCCTAAGCACCAATTTAATAATTTAAGTTAACTGTATTTATATTTCTCCTACTAGGATGGAGCAAGTTCTGCTTGAAGGCTTAAAGTTTAACACTGGAGCCCATCTGACTTCTGTGTTCTTGCCACGCTTTCGCTGCCATTCACATCAAAGTCACCGTAAAGACTCTCCTAAGAAAGTTTCAAACTCTCTATGCAAGCAATTCTCTGAAAAGACAATTACGTCCTGCAGTTTAAATCAACTTTCAGGTCATGAAAAGTGAAAACACGCCAGTATTTGGTTAGTCTGTTATTAAATAGTCTCTGAAAATGGAACAGCTGACACCGTTCCTCAACAGGATTTGCCTTAGAACTAGCAGCACCCAGGGCAGACCAACTGCGAACGCATCCAGACTCCGCTAAGAATTAGTAGTGTTAGAAAATTGCATACGTGTTAGATCAAGAAGGCATCGCCATACATGTGGCATCGTTACATTGTTTTTCCTCTATTTTTCTCATTAAGAAAAAACAAAGGAAAATAGCCCTACAAAGAGCTTTTTGGTTGCTTTTTTGTTCTGTTTGTCTTTGCACCTGGAAAAAGCAGCACTGTACTCCCCAGCTGGAACAGCTCAGCGCTTCCCATCAGCTTAGTTCTTTCAGAAAGCACTTTCACATCGTTAAGGTGGTCTACTTCGGCTAATTTTCAGAGCTAACCTTTTTTCCAGTATATATTTCACGCCACTTCCTGACAGCAATTTCAGAACTGAAATGGATCTATGGTAATGTTCACTACTAACCGTGACCAGATCTTGACACAGACCATCAAGCCAGGCCCCTTGGGATGGTTCCACCACACATTGAACTGAAGCTCAGACTAAAAATCTCACTGAAACTCAAAAGCTGGAGTGGTCATGAATCTCAGCTACTTTTCCCTATTTGAACCCTCACCCTGTAATGAAAGCACGCACACCAAGGGAAAATAACAACTGCCTGAGCTGGGAGCGTTAAGACACTGGTGAGTTATCTGCCTGCTCTTCAGTCACCGTGGATTCACTGTGCTCCTCGCTCGTCTCGTTGGAGGGCTCCTCGTAGCCCGGCTCGGCGGGATCCAGGCTGCTCCCCTCGCTTTGCTCCTCGCTTTGCTCCTCGCTGGCCTCTGCAGACTGCTCCAAGTTGCTCTCCAAAGAAGCCGGAGAGCTGCCAGTTACACTTTCGTTTTGGTTCATTTCATTAAAAGGCTGTGGAAGGGGTGCAGGAGACTGTACAGCGTTTTCACTGGCAGGGACGGGCACTTTGGTTGCACCGATGTCTACGACAATATCGTTTTGTGGTAGGGTAACCTTCTCCACAAGTTTCCATTGAATAATACTCATGTCTTTCCCTCCAGTTGAAATCAAGTGACCATCGCTATGGGTGAAGCTGACATTTGTCACATGACTACTGTGAGCGCTGTATTTGTGGCTTGGAGCCTATGGAAAACAAGAAAAAAAGATAAATCACATGCTTGACCAGAATAGCACATGATACCGCAATCTAAAACTACTACTATTTTTGCTTAGCCCTTCAAGACAGCTCTTTATTCACATAACAGTAAAGAATTACATATATATATATATATATTAGGTTTCCCCCCACAATACATCCTCTCTTCTTAAGTCTTGTGACGTGCATCAGATTTAGATCTTTGTGCAAAAAGTAATGGACTTAACACCAAGGCCAGCAAACAGAAAGCATCAAGCCTCTGCTCCAGAACTTAAGGATAACTACTGCCGCTTCACTTTTAGGTATATTATTTCATATTTTGTATTATTTCGTATTTTCTATTTTGTATATATAAACTTAATGGGGAAAACTATGCTTTCATCTCTAGCACTCTTCTCAGATACAAATGAGCTATTTGACTGCCAGGTTCCAAAACAACCGAGCTGCAAGCAGGTGTCTGGCAAGGAAAGCTTTATGCAAACAAGCACATAGGCTAGACTAGTCTAGACTTACCTTTGGCTTGGAACAGGGATACTGAAAGAGATGGACCTTACAAAAATCATCAGCAACTGCTATCACTTTTCGGTTATGGGATCTGACAAGGGCATTTATGTCTGTCCCATCTGATCCTTCGGGCCAAACTCCTAGGAGAGAAAAGAGCAGATATTTAGTGGTGGTAGTTTTAGAAACAAATTAGAAGACAATCCATAAATAAAAATAAAATCTACAAAGCTGTGACAAAAGGGAAGCTTAACAAAAGGTAAATAAGACATTCAACTGGAAAACGGAATACGCATTGAATTAAATGTCATTGATGCATTGCGAGTCTAATGCTGCTCCCGCACCCCTGGTCCCTCCAAACCCTCGGCCTTGTCCAGGATAACCTCTTGGGCTCGATGCATTTCCCCTTCAAAACCTCAGTCTTCTTTAACGCTTATTTTAAGTTTGCTGCTAAATCTGGCAACTCTTAATTTAACACTTTAATTCATGCACGAGCATTTTAAAAGCAAGACTGATGCTGAAGCATGGAACAGGCCCAGGTAGTGTACATTATGCAAAGATTTCTTTTGGTTTTATTTTAAAACTGGAACAACATTTAGTAATTGCATGATTCAAAGGAGACGACTGATGATACTTTGCACAGAAACCCATCCTGTGCAAGTTTCATAGATGTAAGTGCTGTCAAGTGCTTAAGTACAATTCAATATGCTTTTATGTGAAAAGAATGACACTGATATGTCTAGACAAAAGAATAACAACATTGCCTGGATGAAAAGCACTGAACAAATTGGGGAGGGGGGAGGCTCTAGTTTTAACAAAAAATAAAGACCCTAGAGATTCCCATAACAAAACTTATGATTCACATCTGCAAGAAATGCTGAACAAAAGGTAAGCAAGGGGTTATAAGACACTAATTTGTGTCAAAGGTACCATATTTTTACAGCTCAGACTTGTCTTTCCGATTAGTTCAGGAGTTAGAAGGAATTTTCTGTCCCTCAAATTTCACCCCCCACCCCAAGAAACTGTATGTGTGATCGACCAAGAGGGATGTCCATTATCAAGTATGAAAATATCTTTTTCCTCCCATTGACTTTGGTAAAATAAAACACATGTGCTGTCTACTATTTTATACAGCACAAAACGCTGACTTAGAATTGCCTTATCTTTTTCAAACTCCCACACTATCTCTTCTTATTTTTAAGCAAAATGGCAAATACCATTTAACTTTAATGTGGTTTTTTCCATTGTCAGTGGGTGGAGTAAGAACTTTATTTTCTCTGAACAATAACAAATTCAGCTTGTTAAGCTTGTTACAATGCCAATAAACTACACTGCAGGTAATTTACTACATAAAGACATGAAATGCTAAGGAAAGTATTCAGAAATATTTTAGTGCTCACACATCGATGAAATCAATATGAAAAATATATACTATTTAAGAATTTTCAAGTAGCATAAAATGAATGAATTTTAACTGTCTCCTGCATTCTATATACAAAATATTGTTATCAGATGGGAGTAATAAATGAATTTCAAATCAGTTTCCTGAAGTTTCAGCTACCACCCTAGGCAGACTGTGCCAAACAGCTATGCCATTTCTTCTTCTTTTCAATTTTAGATTGAAAAGACTAATATTCAAGATTGCATCTCTTATTAAACATCTTTTGTGCTCACAAACTCCTTTAGCAGCTCTAAAGGTAGGACAACCTTATGTCGTAAGACAGCAGGATTTGCTTTCAATGCATCAAGGAAACATGGAAAAAACAGGACATTAATATGACCAAGTTCTTAGTTCTTAATAACTGTAAAAATAACAACGCCCCAAAAAAATAATAGGACTCTGTTAGTTATTAAGTATGACAGCAGCACTTAAATTTTAATAAATTCTGCTAGCCAGGAGTAAGCCTCTCAAAAGAATCTGCTCAGACGAAGTGAGTGGGAAGCGTGCAGTAAATGAGAGAGTGACTTCAAGTGCTCGGGGTGCAGACTGCTGATACTGCTGAGCCAATACAGTAATATCAACTGCCAAAAAGGGGCGATGCTATTCTCATCCGAACCGTGCATTTCCATCCCCTTTCTTCTGCTGACAACAGTTCAATGCCTGAGCCTACGGACACACTATCCACAGAGCTTAATTAGTAAAACACATACCCCAAAAGCCCAAATCCCGTAAACGTAACCCTCTCTCCTGAACATCAAAGTGAGCAGCCCCCAGCTTGTTTGGATCCCTGAGCCAGCTGACCCTTGGGTCAAAGCCAGACTTTTCCTTCGGGCAGCAAGTATCTGCTAGGTTGGCTTAGCTGCACTGTCTGATTTAATGGGAAAATACTTGCCTTTGTCTGAGACCAAGCCACAATTTTAAGATTCTGCAAAGGGTGTCAGACTATCAGACAATATAAAATTAAAACATGATGAATCTTGGCTAGGAAGTTTAAATATATTCTGTTCCGCCCCAGAATAACATCACATTATCTGTGTTATCTACTTCACTCCCAGGTTCTCTGGAACACTGAAGATTTTGAAAGCAGTTGAGACTAATTAAACTTAATCCAGAGTGGTTCAAGTTCATATTAATCCAAAACGGAATGCAGACAGGGTGAGCGGATTTATCCACTACTTAAAAACAAGAAGTAAAAAGGCTTCTCAAAACAGCAGTTATGGGAGCTGCTCATCTCCAGCCTCGCCTGCGTCACCAGTAGCTTCTATCCAACAGCTGTTAAAGAGACAAAGCCAATGGTTTAGATGTGAAACAAAACTCTTTCTGCACTCCCACACCTCATCTCCATAGGTCAGGAGTAAAGGACACTTCGGGGAAAGCACAGAGCTGCTTCCCTTATTCTGTCTGCTCTACCAACTACCAACCATAGTGATAAGAGTTCAGTAGCAACAGAGCCACCGTCTGCTACCTCCACCTTTCTGGTAGATTTAAGTACTCTGCATAAAATGTAAAATGGCCTCAGCTCCAAGGCTATTCCAGAAGGAGTCCTTACAAAATTTTTTTTCATTGCTCCTGGAGAAAGATGTCACGGTAGTGTCAAACAGAGAGTTTTGCTTTTCACTTTCTCTAGTGTCTCCTGAGTCTTCTGATACTCCATTTTAAAACAGAGGTATTTCTGTTGCACTATTATTTCAGTTGCAGTAGCAAAGACAGTGAGGAAACAACTGCTGTGGACCAGTTCCTTGTTAGCCTAGGCTTCCATGCACGGAGCATCAGGAGGAAACAGCCATCCACTCTCTACTTCCCCCAGACAGACTGAATAAAAACAAACACGTACACAATGCAGTTCATGATTCTCAGGCTAATGGGAGCCAATATTTTCATCAAAGTAGCAACAAGCAACAGTATTCAGCTCCAGAAACAGGACGCTCCTGTTTATTTCTGCTATCTACCTCAAGCTCCAAACAACTAAAAAATACGCACTTTATCAACCATTCAGCTTCCTTCTCTGATCCCTTTCTTTTCCCTGCTTTGCCTCAGATCTTTGGTACCCAGAAAGGAAATCAAGCCTGGTTACAAAGCTCCAAATGCCCTCCCCCCAACCAATATGCCACAGAAGAGTGTCAGTGTTAGCCCACAAATCCACTGCAATCCTTTAAGACTACTTACTCACTGAACACATGACAGTCCTAATATACGCACGATAGGTGTCAGAAGCTATGGAAAGACTTACCTGATTTTCTTCTACCCTGCATATGAACCGATACTCAAAGTTTAACTCCTTGTAAAAGGAAAGATTTGTAGACCTAACCCTCACCTCTAAAGAATTTGCTGATTTACCTGTTTTTGATGTTTTCTACATGAAGAATAGAGGCAGGTTTCTGATCTCAGTGGTGGAAGTGAGACATTCAGCATCCTGTTCACACAACTTGGTTTTACAGCACTGACAGGCTGAACCACGCTTTTGAACCCCTCACAGAGAGGCTCCTCTTTTATGGTCAACAGAGCTGCCTTCAGCAAAAGCAGCGTGAACTGTTTTGCCACAGTCTCAAACTGCACTATTAAAACCAGATCTGTCAGCTTTGTAAATTTTTTGTACATTTAAAAAACTGCCCCACAACTACTAGGTAAAGTATCTATTTAATCTTTAAAGCATTTTTACCCTTTAAAAGCAGTATATATTACTCACCTTTGACTACAGGTATAAAAGTGTTGTCACGATTTTAAGTTATGAACTATAACCTGCGCTCACATAGTCTTGTTCCTATCCCTAAACAAGGTAAGCAAAGGAGAATGCACATGTGCCATATGAGCACTTCAAAATATCAGCTTTTTGCTTCAGTGCCTCCAAAACTGGCAGCCTAAAATGACAGCAGAAAAAATCAAGTCCCAAACTTCAAGACTAAATAGAAATCAATTATACATTGGCTGTAGAGCATCCAGTGCTCTTTATCACAGACAAGTATTGTGGCCAGTCTCTTTGGTCTGTCATCTCAGCACCATCCCTCAATAATCATTAACAGCCTATTTCTAATGACAAATTGAAGCAAAAGAAAACACAAAAGCACAATGTGAACAGCTTAAAAGCCAGTTAAATGGTGCTCACCAAACACCTGGAAGCCTAGCACACAAGTGTACGTCGTCCAATCTATATCCTTACAGTCAGAACGATTCCTGATTAGCTTACAGCCACTTGGAATGTCCCCTGTAAAAAAAGTGAATGATGAGTTATGCCATATAATTTTATATTTACATACGTACTCTTTGAAGGTGCTAAGACAGTAAATAAATCACATCTTAAAACCAATCTGGAATCACATTGTAGAGGCAAAGACAGACCAGTACCTTTATAAATTCCAGATACTTGAAGCTTCGCTTGGTATTTAAGATTCACATTTACTTCTTATTTCCCTCTTCAGATCAGCATACCTTGAAAACACTTCCCTGCAGCTTGGGTCCCCTGCTACCTACTGTACAAATTGCTTTAATAGAATCTATAATAGAATAATTTCTCCTTCCTACCAGCTCCACTGATGTGTTAAAACTCAATCAATCATTCGGGAAGCTCTGCTTTTAAAACAGTCAAATTCCTGCTAGAGGCCCCTTAGGCTGCTTTTCTTTTTTTTCTAATTTGAAAAGGAAAGACTGCTTCCCAAAAGAATGTCCATCTTTTGATACACCAGCCCACTACTAATAGGTCACAGCTTTGCTTTCCTATACAGGCAACTATAAACACCAACACTTCCTTTTGATAGATTGAGGTATTGCATTATCCAGATTTGAAACCTAAGTTGTAACACGCAGAAAGAGCATGTTAAGGTGACAGATATTTAAACTGATGGCTCTTCTTGCTTGAACAGGAACAGAACTACAATCCTCCTGGATCTTGTTAAAGCCACAGGAAGACAGGAATACAAAAAAACAATTTAAAACCAGAGTGATATGCAACATGCACGATGAACTTTTGACACAATCACTATCTATTAAATTCATATTTTCACTTATTAAAAAAAGACAAATACAAAAACATTATTACCACTAACTCATTAAAGTAGTATCCTTGCTTTGCTTAGTTTTCAACACCACCAGCCAACAGAAGGTTTAAAAAAAAGAAACCTCAGAACAGAACAGTGGCACAGACCCATTGATTTTATTCCCCCAAAATAACTGGTACTGTTGACATTAATTAGATAACTGCATATATTATTTTCAATCTACAGAACTTTGAGCCAACATCAAAATGTAGTGACACTTGTTCTGTAAATTCTACGCTGTTAAACTGATTTATGACCTTGTAAAGAAGTAAGCTATATTTGGTGTTGCCATTAGGTAACATACAGCTCTGAGTATCATCAAAATATCGGGTTACACAAGTTCAAATTGGTTCCTTTGTCAGTAAGCATTTTGTACAGCCCTGATCAAACACACTCTTCTAAATATTCTGACAGCTAATACATACTTTTGTTTCCAGTGTGTTTAATATCATACTCACAGTATAGTATTTCATAGTCTCCTGAGTTTGACATTATATACTTGTTGTCCGGGGACCAGTCAAGGTGTGTAATATAGCTGGAATGTCCCTGGAGAAGAATGCAGTAACACCAATGTGAAACATGTATTTTAATTCAAACAGAAGTTGCACCCACAGATGGGGTAATTAACAGCAAAAAAGCATCTCCCCACTCACTCCAGGGCTGCCACAATTCACTCGTGCTCCTTTTAAAGGCTCCTTAATCCACAGTGCCACCCTCACTAACAGCTAAACAACCACAGGCTGGGCATCGTGCCTCTCCCACGGCACGGTGGATTCTTCACTTATAAATGGTGTTGTCCCTCTCAGACACCAGAATGATTTATTCCCAGAAGGTATGTTACTAAAATATGGATGAACTCACATTTGTATTTGAATTAAGGCGGCATACATGGCTACTAATTGAGAAAGGCAAGTAGCTTGCACAGGATCATTTTTAGATCCCAACAGGAAAGTGACAAATAGGACTCTATTTTATTTCTCTATCCATTCAAAGTAACTCCCATTAAATGCACACACTTTCAAATAATCTTTGCTCATCCTAAAAAATTAGGCTACCTCGGTTAACAACCACAATGTAAAACTACAAGATCAAGGACTACAAGAACACCCTCATAAGCTTTTTGAAAGTTTCTGCCGTGCTGCTTACACTGCATACAAGTTAGTGCCAGCTTCGAAAGGAGTCTTCTCTATAGACACAGGGTCATCTGTATAAGAATCTAAATACTTGGGCCTAATTGCTTAGTTATCACTACCACGAGCACCCTGAGGGCTACACCCATGTTTGTTTTTCAGGGAGAAGCTAAATGCAGCCGGTCAGAATATTTTTCCTCTGTGCAAACTTTTTTGTAGTAATAATAATAATACTGGCAATAATAAAGACATGACAGGCTCCAGAGAAGCCATATAAGGTAGGAATGAATTATTTCTCTGTAGCGAAGGGGTAGAAAATTCATAAAAGTGACATCCATATCACTCTTTTCTTCTTCTACCCTTCCATTTCTTCTTACTGCCCCTCTTCCCCTTGTAAGACCATCCATTTTCTCCCCTTCCTAGTCATTCTGCCAGGCAACAAAACACCACTTTGAGTGACAGATGCCAATTCATCAGTGGGCATTATGAAGATGGTGCCCCTTGGTCCCTTGCAAGGTCTCTTGGTCCAGCCTGTAGCCGCCGTGCCAGGTCCTCACTGGAGCACTGTGCTGGCTGCCGTGCCACCCACCACGCCAGCTTCCTCTAGAGACAGCTCCAACAGATGCTGATGCCTTCCAGAATTACATGTAGAAATACACCCGTGCCTGTCTCCCTGTCCCCAGGTCTTCTCTGCGAGACTGCAAAAACATTTAGGAGAAAGGCTAGCCTTTAGGATTTATTTACTTATGAACTAGTCTCTGCCTCAAGTAGAGGAACTGTGTGTTGACATAACTACTCTGCAGTCATGGGTGGGATATATGATATCGACATGCAAACTTGGTATTTCAAAAAAAATAAACAAATGCACAATTGGCTAGGATTTTTTCTCCCCCCCCCCCATATTTTCCAGGTCTTCAAATTTGCAAGCAAACTCCAACATGGAAAAGAACTGGTCAGTCATTTACTAAATCCTGCCAGACATTTGGCAGCTGTTAAAATTCCTGGGGGCGGTGGGGGAGGGAACAAAGCAATTGGCCAGGGGGCTCCACGATGCAAAATCCCTTCAGGCAAGCAATCACCGAATGATGAACTGGAACATAACATTGTCATAATATTTCCAATGGGACGATCCCATTTTCTATTAAAATCTTTCTCTGGTAGCTGCCCACTGATAAGGCAACATTTTACTCTTTTCTGTGCCTTTATATACAGCAAACATAATTACTCACAGTATCACTGGCTAGTAAAACTATCTATCTGACTAAATGAAAACCCTCTCCTTCATTGGCAATGTTTATCTGCTTCAGACTTAAGTGGTGCAAGGGCTGAAACGCTCACAGCCTATAGGACAGGCACGCTAATTATTTCAGGTTAAGTCCAGTGTATCAAATACTGTAGGGCGACTGCCTGTCACACCCCACGGCCCTCTTCGTAAATGCAGGGCACTTGCTTCTCCTTTGCTAACAGACATCTGCAATGTAAGACAAACAGAGACAGCTCCAGCTACCTTGGAGCTGCTGGCAAGCTGGAAGTTCATAACCCAGCCCATACCTTCACATTGCCGTCTGCATAGCTGGAGCCCTCAAAAAACAGCTGCACAAGTCAAAACGGTTGTTTCGGCTCATCTGAAATTCTTTCTGACCCCAACCAACACCATCCCTCACCGTGGAAACACGCTCACAGATCAGCGGCTCGCCTCTCCGGCAGCAGCAGAAAGCCTGGTCGTGACTGAAAGGGGATTTAAACCAACAGTGGGCATACAGCCCTTATGAATAAGCTAATGCCGGCTCAGTAGATAAAATCCTTGTGAAAGTATTCAAATACCGTATTCGAGTTGGAAGAAACAACCAGAAGTTGACTACCAGGAGGACTGAGTCATACTACTTGGAGGTCACCCGCAAGGCTACTGAATGACAGAAGAACGCCAGAAGGATGCGGTGCCAGGGCCCCAGCACCGGCCAGGAGAGCGTTCCGGGTCCCGAGCATGCCTGGGTGTCCCCCCTGCTCAGCATCAAGCTGGTACCAAGCCGGCAGGGTGCTGGCAGGCAGCTGAGGGGAGGCACAGGGCGCCTGAAACCCGACCAGCAGTGCAAGCTCGGGCCAGCCGACGCGCTGCTGCCTTCTGCACAGGCGGGGAGGGTCAGGGCAGCTCAGCCCCGACACAAACCAGGCTGCTAATTTTGGCTTCTACGCACAGTCACTCAGACTGAAGAAAAAAAAAAAAAAAAGTGGTTAACTGAAATCTGCTTTGAAGCCTTAACTCTTCTGCATGAGTATAACAATGTTCATTTCTCCCATCCCAATTTCTACAAACCCCTTTCCTGCCAAGGCAGAGGTACAGACAGACATACAGATGACCGACAAGAAGCTGCATACAGAAGGAAAAAGGCAAGGAAGGAGAGAAATCCTTTTCAGTGGGGTGGTACTTTCTGTTTCAATGCAGCTTCACCATACTTAGGTACACAGGAAACTGGTTATTGTTTAATGTTCCCAGCTTTAGAATTACGAGATCACTTACTAGTAACACTATTAAAGAAAGTGGTATTATCTGCAAACTAATTGCACCTCCGAAACACTGTCCTACAATGTAGGGGCAAGGGGGCCCAAGCATCAGTCGACGCTGGTTTAAATTGCCATATGCTCTCTCCTGAACATAATACATATAATATACAGAAATAAATGATCTCATACATCTTCAAAGAGCTCACAGAGGCCCTGAAGAACATAGTGAGCTAAATGTTACATACGTTAAGAATAGCCATCTTTGAGTGACTTTATCTTTTATGGTTGAAAAGTAATGGGGTGAAATGCTGTACTGAGGTACAGTCATCTGCTGCAATCCCCGGGCAGCACCGGGCCCCATCAGGCCCCAGTCTGACCTCCCTGTAGGCTCAGCCCTTTCCCCACTGCCTGAGCTCCCCAGGAAGGCTGCAGATCCAATTTCTCGTCTCACAACCAATGCGCTATGAAGCTAACCCTGTCACCACCCTCCTCGAGGGCTGCAGGACACCCTGGCTCACGCTGCACCACAACCCTGCCATTGAGGAGTCCCCAGCGCACCCAACAGCCTCTTCCCTCCCAGCCACATCCCACGCCAGTGCCAAGCCCCCCCCTTCAAGGCTGTGGACCGCAGGGATGGGGAAACCCACTGCTGCTCACCACCTTGGCAGCCCTCTGCCCCCAGCAGCAGCTGGACCCAGGCTGGTCTGGACCCCCCTGCTCCAGCAGCACAGGGTGTCCTCAGCCAAATGATGGGTAGAAATCTCTCAAAGACACTGTACACTAAAGGACTGGCTAATGCCAGCCTTCCCCCTGACTAACAGCTTCCACTGCAAGACTTGCATCGAAGGTTGTAGAAAAGGAAAAAAAAACAACCAAACTTAGAAATTAAAAGAAAACAAACCCCCACACTTTAACCTTATGATCTCCTTACCTTCCATTTTAAAATTAACAAAGCAGCTTAAGAAGCTCTTGTATTTTTAAAAGTGAAGAAATGCAATTGGTGACAAACATATGAACAGTGTTTGAGCATTCCTGAAAAACCCCAACATTTCACACGTCAAACGTGAACCTGTTCTTATGATATCATTTACAAATCCCGCTAAGGTTCAGATGTTCTTTATGTAAATATGCCTAATAACCTAAAGAAATAGCTGAACTTTAAGCCAGGTTGTTAGATAACTAAACACTTAAGGAAAAAAAAGGTACATCTTTTCAGCACTGGGACAACCTTATGTAAGTGTAAGGACTAATATAAACTCCACTACTTCTGCTATACTTACATTTATTTACCCTGAGCCAGACATTTATTGTTAACACATCCTCCAATTCCAAATTTTGTAGTAACAATTACAGATGAAAATAGTGCATATTTGCAACGTCCAAAATTACATATTCTAATGAAATTCCACCATCTAATGTTATGTTGGTCCAAGGAGTACTTTACCAACAGAGGGAAAATACCCCCAAACAAGTGTAATATTTTCCCCAAAAGAGTTTCAGAATACAGGTAACAAGGCATTTCTCCATCTTACTGCTAATTTCCCATTTCAAAGAAATGTCAATAGTTGGAGAAATTAGTCATATTTTGATGCAAAAGTGTTCACCAAACACTAATGGCTGCAGCACCCATCAGACTGAAGTTTAAAATCCATCAAATGCTGAAAAAAACCTCCATAAAATGTATAACCAAAACTAAAAACAGAAAAGCATCGACCTGGAGAGAGTTCCACTGCTTAACATCTTAGTGTATGTCTAAGATCAAAATGCAAGAACTGCTGATTATATTTGCTCCAAAACTTACAGTGCATTTTCCATATCTGCTATACTTTCTTCCATTTTCTGTTACTACGTAGAGGTAAATAAAGTTGTCATGGGATCCAACTGCAAGTAAGGTGCCATCTACAAGACAAAATATTTGCCAGAAATGAACAGAATGTTTGTTTTCCAAATCTTAATGATTTCAGATTTATCACTAAGACAACAGTCCAATTAAACTACAGCTTACAAATTGTATTTAAGGATACATAGCTGTTTACATCATGTTGTTTTTCAGTCAGTATCTGTTTACTTTGTGGGTTTGGTTTTTGGGAAAGATCTTTCACTCTTCCTTTTTTAAGTGTCCAATGGACAGAGTATAAATCGTCAGACTGCACTGGATCTCTGGAAACAGTCGACAGCAGGCAGGCTTGAGTTTTCTACATCACAAAAAATGCAGTACAGTATTTACTCTATAGTTAGCTTAGCTTTGAGGGTGGGGCTGAATATAAATCAGCACTAAATAATGTCTAAAGAAGGGGAGCATTCAAATATTATAAGCAGTTTTCTAACCTGTGTTGTCTTCATTAAAAAAAAAAAGTACATGGACAACAGTTGCCTTGAATCCCAATCAAATGTCTCTATTGTCAATGAACATCAGTGCTTTAAGATAAATTGCTGCACTTGGCAGATGTGGCAGCAGCAGAGAAATGTTTTGCCCACTGACATAGCATGTTATCCAAAAGCAAACAAGAAACAGATTTACAAGAGTGTTCTTCCATCCAGTTTTAACAGAGAGGAGTCAGCCCCTGATGATCTCTCATGTCACGTCTGAAGAGGAGACTCAATGCTGGCTTGGACTCCATGTAATCCCATAGCAAATACTTAACAAACAGCTCTGAGTTTCAGACAGACCTGAGCTTGGTTTTATGGTTTTGTATTAATAAACTTGAAAATTAACTAAGTACTATATTAAAATATCATTGAAATACTAAGCTTTTCACAGACTTTTCTGTTAACCTGTCAACTATTTAGTTGAGAACTTTTAATTTTTCTGGGAGCAAAGCTAACATTTATTATAACAGCAGAGTTCAACGTGAAGGAAAGGCTAGGTAAGGCGACTGTAATGTTTGCAGTTATACATAAACAAATGTGTAACCAAGTATTCAGTTATATATTAAGCATCTTAGAACAATTTTTTTCAAAGCTCTGCCTTTTCTAGTGACCGAGGAGCAGTTTAACGCTGTTTAGCAGAACAGACATCTCATTTATCAGCAGTTATTCTGGACATAAAAGTCTGCCTACCTACTGAGTAGCGCATCACTGAGAGCTGTTCGTTGCCATCAGTGTGTATTGAAACCAGATCCCTCGTTTCTGCATCCAAAACAAACCACCTAGGGAGAGGAGAATTCCAGTAAGTATCACTTCCACTAAACAAAAAAGCAAGCAAAAGAGCAATAATCACTGCCTGCCTTCATCTCCTTATGCTAGCCCCTCAAGGGCAGCACAGCGAACATCTGTTTTTAATGGAATGCTTTTCTGTTTCACAAAGCAATACAAGTTTCAGTGAAGAATATATAAAAGATCCTAAATAAACATGCCACCAGATAGCTAATATGACTGCATCTTATCATCCTGAAACCATACGGCTACAGCTGAATTTTAATCTACTACTTACCCATTTTGAAGAACAGCTTTAATATAAAACCCGATCTTTCAAATTGTGTGAAGCAAAGTTAAAAAAACCCCAAAACCAAAAGTAGTAAGTAGGGAGTGGAAAACATTTCCATATGCGTTTTAAACTCAAAGTAGATTCTAATTTGGTATTTTCCCCTCAGTCCCTTACATTTCTATGAATTATTTTATCAAAGTAAGAAGGAATAACCATTTACTGAAATGTGATGGTTCATAACCTAGCATTTTTTTTTAATTTCCTGCTTGGATGATTTATAACTAAGGTAATTAATTGCATTTTTTATTATTTAACAATAACTTTTAAGCTGCATTATTAGTTACGAGGCACATGTAAAAAGCTCAGAGAAGCTTACAAAAATTCAGTGGCCAGTACACTGAAATGTCCCCTGACAGCAAGATGGGCAAGATCAGCAGAAGCCGGGCATTTTGCAACGGTTCTGATGCCCATCTAACTCCTAAATATAGCGAACATTATCAAGACAAGAACAATTTAATAAATATATATATACACAGACACGTTTATCATGAAAATGGAAGGTGTCAACGTGGCTAAATACAGTAAAGCTGTACTCAGAATTTAATTTCTTTTCCCTGAACTGATCTCACGACCACGTACACACTGCAGCCAGGTTTCCGTCCCCAGCGGCAAACTTCGAGTTCACACACTGTGGAAACTAGTAAGGCAATTCCACCCGCTGTCTCCTAGTGAACTCAGTGGAACATCGCTAAAGCTAGGACCACTTATTCCATAACAAACTTATATAACCTAAAATAAACTCCAGGAACAACAGCGCTCATTGCTGCTTTCTATTGATGGAGATGAGATTCCAGCTCATGCTGATCCATTGTCCGGCAGCTAGGTATCTAGAAAGTGGCCTGGTCCCAGTGGCTTAAAACCAGCTTGCGGTTAGGGAACCACGTGAAAGAAATTAAATGATGTACACACAAAAAAACCTCAGCCCCACATGCCATGGACTGCTGAATAATCTGTGTGCAAGACAGACGGAACCAGTGGAGAACAGCTAATATGTTTGCATTGGAAAGCAGCAGAAACCATGCTTAAAGTTTCTCTGCTGAGAATCCTTGCTGAAAGTTGAGTTCTTCCAATCTACACACTGAAGCTTTGAAGGTTCTCTGAATGCATTAGGAGTTACCATTTTGCTACTTAGTTGAAACTATGTCCCACTTTGGCCCTGCCAAATACTTCACTAAAATGTTACCTGGCTGATAAATCTGATGGGGTGTGGATAGTAAAGAAGAAATCAAAATAAATTAAAAAAAAAAACCAACCTCAAGCCTCTCCAAACCATAAAAGGGTTTGGCAGGGGCGAAGAGAGAGGGTACCTATGCCATTTTGCCACCATAGAAAGAAATTCAATCACTCCATGACAGCAAGACTGCTCTAAAAGTACATCCTGATGGGATGACAACAGAAGTGTGAAGAACATACATGGAGGCATCACTGAGTTGGAGTCATGTTGCTTGAAAACCAGATAAGAAGCTGGTCTGAAAGCCAATGTCCCACTGTCTCATTCTTATTTGTCTTTTCCTGAATCCAGCACAGGGTGGAGGGTCCTCGCTGCTTCAGCTCAGGTGGGCAACACACAGATCTTTTGCTTTACCAGAAAACTTAGGCTGTAAAATCTATTTATCTAGTAAGATGACACGGCATGATTTGTTCATTTTGAGCAGCATAATTGCAGTACCTGGATAAAAAAAACCTGATTATGAGCACAGTAACACCCAAAAGCAGCCTTCTTCCACAAAGCAGATGGGTACCTCCTTCCCATGCCCTCCTGGGGGTGACCGCACTGCACTGCGCTTCTGCCAGACAGCCAAGGGGAGCGCTGAGCCCTCGTGTCCCAAAATACACAACCAGAGCAGGGCAGGGAGCCTGCTGTGGTGGGGACATGCCTAGTGATGCTGGCCTCTTTAGGTTGGTCCTTTGAGACTGTTACCTGAACCAGGTAACCCTCCAGCTAATATTATATAAAGTGAAAAATACACAAAGCCAAATGCAACCAGAAAAACATGCAAAACCCCCCTGCTTTACTGCAAGCACAGAGGTGGTACTGTGCAGTATCAAACACAATGCAAAACTGCTGCTGCTCTCAAGACCGCACACTGAACTTCGTTTGGCATCAGGAGACAGCGTTTCATGACACCGGTCCTTCTCCAAAAAGTCTTCTGAACAAGAGGTACTAGCAGCAATCTTAGCTGACCATGGAAAGAGTCAGTGCACTAATTCTGATGTTAATTTAAGAAAGGAAGCACTGGTCACATCTAGTTCAGCTGTTTCTTGATGCTTCCACAAGCTGTAATCAGACATGCTCTCTTCAATCTTCCAAGCCCTCCCAATGCCGTGGCAAACACTGCATTTGCCAGCAAGAAAGAACATCTCCATCAAATGTGTCTCCAGTCTAGTGGCTAAGGCAGTTCATCTGCATGCCTCACATAGGCCCTTCTCATAGCTGGGGTCCACCTTGAGACTGCGCTTTGGGAGAGGATCTTCCTTCCAACGCAAAGGTATGCAACACACAAATGGCAGCTGACCCTGAAAGAGTCCTACCGGGCTGTGAAACACAAAGCTTGGCTGCCAAGTGAACTTCTGATCCATAGACTGGATGAAATAAATGCATAAATGGTATGCCAGCTGTAAGACAGTGGCTCCTTTGCTTTTTCTGATTTTTATTCATTTTTCTGCCAATTGTTACTGAAGATAACATAAAACTTGTTTGTGAGTTCACATAAACAAGACAGAACTTTTGCCATTTTCATCTATTTCTTGCCTTCCTATTCCTTTACTTTAAAAAAAAATACTAATAACCTATCGAAAAAAGATATGTTTTTAGAAACAAAACCCCTTAAACTACTCTCTTTGGAAAACAAATTCTGATCCATGACAGACATTTATTACTGATAATTCACATCTGTGAATGCAGAATTTTTCTGATTAAATCAGTGGGGAAACAGTGTCCCAAAGTAGTAATATATTTTTGCACTTAGACTTGCATTTCCCACGTTTAGTTAATACCATATGTTGAACCTGCAAGGCATTAATCAGAGTGAACAAATCAACCAGTCTTACAAGATTGGTTCCCTGGGATATTTCGGCTTCTTCATCTTAGAACCACAACATCTTAGTACCAGAAATGGTATAAATCTTAATAGTTCTACTGACTGATTTACCTCCCTGTGGCTCTGGCTTACGCTGGTCTTGTCCTCCAGCCTTAGGTTTTCTTAATGTTAGTACTTTTGTAAGAATCTTACTCGTCTTTTTTTCTGCAGTGCACAACACTCAAGATATTCTACACAATTAGTCACAGGGAGGTCTACTTCCCTGCAAATAACAACACCGGCAGCATGGCAAAAGGATCTGCATTGTGCCTCGAAAAACCCACTTTTCTGGTAAGATTTCTGATTGCCAGCCCTTTTTAGTTTTTGAGCTGTGTGTTTACAGCAAACAGCAGGATCCACAAAAAGTATTAGTTCTCTCCAAAGCAGGCTTAATCCCAGGCAATTGATGATCAGGCACACAGAGGTATTTAAAGAAGTGGTTAACAAAACCTGCAGCAGACCATTTGCAGACAGCCCAAAAAGGGGAAATGATACCAAAATACTCCGCATGGGAAGTGGTACATGAAAAGCACACCAAAACCATGATGTGTTGGTCTGATAAAAACCCACCACTGTGAAAACAGCAGACAAGAATGAGGAGAGAGGTAGAAAATGTAGTTTTCTTTTTTTCTGTCACAATTTTAACCATCAAACCCAACTTTCCTAATGCTCCACTTCCTACCCCTGTCTTACTGACCTCCGTACTGGAAGCAGAGGAACACTAAAATGACAATAGATAGACACCATCCAAGGTTTATTGAACTCTAAACAAATTAGAGTCATTTAACATTGGCTTTATGCATTCTGGGCTATGAATCAAGTAAGTTATTTAATAACTTGTTAAGGGCCTGAGACTGTCTTCTCTCATATGTTATTCGAGATACATCATGCAGCCCTCATTCCTTGGGAAATAACTCCCTTGGACTGGATTATCTGGCACAGAAAGCACCGTGTGACGCCGCTGGTTAGGCAGTAAATTTAGAACAGTTCTGTTTATCTTGATCCACAACTCCATTTATTTCTCATACACTTGTACGCTTACCAGGCCTTGTATCAATTCAGTTTCATTTGTATATCTCAAACTTATCACTGAATCATGCAATTTCAGAATGCAATAAAATGTAATGGTGAAAATATAACTGCTCAGTTCCAAAAAGAACGGAGTAAAAAAAACCCAACAAACCAACCCAACCAAAACCCAAGGCCATCGTAATAAACTTATCCAACACAGTATAAATCAGTTGCCTCAAGTAACTAAAATATATGAATTTAAACTGAAAAGTGCTGAACTGAAAAAGTAACGTTAAAATAGTCGGGGGTGGAGGGAGAGTGGGGGAGGAGGGTCAAAAGCAAACAAAGACTGAACACTTCGGCCACTCAATATGCCTTCATTGTGCTTTGATGTAATTTCAAACATGTCTAATAACTCTCAAGAAATGTTGCCTGACCTTCTATTCCCTTTTCCCTGTTTCAAGTACTATTAGGCCAGTATCTTCTGCTCAGTTTAATGAAGGTACAAACACTTGTTCAATTTAATGCTATCATTAGAAAGAGATGAAAAAAATCAAAGGTACAACATGGAAACTGAATATACAAGAGCTCAGCATGATTCTTCTCAGGGAGGTTAAACTGGGTTTTCTAGCCTGATGTTATACCTAATGAATTTAGTGCAGACTGCATCTTCATCTTGAAGAAGGAAACTCTTTAAAAAGTATCTAACATTTTGGTTTTTAGGCATGAGGTTAGATATGAAAAAACTTGTAGGGTGCAAATTAAACGCACAAAAAAATACCAATTTTCTTACACGCACTATGCATTATTTTATCATCCACTTGTCAACCATGAGGTATAACTAAAAAACAGATCAAAAATGCTAGTGCATTTAATATCTGCTCCTCTCACCCTTCTGATGCTATGAATATCTTGTTTTTTCTTTTAATTGGTACTTGCTAAAAACCCACGGCATGAGACTCCTTTCTTGGTAGATGATACCAAGCCAGAGCTTGACTATGTATTAAAACCATTTTTTTCCACCACTGAAAGAAGCCTGAGTTAAAAGATTCAGCTTGTGTTTTGATAGCTTTCAAATACACAACTATTTCAGGAAGAATATGAACAGCTCAACAGCACTTCATTGCAGCAATGTGCCATGTTAAACTTTGTCTTACACTAAAATAAAAATCCTAGCCTGTTCACTTGCCTCTCCACATCAATTAAAAAGGCTGCATGTTTGAGAAAGATCTGTACTGTACCTGTCTTATAAACTAATGTAACATACACACAATATTAAACTCTATGATACTTTGTAAAGAAAATAAGGAGTGCTCATGGAAACCCCTACAAAAAATACAGTACAAAAAAGAACAAAAATCAAGATCTGGGCTTTCATGAAAGAGAAGTTAAAAAACCAAAACAGCCTAACAACAGTCAAATAATCCTTCTGTCTTCATCTAACCCACGTAAGAAAGATCTGCCCCTTCCCCCAAGCTTTTTAGGCTACTTAACCTTAAGCAAAAAGAATAAAAAGCAAATGAATTCCTATATAGAAGATGCGTAGTATCAAACTGTCTACTTTAACCTTTCTTTCAATCATCACAATTCAGTCGAAAGGCGTTTACCTGCCCGAGTGCGTTCCTATCGCAACCACTGCTCCACTGGGATGGAAGTCAGCACAGTGCCCCGGTTCCTGAACAGAGAGACATGGACACATCATTCATCTTACAGTCAAAAACCTCTCCTTGTACCAAAGCCACCCTAGAAGTCTGAGGTGAACTGACGCAAGGAAAACCAATCAGTTAGCAGCATGCTTATAATCCTTAGACAGATTTATGTAACGTGTCAGTGACATGCACTAAATGACCTTCTTGAAAGTCAAAAGTCTAAATTTCTGTGTAAAAGCATACTTTTGTTTGAGTATTCAGACAGAACTAGCCAAAACATGAAATGAACAATGACAGTAAAGAAGGACATCTAAAGCCAAACCTTGCACAACCATATCTTCAGCTTGTTTGAATAATTGGGAAAAAAGTTTAACTGTTATAAGAACAAAGGCATCACACAATGGTAACCAGATTACAGTCCGATGAGCATAGTTAAGTTTATCAAAGCTTCCGAATGGCTTTTTTTAAAGCCATAACTACAGGATTTTTGCTTCTCTTGTAATCAGATGGGACAAAGGTGTTACAGAAAACTAATGTTTTTTCCTATTTTTCAGCTTTATATATAGCATCACATACATCTAGCAGCCTGGTCCATTCCAGTGTGTGGTCCACAGAGTTCCACATACAAACTTGCCTATCTTGAGCACATGTTAAAAATAAGTCTTTGAAAGGATGGGATGCCAGTCCCCAGAGTTCATCTGTATGTCCCTGGAAAGAAAACACATATAACTATATTATTATAATTATGAACATATTTAGCAATGAATAAAACAAAGACCCTCTTAAAATAACACACCAGCAGGGAAAATCTTTATGGTTTTGGATTATAGTTTTTTAAAAAAAAAAAAAAAAGTTGTGCTCACCTGTACCTCTACTAGGAAACCATCGTCAAATGTTCCCCGCAAAACAAAGTTTCGTGAAGTACCCACTAAAAACTGATCTGCTTTTCCTTCTGCTACTGCTCTGATTGTTCCGTACTGGTCAGGAACCTACAAAAGGAAACATCTGTAAAACCACATCACGTATCTTGATAGGTCCTTATTTTTGAAGGCAACAACTCAAATCCTGGTAACACTACCTTCCTCCAGACAGGCAAACTTAAGAAAAATGCAGGCAATACTAAAGAAAATCCTCAAAAAAGGGGCAAATAAAAGAAACTAAGGAAGGGCTTGGAGGAAAGAAAAATGTTAAATTTTCTGTTCAACTTAAACAGAGGAGAACTGAAACCTCATATAGGCTCATTTATAGGCTGAAAATTTAAACCTTTTTATAATAAAACATTGTCAAACACTTCAAAGGATGGCAACCGCAAGATATTCTATCATCCTAACTACCAAAGGGGGGAGGGTGGCTCTGTCTTGCTAGTCAATACCTTGCTCGAGGCAATTTCCTTGTCACTCTTGCTTTCTTACCTCAATTTCCCTTTCGGGATTCAAATCATGATCCCACAGGATGATCTTTCGGTCTTTCCCACCTCCAGTTAGCAGCATCCCATTCCTCATTTGACAGAGTGTAAACACACTGCCATCGTGAGCTTTGATTTGTTTGCTTATCTGATATACTCCTACATGAACAAAAAAGAAAACAATAAAGAACACTACTCGTCTTTCCACCTGGGGTTTACAAGAAGCTGTGCCTTTTGGCAGAAGAATAGAGTAACAGTGTTTAATAAATAACTACATCTGGACTGTCAGGCTACTAGCATAGCCTTAGTATTGCAAACACAAGGTGGTAGTGTTTTCTTACAAGATAAAAAGATAAAACAAAGGACCTGCCTTTCTGAATACAAACGTTTTTGAGATTGATTGCCTAAAACTTGTGAAGGCAAGAACAAAAACTATTTCCAAAATGCTTTCCTTTCTCTGCGCTCCAAAGGAACACAGTTTTTCCAGATGCAAGAGAAACTGTCCTTCAGAGTCAATAAATACTTAGCAAGTCATTATTAGAAAAGAATTAAAGTTATTTTATTAAAAGAAACTCAAAGACTTGTTGTCTATAGTCTTATGGGAATAAAAGGCAAATTATAGCAAAGTTTCCAGGATGCATAAACCTAGTGCTGGATGTTACCTCACTTAAAAATAGTATAACCAGCATTTGACTTTTATCAACATAGCCTGCTACCCAAAGGAAAACACTAGGAAGAATGACAGAGAGATGAGAAAATGAAACAACAAAGGTAGCAATCCTTTTGCATCCTAATTCGGTCTTCGTGTCAGAAGACCTGCTGTAGGAAAGCATATTTTTAAAAAAGCAAGATTCTGGTGCTTTGAGACTGGCATATTTTCAAATAGCAATCACAGAAAAAGCCTAAAACACCACTCAAATAAATACCAGATTAACTTTGCTGACTCTGCCTATGACTCCAGTCAGTTCAAGTCAGCATGCTCTCAACACTGAGAAAAAGAGCTTGAGATCGAGTCCTGTGACCAATCTAATATAATAAACCAACTAAAAAATCCCATATTTAATTAAGCCAGTGTAAATCAATGTTCTATTCGGTATCTTTTAATATTATACTGGGAAAAGGTTATTTTTTCACAAGAACTTCAAAATGAAACATCAAATAATTTGTTAAATTACTTTTCCATTGCAGTTAGTTTGAAAGACAAGAAAAAGATTTACCTACAAAAACAGACTTGCCATTAAAAATTTACTTTTTACATGAATGTTTTCCTGGCATACCAATTTAAAACAGAGTGTTTGAAATAGCTGCCAAGTGAAATAAATTATCCTTGAATTTATATGTTACCTTAGGGCTCAACTGTGCCAGGTCTTCATATGTTGGGTAACAAATCATTTTCCTTTATTTTTTTATAAAAGCTTTGCCCTAAAGAGTAAGTTTAACTCAAATTTCAAATAAGGTGGGTTTTAAAATATATTTTACAGCCAAGACTTGAGCATCTGCTAAACCAGATACTGTTATTTGCGTAACTGGTACAACTACGCATGATACTTTTCCTTCACATGTAAGTCCTATTAACATCAGCTTCAACACTTAATGGTACTCCTCTGAGACTCAGTGTGGTACAACATAAGATTTCAGAGGCAAAGGTAGCCTGCAGAATCCTCAAACTGATCCTACAGCCTTTTTCAAATCTCAGGATGAAAGGAAAGCTGATTAACTGCCCATTTTTTTTAAATGCAAAACATTTAGATAAAATCGTTTTCATTCATTTCAGGCACAGTCTCATTAATTATTGAAAAACTCTAGATTGCTCTTAAGTCAGAAAATTCAGGAAGCTTGAAGGAGTTTAGTACCATCTGTTAATAATAGGAAGTATACACCCTTAGTCAGGTCTGTTTCCCTTTTCTAATGCAATCCNTGTGATTAACTGTGAATATATCCTACCTTTAGGTCCTTTTCCTGGAGTAGATTCTACAGTAGTTTTGCCCCATATAAGTATTATCCCACCTGAGTCTCCAGTGAGCACATCACCATTTCCCAAAAAAGCCAAACACTGAACAAATTTGGGTTTTTCATATTTCTGAAACAAAATAAGCAAAAGAAAGGGATAATGATAATGTATCCACACACATACACCCTGCATACATACAAGCAGAATTTAACCTTTTTTGTTTGTTTACGTCTCTGCTCAAACAGCACATGGTAACAACAGAGCAAATTTATAGAAAGCATGAACAGATCATTCCATTGACTTAAAACTGACCTGATATCAAGACATTCTTACCCCAAATATCCCTTGCTTCCTTGATAATGAATTGCCACTCCAGGTCCAGAAAAATATATGAGATTTGCCACATGTTATTATGGTATTTGCATCAGTTGGATGGAATTCTACAGCAAGAACCACTTCATTTGTAGTCTGAAATAATAACAGAAATACTATTTATTCAGATATGACATTAACTACTACAAACATATGTAAAATCCCAAGTTTTAGAACAGAGATACTTGTAACGAGACAGCTCATTGTATGCTTGAAAGAATCTGTAAATGTTCCGTGCTAAATCAATCTGAATGACTGCACATATCATTTTATAGATATTGATTTTTTTATATTCATTAGAGGTCGTTATAAGACTTCAGTAGAAGAGTCAAGGGTTTACATTCACTTTTTAAATCATGAAAGCTTCTGCCCTCTGGAATAGCTAAGACTTCTGCTATGGAAATGAATGATGTATAAAAGACACTTTTTTGGGTTGAAAATCCTGCTTAGTTTCTACACAGACTAGTTTGCTACTCTAGATAACAAAGTTTTGACAGAGGCAACTGAGACAATGGTAACATAGCAGGATTATTATACGCATAATTCTCTTTCTGAGAAAAATTCTATAAAAATTCCTTTGGGTTCTTTTTCTTCTTCTCCTTTCCTCCTCACAAAGAAGAAAAGAAAGAAGCCTCCATAACTCAGAACTCTGAAACATAGGGTCCCACCTTTGTATTTTTACTGGCCGCATGTATTGTTACTGAATTACTAACACCTCACCAAGTATTTCATCCTTTTTTACAAACATAAAAACCTGACCGGTCATTTATCCAACATCTAATGTATATTCAACCAAACTGTCTTTGAAGACAACCTCCTGAAGGCAATGACTCTAAAAAACATCAATGCATCAACGCATTTACTTCTATGAGATTTAAGCCCGTGCTTTAGAGGACTACACTTAAAAGCGCTGCTGAACCAGCACCTGTGGGAGTACCCTTTCCCACTCCACCATTTTTGGCTCACTTCAGGAAAACAATCTTCTTAAGTTTCATTTTTTATTGATGGCCATATTTATTGAATTATGCTTCTCATACAGAGTTTCCTCCACATGACTGATCTGCTATATCCACAAATCGTATGGAAACCAAGGACTGAAAAATTTGACTGAATTCAGCTGAGAAAAGGCTTCTATTCCGCACCCGAGCTCAAGGGATGAAATTCTGCTCACACCAAACCCCACTAGCATAGAAGGTGCTTAGGATACTGCAAGATAAAGTCCTAAACATTAATAAATACTGAAGGTCAAGTTGTCCCTGCCAAATTGTTTTTAGCCAATTCTGAAACACCAGGGAACTCCTTGAAGAGTGAAAATAGTTAAAACATGGTGTCAAACAAAATGGGCATATGCCAAATAGCTTCACGTTAAATATCAGCAGGGAAATGAAAATACTGACATAGAGTTACATTAAAACTTACAGAATGGAATATAATTAGTATTAGTCAACATAATTTAAAGAAAATTGGTCAAACCAACCGGATTTTGTTATCTGAAATTGCAAGTTCGTAATCATATATAGACATACATGCTTGTAGAGTATTCCACTTGCCAACTCATGATTAAAAAGATTAAAAAAAATACTCAGTTCCACATCCATGCCATATCTCCTTGCTTGATATAGTATAATGCAAAGCAAGATGTCTCAAAATATGGACTTCAACAGCAAGTTATTATTGGACTGGGTGTTTCCAGTGGAATCAACTTTACATGAACATTGAGCGTTAACACTGAACGCTTCTCATCAACCAAAAATTTATCGATCGAAATTTAGAAGGTTACAAAAGAAACAGGAAAGCAAACAAGACCGCAGTCTACAAAAGTACTAATGGACTTCAAATGAGAAGAGACACATGTACCGAGAATCAACATCTGGAACTTGATTCAGACAAAAATGAAAATAAGGAATGTCTAAAAGTTGGGGTTTTGTTAAAAAATAAACAACTACAGACTGAATCATCACTTCAGTTTCTTAAAGTTCCCAGGGTTTATTTGTTTTAAATTAGGAAAATATTAGAGAATTGCTTTATTTGGATTGGCCCTTAGGGATGAATAAAATGTAATTATAAGTGCTCCAATATTCAAACCCCTTCCAATATACAAATTGAGAATACATTTCTTTTGTGCCCTTACACAAGCCAACAGTATTACACAGTTGCAGTTTCCAAGTAAGATCAAATGTGTGTCTCACAAATGGTTGTATTTCTGGGATTAAACCTACTTGTATTTCAGAATATTAATCTGTGCAATAATTACCTTTATTTCTGCTATTTTCGATTTCCTCTGCCAATCCCACACGGTGAGCATATGCTCATTAGAATCATCAATTACACACAAATGAGTACCAGAATCCTAAAGGAAAAAGAAAAGAAGCGCTGATAAAGAACTATCATACCTCATTTAGAAACAGAGCAGAGCAGTAATATTTAAAAAAAAGAAACACACGTAGGTACAAATATAAATTAAGCAAGTCCTTTTAAAGGACTTCTAAGCTTGGTATATCTGGTATTTTTCTTTACTCTTGAAGACATAGATTTTTGCATAATCTTATAAATAATGACCATTGACCAATGACAAAAATCTTTCCCTTTTAGTTTGTTGTTGTTGTCTTTTTTCGCTTTCTTGTTTGCAATATCATGCTAGTAGCAAAGACGTTGCTCCCTTTTACTATTCTGCAAATATTTTGTTTTTCCTCAGGTCTTAAGAGGACAGACACACAGCTCCACTTGTGTTTTTCTTTTTAAACTCCACCACAACTTTACATTAGCAAATTTTGTAAGCACAACTCATTTCTTCCTCATGGAGCATTAAGTACCTGCAGTTCCATCATGTGGTTGGTAAAACTGCAGCAAAGGTAACACTTCCTGAATAAACTTATGCTTTCAGAGGAGAAATACTGGCATCTACGGTATTAAATAACTGAAACAGCTTGCTTTGAACGATTTTACAACAAAATCGTAAATATGGCTATGCGAAATGAGAAGAGCAGACAGAAAATCTTAGAACAAAAACATACTTATTCACAGCAACACATACTTGCACAAACCAGTTGTTTCAAGGACATGCGTAGAAAGATTTGGAGGAGGCCTTATTTATTTTAAAGTTGATTCTGGCAGTTCAACCACATTCTCTACCAAATTATGAAAATAGAAGTGGCTGAAATTTTTATTCCCAAATACTATTATGAGCAATAATACACAAATATACATGTCAATTATTAAGTGGAAAGACGCCCTGAAGACAGCATTGGTGGCATACACAGCTCTTGTGTGCGTTAATGAAATTATGTGGTAAAAACACAGTTCTAGACACCGCAGATTCAGTGTTTCAGTCTAGTGAGGAATCACGTGAGACTGTAATAAGGTATCAAAATCAGTTTCAGCTGCAAAACAGAACTAATAAAACCTAAAATCTAGTCCTCAAAAATTCCTTACTGGTTTGTTTATTTGCTTTTTTTTTTAAAATGATGGAACAGATCTATTTTTTCACCTTGAAAAAAAAAAGTGTCTGAGTTTAAAAGCTTTATTGGTTAGTTACAGCGATGGGAATGACAGTACCCCCCTTACATTATTCTATCTCATTTATGCTACCCCCTTTTTGAAAAGAAAAAAGTTAAAAAAAAAATATTTACTGAAAGCTAACCTAGCAACATTTCAACGCGAAGTGAAACTGCAGCAAGGACGTGTAAGCATTTCTTTTTAACGGGTCACCCAGTGAGACTGTTGAGTCTCCATCCTTGGAGATACCCAGAACCCAGCGGGACACAGCCCTGAGCAGCCTACTCTGGCTGAGCGTGCCATGAGCAGGAAGGTGGATGAGGTGATCTCTAGACCTCCCTTCCCACCCCAGCTGTCCTGTGACTCTCTTCCTCTGTTAGCAAAATACAAAAGACGTTCTTTTTCTGCGCGACCCTGGCCCCACCCCCGTTTTTTGGG
>VWZL01005146.1:252247-299221 GCA_013396915.1 Stercorarius parasiticus | reverse complement strand
CGGAGGGTCAGAGGGGGAGATTTTTCAAACTCAGTAACTCTCCTAAGACAATTTCTAACAAACCATAAATTTCAATTAGTTTCAACAGCAAAACAAACAAAGAAAAAGTACACCTTTTCTGTGCCTACATATTTTGCAGCTTAAAGACGTACTATACAGTAGCTACCAACCATTTCCATTGTTACATTACACTGAACTTTTTTCCCCCCACTTTTAGGTAATTTTTATCTCTGAACAGAAGACACAAGACCAGATTCTAAACGAAAAAAAAAACAAGACAAGACAAAAAGGGAACAGCAAGTAGTTACTGATATCAAGGATACACCCACTCCAGTTTTAACTTTTCAGGAGGCAGCTCTGTCCTAATATCATCATAGTTTTCTACATCAGAAGGAATGAACATTGTGATTGGTCGCCCTCGCATGAACATCTTGATATATTCTCCCTCTGTTGAAACAATAAAGTGTATTAATCATGTGGCAAGTTTACACAAGAAATATGCACAAAAGGAACAAGTAATAAGCACAGAGATGCAAATAACGCTTGTGATACAACAATTATTTTTGAAATGCGAGCTTGGTAAAGGCCCAGATTTTATTTTTTTTTTTTGAAACAGAAGGCTAAACCACACATACGCACACACAGAGAGTAAGTGTTAGTTGAATTTGTGATAGAATAGACTGAGCATGTAACATTTTAGACAAGCAAATTAAATTATAAAGGAAAATTTTGAATTCAAATTAAAAAATGAAATTTAATAAATAAGTAGTCATAGAATCACAGGATAAGGAATTTCAGGTTGAAGGCCACTCTGTTCACAGCCTGTATCCCTGCCAGGGGCTCTTTCTTTCCCCCAGGTGCAGGACTTGGCATTTGTCCTTGCTTAATTTTGTGAGGTTCCTGCAGGCCCATGCCTCCAGACTGTCCAGGTACCCCTGGTTGGCAGCTCTACCCTCCAGTATATAAACTGGAGGGCCCCGTGGTCTGCTGTCCCCTGCAAACTTGACAGTGTACTATGCTGCCTGCTCCAGGTCATTGCTAAAGATTTTGAACAGGACAGGTCCAGCACAGACCCCCTGCAGACTCCACTTGTTACCTATTGGCCACTAGGTAGAGTATGACCCATTAACCATGACCCTCTGAGGCCAGCCATCCAACTGGTTCTTTTACCCACCTATCCAAACCATAACGGCCAAGCTAAGACACAAGGATACTGCAGGAAAAAGCATCAAAAGCTTTGATGAGGAATATAATCTGAAATTATATATCATCACAAAATAATACACTAACCTGAAGTATTAATTTATTGAAATCATTCCAACTGCATGCTATTGCATACTGCATCATATCCCAAAGAATGGACAGAAGCAACAGCTCCTAATGACTCCAGCTGTAAGACTGTCTATAGTCGTGACAAAATACATGCATATCTCTCTTGTGACACCCGAGCACTTCTCAAGCCTTTAGGAGTTCCTTTTCAAGAACATAAGATTATTTTCCGCCAAAGAAAACTAATTGCAGACTAGCTGAGTGGCTTGGTCAAACACATTAGCTAGCTGTTGGAAGGTAAATCATCTGGATTTAAGGAATGCACAATTGCAACTAGCATATTAGGTGCCCTACAGGAGTCTTCCCGCCACACTGTGACAATAATAATTTTCTAACTTCAGAAGACCAGAAAAGCCCTTGAAGACTTTTAAAAGCCTTTAAACTCCAATGCTGCTGATGCAGGAGTTTAATTTCAAAAAAGCACAGATGTCAAAGACCCAAGTATTTCACTAATTTTGCATCAATGAAATGGTAACTTTTTAAGACCTTCAACTTCTTTAGTAATTAATATCCATTGTTAACATAACTAGCATCACAAATTCAAAGCAATGTAATAGTCTGTTGTGAATCTGGAGGTTTGATATTTTTTGAGTAGGGATTTGAAAATCACAGCTGACAGAGGGAACTCACAGTTCCAAACCTAAATGTAAATAGTTGAGTAGGACTGAGGAGAAGAATAGTTGTGAATTAGAAATACAGTATTAAGAAATCTCTAATCACATTTGATGCAAACAATATGGCGCTCTAAAATTAAGAACTTTAAACAATTACTTTTATATTTCTTTCAAAAGACAAACATGAGAGACATTTCCCATAAATGCCCAGGGAAAGCTTGTAAATATTCCCCCAATTAAGTGTAAGATTATTACTCAGACTGCAATAATGTGCATTTTATGTCTTTCATTCCCTAAAATATCTAAAATTGAAATTACAAGAATCTCAGACTTATTCCCTCAAAATTATAGCTTCATAGTCCAACTCAAACTTGAAGATCTAAAAAGGCAAGATAAAGCAAATAATTTCAGTGAAAGCAGAAGCAACGTAGACTCCAAAATTGTATCTTGCTTACAGAAACATTTTAGAAGATGCAAAGATCAAAAAGTTATCAAAGTTGTGAGACTAACCTTAAGCCAGGGCCCCTACTCTTCTCTGAATTTGAAATACCCCTACTATACAAACTGCAGAAACATGTTCTGTCTTATTGCAGTCAGAAGAGAACAAGGGAGGAAAAACCTGTAACTACTTTCATCCACCTAAAATATAAAGCAGTCTGGCACAAAGTCTGGAAATGAATTCTTGACACTTAAGGTCTTTCTTCTACGGTTAGACAAGATAGAAGACCAACAATCATCAGTCTAATGAAAAAAATGTGATGAATATTCTAGGTTATTTAAAAAGAAATATTTCTGATCATAGAGGACTTTTATCAGAGTTGTGTGAAATTCTAGGAAATCCCACCCCATCTCTTAAGACATCAGAAGGCACTAGCTTTGAATACAGCAGTGTTGATCCCAGCACACACCAATGACTTGGACAGCACTGACACATACAGGAAGAAAATCTGTGGTGACCAAATCATATTCAGTAGCTCCTAAGCAGAGAAAGAACTACCCATGAGCTTGTGTGGTTTTAATATCACTTGACACAGCATTACTCAAACTTAACTAGGTCAATGAATCCATGCACCTGAACATAAGCTATTTAAAAGTATTCTACTACGTGCATGATAATTTCACAACCCATATGGTTTAATTTGTCAAAAATTTTTGGTTTTCCTCTTAATACAATGTAGTTTGATTTCTTTCTGGGAAAGTTATGGAAGGAATCCTCCTGGGGGCGATCACAAGTCAAATGAAGCACATGACTGGGAAAAGCCAGCACGCATTCACCAAGGGCAAATAACACTTGACATACCTGATCGCCTTCTATGACAAAGTAACCTGCTCTGTTGATGTGGGGTGAACAATGGACATTGCCTACCTGGATTTCTCCAAGGCTTTGGACACAGTACCCCACACCCTCCTCCTAGAGACACTGATGCGTTACAATCTAGACTAGTGGTCTGTGCAGTGGGTGGGGAACTGGCTGACAGGCCCCACCCAGAGGGTGGTGGTAAATTGCTCCTTTTCAAACTAGTAATCTGTCACAAGTGGGGTCCCTCAGGGATCGATATTGGGCTCAATGCTGTTTAATATCTTCGTAAGTGATCTGGATGATGGGATCAAGTGTACCCTGACGATGTTTGCTGATGATACAAAACCGAGTGGGGTAGTGGACACTTTGGAAGGGAGAGCCACCCTGCAGGAAGACCTGGATAGGCTGGAAGAGTGGGCTAACAAGAACCTTATGAAGTTCAACAGGGACAAGTGTAAGGTCTTGCACCTGGGAAAACATAATCCAGGAGTGCAGCACAGACTGGGATCTACCTGGCTGGGGAACAGCTCTGTGGAAAGGGACCTGGGGGTCCTGGTGGACAACAAGCTCAATATGAGCAAACAGTGTGCTGCTGCGGCAAAGAAAGCCAAGACAATGCTGGGTTACAACAACAAGGGCCTCACCAGCAGAGATAAAGAAGTCATTATCTCACTCTACTCAGTGCTTGTCAGGCCACACCTGGAATACTTTGTTCAGTTTTGGTCCCTGCTATACAAAGAAGATGTGGACAGGCTGGAGAGGGTCCAGAGAAGGGCCACAAAGATGATCAAAGGACTGGGAAGCCTGCTACATGAGGAAAGGCTGAGAGAATTGGGCTTGGTCAGCCTTGTGAAAAGAAGGCTTAATGGAGACCTTATCACCATGTTCCAGTATTTAAAGGGTGGCTACAAAGAAGACAGAGACTCCCTTTTTACAAGGGGTCACATGGAAAAGATGAAGGGTAATGGGTACAAGTTACTCCTGGGGAGGTTCCGATTGGACACAAGAGGAAAATTTTTTACAGTGAGAACAATGAGCCATTGGAATAATCTCCCCAGGCAAGTGGTGGATTCCCCAACATTGGACGCTTTTAAGATTTAGCTGGACAGGGTGCTGGGCCATCTTGCCTAGACGGTGCTTTTGCCAAGAAAGGTTCAGCCAGATGATCCTTGAGGTCCCTTCCAACCTGGCATTCTAGGATTTCTATGACTCTTCATGCTTAACAGTTTAAGCAATTTTTTTTTTTAATTGTTTGATGAAACAGATCACATTTTATCAAATTTACCAAGTTCCCAGGTTTAAAAGATATGATTAGTGTGACTCCTTTTCCACTTTTAGTGTGCTCAAGTCAGCCTTCTGAGACCAAGAATTCATTTTACTTGAATTTTGTGTTGCTTCTGACCCTGATAGTAGGTTTACTCTGCAATGGAGGCAAGAGAAGGGAATTTTCCTATGACAGTCCAAATACTAGTCCAAAGCTAGTGCAAAAAAACCACAGGCTCAAAAAATAATTCCTGAACAGAAATCATAATAATTGAGCAATGTAAAACTAGCACACGCATAAGGGTTTTTCCTTATTTAGAATATTAATACAATGAAATTTAAACCATTTAAGTCCAGTATCAAAGAACAAATATCAAGAAGATTAAAAAACATTGTCCCACTTCTAAGAACCAGTATAGCTCCTTTGAATAAGACCCCTGCAAGTCCATCCACTGACAACAGTAGAAAACTTGCCTCAGTTCAAGTATCAAAGAACAAAGAGAATCACTTCTCAGTAGCTAAATTGGAAGCAACAGTTATTTTACCAAATGTGCGTTGCTTAACTGCATTGCTGAGAAAAGCTAAAGATCAGTGTTGTCACTAGTTTGACACAAATACTTAGATAATGACTCTAAACTAGTAACATGTCTCATTTTTCCACCAAAATATTTTTTATAGTATTTATTTTACAGAGATAAAATAACACTGGCCAAAACCAAGAGTAACATATTAATAATGACCTTTCTATTAAAATGTGGGGCTCACACGCTTATAAATTGAAGCACAGCGTAGCCTGAGGGTATTTAGAAAAGACCATTCATTTGTGCAAGTCAAATTCTTGATTTAACACTGAGCTTGGCACTTCTGGTTCCACAAGATCAGTGCAAAACGACACCACAAATTTAGGATCAAATTTCTCATCGCTGCTTAGAACAGTGGAGACAAGCTGCAACTGAAATTCATGCGGATGGAGGCAGTTGCACCTGTCAGACTCTGCAGATGAGAGAGATGAAGAGTCCAAGAGGAATTCAGTCAGGTCTTTGGCCAGAAGAGAAGAGGCTCTCCTGGAGCTCAGGGAAAAGATTGTCTGCAGGGCATTAAGATACAAATTAGCTCTCTGAACTTCCCCATTAAAGAACGAACATTTTTTGCTTTTATTAGCTAGCTGCATGTTATTCAAGATTACCTTTGAAGATACATATTTAACACACTTGTTAGAGAGACACAGGCTAGGTATAACTTGATTAAGCCTCTCCCTACAGAAGAGGAAGGATTAAAAAAATAAGAGACAACCCACTGAAAGATTTTTGTCTAAGACTGTAAATTTCCTTTCGTCAGAATAACCTGTAGGGCAGATATAATATTAATGTAAAAATCTTTTGAAATGCTAGAGAGGATGGCAGCATATCAACAAAACCATTCTCAAACAGCAACTAATTGCCTGAGGCCAAATTCTTGTACTTGCAAGTTAAAAACCCCAGTGATTTAACTCTTTCCTAGCATACTGGCTCAACTGAATGCTCAAGAGCATTATTTCCAGGTACAAAGCAGTATGCCAAGATTTTTTTTTCCTCACTTGATCTTTTTGAAAAAAAGAGCCTTGGTCATGTCATAACAGATATGTAGGTAAGGGGTTGTAGGGGAGATAAAGTCAGAAGTTTTAAAGAGAGCGGGGGGAAAAAAGTTCCAACAAACAAAAAATCCTCAACAATTCTGGTACCTACCAGTCTAAACACAGTAGGTACGAAAGTAAAAATTCTCTACCCCATATAAAGAGATGTTCAGACCCCACCACCCTCTGTGCAGCAGCATCTGGGGAGGGATGGGAGGGTGGAGGGGCAGGAGGCCATACTTGAAAGGCCCCTGGCACTTGTTAATTAACCAGCAACTGCAGATGTCCTATAAATCCTTTCAAATATGGATCAAACCAACCTAAAAGTACAGTTGAAGCTCTGTAGTTAGCACACCCAGGTGCTGAGGATCATCCACGCCACACAAAGAGGAACAGCTCAAGCCTAGGGCTGCTAGACAAGGCAGCGTCACACAGATGCAGTCCTCTGGCTTCAGGGGCCAGCTCTTCACCGGGAACAGCTGTAGCTGCTTTTTGTGCAGTTTTGAGCTCAAATTCACAGCCCTTGCCAGACTCTGCTTGGCTCCGCAATAATTAACCTCTGCTCTGGAGCCTCAACAATCTCTTTGCACAAGTGCCACAAGACACAGGACCAGCACTCCCATTTTTTTCTCCCAGGATCAGCTCAAGCTTATTAGCCTCATCTGGGAGCCCCCTGGGTGTGCTGGACCCAAGCAAAATCCATGCAGGTCTCAGCTCTCTGTGTGATCCCCAAAGGTCTGGGGAAATTTTTAACTCAGCCCCAAAGATGCAGTAACACTAGATCTGACTACACCGTAGCCCCAGTCAGCTGAAGGGACACAAAACATCACTCAGGGAGAGTGACACAAAGACAGAGCCCAGCGACTTGGTGAGGGCTCACCGAAAGGTGGATTCAAGTGCCAAACAGCCACAAGGCTCTGCAAACCCATATCATGACCTGGAGGAACACCACAGCTGAGCCCAGCCTAGCCCAGGCAAACAGATGCTCAACATGCCCCCCCAGTGCCCTCTCTCTGCCTGCATCACTCTGGTTTTTGCTCTGATCAGGGTACTGCAGCTCTTGCTTCCAACAGCAGGGACTTGGCTGTCACTGGGACACACACAAATACACTCTGCTGATTTCAGAACACCATGCAAAAAGCTGCTCTCCCAACAGCTGGGAACCTCTCAACTTCCAGGTGACAATAAAGCATGGGCAGGTTGTTTACTTTTTGTGTGCGTGACTGCACAGCTGTTAACTTCAGCACAGCCCTGCCCATCTGCTGTCTGAAAGTGCATTAGGTGAGCATGAAAACAGCAATCATGCCTTTCCTCCTCCCAGCCTTCATTTTGCAAATATAAAAACATCCAGCTATTTAACTTTTTTTTTCATGATAAGGTTTCAGTCTGCTTCCACGCCATCACAAAGTTTACATTTTATGATTGTGAGTGGCTATAACTGCAGGCAGTGTTACAGAAAAGAACCTGCCAGGGTTTTGATGCATTAACATTTTCCATAGGGCTGTGTATCTCTTTTAGAATTACTTCTGATACATCCTGGGACTGCATTTGTGCTTTCATAAAAACCGAGTGGTTCAATCTTTGTGTGATTAACTAGCATGTTAGAGCCCTTTTTCTCACCATTTAATTCTGGCAGACAACCTGTTTATAGCTGAAAAGTTGCTAGCAATTCTTGCATGTGTGATCTTGTACTTTGCATAATTTAATTTTATCTTATACTACTCCAGGCCTCAGGAACATCCAGGTCTTACTGTACTAAATAAAATCTCAGCTTCCACTGTGTTGGTTTGGTCTCTCAGCTTCATGTCATCAGTGAAATTTCATCAGTGCTCCTGCTTTCCTGTGTTAAGTTCATTAGTGTAAACGCTAAGCCAAATAGGTCCCAACAGGCTGCAGGCAGATGCTAGCAACCAGAGTATCTACTGCGGCTTCTTTGAAAGTTTATAGCCTGCTAGAGAAGAGAGGAATAAGTATGTCAGTGAAACAAGGTGCTGCTACGGAGAGGGAACCCTAGAAGCCTGACTGATCTGCAAGGAAGCAAGTGTTATCTTCTTTATTGACAGTCACTGCAAGCCAGCATACTTACCTTGCATGTAAAAAAACTGTTGGTAAAGCATGCAACACCAAAAATCCAGCACTAAAACTAGGGGCAAATAAAAAATGGTAGACAAACAGTGGATAGTGGCTAAAAATTTTCTGCAAAGCCTCCTTGTATCAAAAAGAGATTCCCATTAACATAAATAAGCTTTTAATCAGGCCTTATACACAAAAAACAAAACCAAACAAAAAAAAAAACCCAAAAAACAACAAGCAAAAAACTCAAACCAAAACAAAAAAAAAAACACCAAAAAAAGAAAAAGCAGCACAAAGGTTAACAGTAAAATTCAACTTCAAACAATGCCTATTAATTCACTCTTGGAAGAAATTTTAAAACCCAGGAATTCAGGGAGAGCAAGCTGGAAGGTAAGACCAATTAAAAACACTGCCGGTGATAACAGACAGCAAAGATAAGGCAATAAAAAACATCTGAAAGGCTCAAATTAGCGCTTCCATGAAGTCAGCACAGAAGGACTCATGCAATGACACTTGAGCAATTTATTACTTTCTGTGAATCATATTCTGAAGAGAATACGGAAGATTTTCAGAGGAAAATAATAAAAATAATAGGAACTGAAAGGAGGAGGGAAAAAAAGATCAAAGAAGTCTTTGTAGATTAACTCAGAAGTCTATACAGAGAAGAGCAATTAAGGAGACATGAAAGGTACTGTTTAGATCCTTCAGAAATTTGAAGACAGTGACACAACAACATCAAAATCCTCCTGGTTTCCAAAAAAATGCCTTAAAATGAAATTGTCGAGGAATACACAGTAGTTTCCTCGAAGCACATGAGAAGCCCTCATCCTCAATTACCCATTTCTTCAACAAAACTGGACAAATTATTAGAAAAATGTATTTTATATCACGCTATTCCTAATTATTTAGACAGACCCTGAGGCAGCCCCCCAAGTCTGCGCTGTAATTAACTGCTCTTCAGCTAGAAAGTATATGCATAATGGGAAGTCTAATGAGCATACAGTAGATTATCTATACACACACACACTCACAGAGTAGATAACAGTTAATAAATAACAAAATTATCTGGTTTTGTATGCAAGTTTAATTCTTAAGGAATCATTACAATAATCTTATCTTGCAAATTATTAGTGACTATTTTTCAATAGGTCCTACCCCATCTAGTTTGAAAGAGCAACATGGACTGATGCATCAGAACTCTCAGCTCAGTTCTACATGTGTTTAGCATCTGAATCTTACCCCTAAAGCAAATTACAAGCAAAGGAAAAACCCCAAAAGACTCCAACTAGCTTGGCCAAGCAGAACTCTCTAATAATATACAATAAACTACCACATCCAGAGTACATTTATTAATCTGTCTTCACCTTCTAGTTGCTTGACCAGTGAAGTTATGCTTTAGTAATACTACAAATAGCTTCTTTCCCACAAGCTTTCTGCTTTCAGGCCTGTGTCCAAGAACTCTGTAGGACCACTAACCTGAGGGGCAAAGGCTTAGAAGCCTGTTTCTAATTTAAACCAGTGCTAACAGCACAGAGACGAATACAACCATATTCAGCCACCATGCCCAGACCATTACATTTTAAGTTACAATGGAATTAAAAAGCAGCTGCAGGTCTGCCCTCTCTCACCCTGAGCTGTGTGTCAATGCTTGCTAAACCCGACAAGCAGACATGCACTGTCACTACTGAGCGCTGGTGCAATGCAAACCAAACAGCTGGAAAAAAGCAGATGAGACAAGAGATTTGCCTTAGTTTGGAATGATTTTACAGCTTTGCCTTGTGATTTCTTCGTAAATCTTTGGTTACTGATTTTATATAAATTGGTAAGTAAATCATAGTTAAAACCCTGTTCTAGCATGTACCAGGTAACATTAAGAATCTAGGTATTAACAACAGTTACCATTTGCATTTAAATCAAGTTTAACATTAAAATCTAGCTTTTTATTAAAAAAAAAAAGGGACTCAAAAAGGAGTACTGGACACAAACAAGCTCAAGAAGACTGTATCTAAATGCGTCCTGCTTAAATAATAAAATCCTGACTTCACCAAGAATCAATGATAAAAACTCTCAAATATTGATTTATTTTTCTGACAGTATCTATGGTTCTGATAACATGCACTGTGCCTGAATGAGAGCAAGCAGCCCAACAACGAGATAGACTGGATCTCCATTTGCTCTCAGGTACGTGAGCACCTTCAATAAGCATCTGACAGAAAATCTGCGTCTGATGGAAAAACTGATCCAAGGTATTTAGTGAATTCTGCACTCTCTGTGGACAGGACGCACTGTCAGCAGGGTAAATTTTTCCATTGTGTGCTTCAGAGTTGCCCCATCCTGTGAAGCTAGAACTATAGCGCAGTTAAACTAACAGAAGAAAAAGTACTGGAAACTAATAAAGCACAATCTAAAAAGAAACAAACTTAGGAATGCAGTGAATGTTTTTCATTAATTCTTTCACATATGGCTTTTATTGCCATCCAAAACTGTCTTAAGTGACTCTTATTACTTTATAATAAGTGAACAAGTGATTCACATAAGGAGCTATCACTGAAAACCAAACTCAAACACGCGATTTCAGTGAAAAAAAAATCACCTTTTCTGTTAAAATAAGCCAGGTCTTTAACTTCCGGGTATGAAAATATGAATGCTTTATGATTAATGCTTTAAAAATGTCTCTGCTGCAGTGAAAAGCAAGATGGCTTTTATAGGCAATTATAAATACCTGCTGGTAAAGAATTTAAAATAGTAACTTTAGTTAGTGTCCTTTTAAGGCTGTAGTAAGCACCTGTTCATTTAACCCATAGCTTTATTAGATTTTCACAGAATTTTAATATCTCCTTAGTACTGGATTTTATTGTAAAAACCTTGTCCTGGTTTACGAGGATAAGCAAACAAATGTTCAAAAATAAGCTGAAAAACCTAAACCCAAAAATCTTTTCAGCAGATGTGTCTATAATACTCCCCTCATTGGATTGGCATCACCAAAGTGTTCCAGGTGCATAAAGCTCAGGACTAACCTTAACGTGGAGCAGATGCAACTCAACCCAATCGGGAGAGATAAAGGCACTGAAGGAACACAACTGGGTAGTGAGACAGAAGGTCCATGAGGAACACTGGTAACACGCATGGTCTTGGCATGGTGCCAGAGGAAACTGAAGGGACTGCCCGCAAGGCAGCTGCAGGCTGCGGCTCCCCACACTGCTGCTGGCAGGAGCAGAAAATTGCCCAGGTCTTGCTGACATCTACGTGCAACACCTGTAGCATGCTCTCCAGGGTCCATACCAAAGCCAGTTCAGCCATCAAAGTTAATGCCTTTCACTACAGAAGCTCATCTGAGATTCTCACTTGCTCCTCAAGTCTTTCACTTTTATAGCTAATAACATACTATCAATAGAAACCACAACAAACACGCACAGATGGTCACAACACAGGTAATACTGCAGTAACTTCTGCTGCTAGAAAAATAAGATTCCAAGAANAAAAAAAAAAAAAGGAAAAGCATGATTCCAGGATATTCGAAGAGACACAGAATTACCATCTTCCATCCTATTATCCCATGCAAACACCACCTGCTATGATAATTTGCAATTCCACCATGTTTCCAAACTGATCTTATGAGTGTATAAAGACACTGAAGTATTTTTACAGAGGCTTGCTTTGAAGCTGGACTGTTTGCACACCAGCAGTCTTCCCAAGAGTCTCCTTCACACCATTTCTAGGAAGCGCATTGCCACCCTGGTGAGCGCAGGAGCCACGTGCCGGAGGCGTACACGGTGTTTCACAGACAGCCCAGAGAAATGAGCAGCCCAGGGGAGCTGCTGGGACTTAATTAACACCATGCTAGAGACTGCTCACCTCTGGAGGCAAAGGCTGGGAAGCCACAAAGGACTGTTAAAAGCAGCTGTAACTTTCCTGCCTTTGGGTTGCAGAACAGGCAGGTCCTGCACAAACAGTACGAGCAAAGGCTACCCTGTCATCCCACCCTGCCCAAGACACCTCTGTCCAGCTGCACGGCATTTACCTCCAGAAACCACGTTAACTGCCTGTGCAACTCTTCCAACTTTCTGACTGGTTGGGTCAAGGTGCCAACTGGAAATCGATTTATTTATGTGGTAACTATCAAGTACAGAACAGGCTAACGTCAGTGGCCCTGAACAGGACATTGCAGGACAGAGAACAGGCTGAGTACTGCTAAGCTGATACTGGAAAGATTGGGAGGACCCTCTGCAATTATGGTAACTAATACATAGTTAACTTCTGTGGCAGGAAACACAACACAAAACCTAACACAGCCTTACACACACATACACACATACTCTAAAAGCTGTCAAAAAATACATTCGTTTGTCCATATTAAAAAAAACCAGTATCTTTAGAGGCTGAATCCTGCTAATAGCAACCTCATCCACGTTAAAGGCAGAACGATGCTGTGCCACTATGTGTGTTTAAAATGTTAGTAAACGCATTTTTTGTGACAAGACTTTCTCTCCATCTTCCATACACCTGGGGCCACTGTCACCTGCATCATATTTCTCTTTCATTCCAGTTGGGCTCAGAAAAGACCAGAGCATGACACACGTGGAAGGTACCCATTTCATCAGTCAGTGCAAGCTCACATCATCTGCAGAGTAACACGACAGACAGCCGGGCACACATCAAGGCCAACCTAAGTTAGAGCCACCAGGACGAGAGAACTGAAGGATGGCCTGTTCTTGGCAGAACACGTAGAATTGCAGAAGCACATTGTAAGGAAAGAATTAGTACTGAAGGTACTTTAGCTGTACGCAACTTGTTTTTGTGAAAAGTTGTGTTTGGTAGAAAGGGTATTTTTAATATAACAGTTTTATTTAATTCTTGCAAAGCTAAATCGCAGCTGGTCTGGATGCTACTGATGAGTTTTCTTTTCACAGTAACCATTGCTGCACATTATGTACCGTTCTACAGCTGGTGTTAAGCAACCTGGCATAAAGAAACATTTCTTCTTTGTTCCTGATGCTTATTCACCCCTCTTGTCCTTGACAAATGCTTTTGGTAAGCATCGATTTAGAATATTTTTAAATCTATAATTTATCTATGAATTAGAAAAAGATAAAGCAATTGGATTCAGGCTGATTTTGCTTTCATTACAACAATTCATATATTAACTTCCAAAAAATTTGAGTGTTTTTTACTTTTTGAAAGAAAATCCAGAGGAGATCAAAAGTAATCAAACTGCATATAATGTAATCTTGCTTACAGCGCAGAATTTGGAGACTACAGAGTTGTTAATTAGCAGCAAAGAAGCATGAGACAGAACCTCTGTACGTAGATACATGTTGTGTACAGCATGCACTCAGGTTACATGCTTTAGTTGGGAAACCGCATGCTTCAGTACAGTTTGCAGGACATCAAAGCACAGTAGTTTTGCGACACAAGAAGTGGATTTCTTCTCTTGTCACGTCCCGCCATGTTCAGATAGACGGCTCCTTTTCCTGTCTGAACACGCCAGCAGCAGCAGGTAGCCACAGAATGCAAGATTCATCGGTGCAAAGACATACACTTTAGAAGAGACTCATTTTTCATTTTAGGAGACTATATTAAAACCTTCGGTCTCCATTCTTGTCTAATCAGTGTGTATATGCTGTAATATTGGCAAGACAGAAAGCTGAGATAAAACAAATCTTTTAGTTGGCAGTTCTTAATATTCTGATATCTTAGGCAACAATGCAAGACTTCTAGAACCTTATTTGAACACACATTCCTCTCTGAGGAAATTATGCATGCAGTAATTTATTTTTGACTACCCCCAAATAATCCTCACATAGACTGCAATGTGCATATGCATATAAGTTTCCATAATAAGAAAGTTGAAATATTTATTTAAACGCTCAAAGTTTTTAAGTCATCTCGCACTGATGCTCTTTGATGGTGAAAAGCCAAATAAAAGATTCATGACAGCACTAAATTAGAAAGCGACCAAAGGGCATAGCTTAATTCTTACCTTGGCTGTTTTTTTCACGAGTTGACATTTTTGCTGGTTATGGGACAGAAATAAAATATCTTAAAACTACTTCTAAAGTCTCACTCACACCTGCTTGGATGAAGACTGGCACATAGGTCAAAACTTCAAATTTTTGTTTTCATAACCTCTCTCTATTTATGCACATACACACAGAGAAAATAATCAAAAAAGGCTTTTTGTTTCACAAAAGTAAAACAAATCTTCCCACCACCCACCAAAAATTTCTGTCCTTCCTAAAAATGTAATTTGATGAGGCATCTCTCCGTAATTTCAAAGATCCTTATACAGGTCTTGAGTAACATCGGGCCAGACGAATTCTTGGACTAATTATAATGCTATTTTAGCTCTATATCCCTGTTTCATAAGCATACGCCCCAATGTATTTATTTACAGGAAATACTATCCAGAAAAAGCAAATTTTTTCAACTTCATCCAACATCTAAAAATAAATGTTTTTATTTACCTTGGCTGACGATGACATCTTTGTGCCTGGGGAAAAATTCAAGATATTATCATTAATAATATGTGAAGTGCTTATCAAGCCAACACCATCTAGTTCTTACACATTACTGCATTTGGCAATCTCATCAGATTCTATGTACAGTGTCACTGTAGTATAGGATGCTAAATAACTAATTTTGGTCATCTCAGTGCATTTTAACCCATATATTACTTTATGCAGTTCACTGTATCTTCCAAGTAACTTAAAGCCTATGGCAAGGGTTCCTAAGAATTACTGCAATAACAAAATACAAAAAGCTTTTAAAAATGGAGGGTATACTCCTTGGGCATGGAAAATTCCATTTTGAGAGCACAAACTTGCAATAACAAAATGTTTTAAGCTGCCAAACACCCTCAGGCCTGCATGCAAAGCATTTAACACCTGTCAAAATAAGCTGTCAGCACACAACAACACAAATTTTTCTAGGAATTAACCCTGTTGGACACATGGATTAGATGTAAGCAAGTTGCAGTTTCATTTAAATTGGATCCATGCAGCGTTACTGGATGTACAACAAACACAAAGTCTTCAAAGTAGTGCAGCTGAGACGTTTCTCCTTGCCAGAGCCAGGAATGAACTACTCACAAAAAACCTCAATCCTTTTTTTTGGTGAAAAGGGAAAAAATCCTAATTTCCAGCATCAGAGTTACTTCTTACAAGAATAACACTCCTTGACGGAAGAACGTATTGCACAAAAAAACCCTCTTGAATTCATTTGAAATTCAGCAGAAAGGTATGAGTGGCATCCAGTATTTTTAGCTGGATGGAGGTCAAATTTTTGTAACAGCGACAAAGGGTCAAGCATATGCATGAGGAAAGCCATCTCTGGCTATTGGTAGAATCACCCGTCACCACACTGCCAAATGAAAAGTTAAAACTGGATTCCCAGTCTTGCTTGAAAAAAACTGAATGATGGGCTGCTGTGGGAACTCTCTTACTTAATGGCGTTATCAAACTGATTTACAGCTCAGTGCTGGCTTAAAGACTGAGCTTACTAAACGAAGTTCATATCCTGGGCTGGTAGTGCAAAGCATATGTAAAACATTTCTGTCTTGGGGCCCACATGAGGGGCTGAATTCTATTCCCTTGCAAAAGACTTGGGTAACTTCAGGCAGATTAGGCCAACATTTCTTCACTGGGAACGATAAACGCAATAAAACAATATGCCTTAGCACAGTATCAACCAATTCTTTTAGAAGTTGGGCACACAGGGCGTGAGTAAGAAATGAGTGTCAATGTGTGCTCCTGAATGCAAATAGTGCTTTGATTATATATCTGAGCATAAGAACAAGGCACACAAACAATACAACGCCCAGTCTTCAATCAGGTGATGGTCTACAATTGATAATGTTTGAAGCTCTGTTTTTGCCAAATACTTTAAGAAACAACAGCTTCAAGTTTTGAACAGACAACTTAACTCTAACAATAATTGTCCACTCTTTTGTTAGACACCTGATTTTTTTTTTCTACGTTAGAGACTGTAGAAGCGCAGCATTTAATGTCTTTTAGGAAATAAGCAGAACCACGGGGAAATGAAACAAGATACCTCTATTTTGACCATGCCTGAACCAATATACAAAATGTCAACAAAATTTATTTTTTATTATTAGCAAATCTGAAGTATATACCACATTGTGAAAGATATTTTAGTAGCATAACAAAAACCAAGGAACTTGATAAGTAGAAATCAAGACAGAGAGTTTTTTCATTCCAAAATATTATCTAGCAGTACCCTGCTATAATCTAAATTGCCAAAGGGCTTTTAAATTCCAACGCTGAAAATCAATCATAAAAGGAAAAGAAACACTTGCAAAATATGTAACCCATAATCCCTTACACAGAGCACTTCACTGCTCTGCAGAACTCTTCAGGCTAAGCAAAAAGCTTTTAGTAAATGTGCTGATATCCACACCCAAGATTAATTTAAGATGTTTTTGTTCTTCCCATTCCTAGGAAAGAAGGAATGCACTTGCACCGCTCTTGATTCTAAGGATGTATTTGACAGTCTTATGTGCAAGCTAAGGAGAGCACTACAGACACGATCATAAAAAGACTGGAAATTACTCTGAAAGTTCTGAATACTTTTATTTGTCATAGTGGGAGGGGTTTTCAGGTAGTTCTGCCTTGGACCAGTTAATGGCTATTTGAAGATTAATGAGCAGGTGTATGAAATCTGCAGATGACATCAAGCTGGGGGGAAGCCGCTACCATGCTGGGGGGTCTCAGCAAATAGGAAAGGGGTCAGTCAAAAAGTCAACACAACAATTTCAAGAAATTCAGCAAAATTTCGAAGTCAAAAAAAGGAACTAAGTCTGTGAACATGAAGCAGGAAGCCCAATTGGCAAAGACTACTGAGGACAAGAAGTGGGTCACAACACGGGTCAACAATGTGGAGTTACAGCAAAAAGCAAACTCTCGTCCCTGTGCTGACAGGAGTAGAAGTAACTACTCTGTGCGGTTCATCGCTGGTGAGGCCTCCACTGGAGACCACAAACTGAGGAAAACCTCCTGCAGAAGAAGAGCACAAGAGGAAGGATGGGCTACAGCACATCACCAACTGAAGGTGAAGCTGAAAAGGAGATCCCCTGCCTATTATCTAGAACCTGCAATAAGGAGCCTGTTAAACAGTTAATTTGAGAGACCTACCTGAAATCATAAAAGTATATTCTTACTATTACAGTCTATGCTAGAAACACACATACTATGTCAAAACCAGTAAACTAACTTCAAGGAAATACACTTGCATTTTCATATCAATTTTAATTAGGGAAAAACTGGTTGGAAGCTTCACAACAGTGGCATTAAGCCATAAGTCTTAACTCGAAGTGCGTAATTCTGCTAACTCAAATGGGCAACTTAAGCTAATATTTACATTCAAATCCTGCATTCACATTTTACAATAATTTTAAGATTCCACAGGCACCTGGAGCGCCACATTGGCAGGTTACGCAAGTAGTTACTCCTGGTAAAAACAAAGATGTAAATGGCCTTAGCATACACATAAATAAGTTCATAAAAATTATGCAATTTCATAGTATTTTGACTCTAAAGTTCACTTGCTTTTATGTATCAAACTGATACGTACTTGTCTGCATTCTTTGCCACTTTTGATATTAATTTAGATGTTGATGCTACTCTCAGCAGCTTGTTACGACTGTCATCTGAACTCTCCCAAGCACTGTGAGGTTTTTCAGCAGTCAAGGACTTCTTTATGCTAGAAGAAACAAAAACATATTTTAAAATTACAAGATAAGATAACAATAACTGGAACTGGTATGCAATGGACAGATCAAGCAGCAGGAGACAAAAGCAGAGCTAGGTCTTCCTTCAAGCTGAAGCATGAAACAGGAAAAAAAAGATTAGTCAAAAATTTCTAACTGGATGAATGAAAACAATTGAGCAAGACAGTTGCCAAATGTTTTATCCATTCCTTTCCATTTCCAAATGCTCTTACATAAAGACTTGACCAGAATAACTCTACACTTCATTACTATATTGCTAACGAATTATAAAAGTGGAAAAAAATAAGGCTACAGTATATTGGCCTTAAAGAATAAATTATTAAAAAAAATAATCACTTAAGAAGGTAAGAAAGAAAAGTAATTTTTTTTTTCCCCCTGATTAACTGTTCAACAGCTTTAACACGCTGATTTCTGAGGCAGAACAGTTCTATCAGACTACAGCTTCATAGGGCTGTTTTGCAGACAGCCCGTTCTAAACCACATTAATGGCTTTAATCTTTTTGAAACAAAAGTCTGCAAACTTCTTGCATGAGTAAGGCAAGTTAGGTTTGGCCCAATACTACAGACAACTAAATCCATGAGTTCTGATATAATTTTTCAGCACTCTTATTGTAGTCAGTTTACACTTATGGGAACCTGCAAGTTCTGCAGTCACTAGTTCATTAGTTTCACACACATCTTAACCATGGAAAACATGTTCAAAAGTGATATAGCTCAAATTATTCATCAACCAGCTCATTTAGAGTGTGAATATGTCCTGCTAACACTATTAAACTTCATCCCGTCAGAAATGCTTTTTGCAGGAATAAGTCTTGAACTGCAACCTTAGAAAGGGCAAGCTCCTTCCACAGCACCTCAAGAGGATGAAAGGTCCTGTGACAAACAAGTTAATCAAATCAAGTTAAACCATTAGGAGACGAAAAAAGCCATTTATTTTTTTCCCCACACTGCAAAAGATTAGTAAGCGAGACTTCAGACAAACATCTTTACAGTGAGATACCAGGCAGGAGAAAAACAGGCCGCAAGTTCAGCTGCAGGCAATTGAAGAATTTGTGCAAGACATGGAGACAGAGCCTTTATGGAGTGTTATAACATGCATCAGTCAAGTGAAAGTTTAAATATTTATTAGAGCTGTGAATCTGAGCAATGCAAGACAACATAATCTTGTGAACTACAGTAAATTTCAGAAGAATATTTTATTTAAGAGCTTGTTTCAGTCTCTGAAACGCCAAACAGTAGAAGAAAATTTCACACCTTCCAAAACAATACGGTGACAAGGAACCAAACAAAGAAAAAAGAAAAAAACCAAACCACATTGAGTGATCTGTGTAGTTTTGAAACTCAGAAATAATTACCCAAATCTTAAAAACCATTTACTTGATTTTGAAAAGCCATTTAAAAAAAAAAAATTACAATTTTTTCTGTGCCTAATTCCCAGTAAAATCAGTGGGAAGTTAATGAGGCAATCCTAAATAAACTTCTACGTTCACTCAAGTCAAGTAGTTCTATGATTTGGGTGTAAACTCAAAGCTTCACTGACGTAAAGAATCACAATAAAAGTGAAGTGAACTGCCCTGCAACCCAGTAGGGGTTGAAAAGGGAAGGGCCACAAAAAAAATTCCAAACTGGGGTCACTTCATAGAATAATTTGAGAAGAAAAACTCCCAAAGGAAGAGTTGCAATGATACTAGTATTTAATAAATGCTGTTACGAGATGTAGTAAACGGCCATGTGCAAAATACACTCCGCAATTCAGCTATGCCAGAAAAACTTATGACGTGTATTTTGAGAACGATCAAGTCAGAGTCATCATTAAATATTTTAGAATAATGACTGATTAGATGTAATCTACCATATTAGGATTTCAATCAGAGACCAAAAAATTCCTTTGTAATCTTATAAATTTACTCCAAGAAAAACTGCATTTTTACATATTTGCTCTGTTGCAATGCATATTGAATGCATCTTCTCTAGCACAGAAAATATAAAACATGTATTAATTTGATCATGAGAGTGGAACTACTTCACATGGCTTGTCAAATATGAACTCAGTATCATTGCAATCATCTTCTAGTTCTGTACTGTGGTACTCTGAAAACCTTTTAGCTGGAGTAGAACTCTTGCTTTCTTGAGTTTGCCTGTGTGTTTGCAGAGTCTGTGAGGAGGGCTGGGGAGAAGGTGATGCTTGAGTTTGTGGACTTTGATCATTAGAATGAGATTCCTCTTTTTTTTCTTTCTGTCCTGGAGGTTTTTCCTTCTTTTTTTCTGTACTGCTGTAAAATAAAGTATAACATGGGGGGGGGGGGGGAGAGAACAAACAAATACATTTAAAAGGTGGTTGAAAATGCCCTCTGTGAAGAGATGGGAGAAGCATGTAATTACTTACTACATACAGTCACCAAAAGAACGCTTTGATTATTTATTCACTTTCTTCAGGTTAGCGTTTTGCTAAAATAAGATTTATTCACAAGCTTCAAAAATAAAAAAGGGTGAGGGAGGCATGGAAGATTATTTACTTATTTTTACTGCATAGTTGTAGTAAGTTTAGTCTGGTTTTAGAAAGAATACACTTTGATTTGAGTATGTCCTTCATTCACGGGTGCTTCTACAGCGTTCAATGTTGACACAAGTTGATGCACCATCAGTTTGCCGTCCCTCAGAAAAAAAATCATCCCGTGGTTCAGCTCACCAACTGCCTTTCCGTGCTGCCAGCCAAGGCTCAGTGCAAGTGGAAGGCAGGAGTGCGACTTGCACTATCTCTGATTAGCTTAAGCCCCCCATGAAACTATACCTTTCTCTCTTTGTATTGCTGGGCGTGCACAGTACAGCTTATCTTTGCACTGTCACCAAAAGAGAGAAATGCTGTTGCTGGTCCCTTGGCTCTCCCTGGCTGCACCAGGGTTCAAAGGAAATCATCCCTGAAAACTCATCACTGTTTCGATCTGTAGCTGACTAACATCAAACTGCCTTCCAACTTTAATGCCTTCAGTAAACAACAGCTAAGAATATATCTTTATTTTCATAGCACTGTATGTATTAGGTTAACATTTGAAAGAGCTTTAAATACGTGATTAACAACCTTAAATTCATTAAGAACCTAACCAAACGTCCACTAAATTAACAGAAAGATTAATTAAAAATTCTTTTTATATAATAGCATGCTTTACAATATACTGAATCACACAAACAATAGCAGGACCTGAAAGACAAGATTATTCTTTATTACACCTTTTTTTTTTTAGATTAAAAAAAACACATCTTCCAAGATAAATTTATCAGCGCACAAACAAAACAAGATACAAACACTGGCTAAAAAGTAAAAAGAAAGATTTTTCTCTTAGGTTTGATGTAACCTGCAAAATAAAGAAGAAATAGCATCTTTCTTAATGGGAGAATCTAGATTTCTATTCTCTCACACCAATTCCCCCCTCAAAGCCTTGTATAGTCTTAATTATTTGTGTTACCATTTACCTTTCCCCAGAAAACAATATAAAACAGTAAGATAATATTCAAAATAGATGAATAAAAACGGGCCCCTGATTTTAATATAACATTCATAGGACCCTCTTTTTGTTTAATTTGTTATTTCAATTAAAGTACATCATCTACCACCGAGACAAAGCCCTCAATACTTACATGAGTTCAACTTTTCTAAATGCTTCCAAAGAAGCACTGAAGAACAGTTCAAAACATGAAAAATAATATAAAGTCCAAAATACATTTATAAGGATCACTCAGGATTTCTTCCATAAACCATATTAACTACTTAAAAATGTCAATATAATCCATCAGTTACATTTTCTTTTCAGAAAAACAGATAAAAACAAACCAGAAAGAGCTTTCACATTTCTTGAGGGAATATGTGTGATAATAGAGAACAAAGCCTGAAGAACTGTGGAGTTTTGGTTAATAATTTATAGCCAGAAGTCCTTAATTAACTGGAAGCATAAAAATTATTGTTATTTTTTAATCAGAAGTCTTAGCTTGCATTGCTGGATTCAAAAGCACACTACACAATCTTAATCTTTTCCTAGTCTGTGACAAGAAATGCAGTACAGTGAAATAAATTCTCGGAATCTGTTGTCACTAAAGAAAACAAGAGTCTCTATATTCCTACTCCGACAGGTACACTCATAGACCTCCACATTCACTCTCCCATATATAGTCTAATGAGTCTGATGAGGAACTCGGGAGGAGAGAGAATACACAAACGTAATGACTTCCACAACTCCAGCTTGCAAGTCTACAAAGAATGTCCTACTTGGTCAGAACAATGGCTCACCTGGCACCATGTTCTGTCTCTGATAGTGGCATAAAAGAGCTCACCAGTGAGGTCATTACCTGTAGGCCCTTTCCCCACACTTTTTGTAATATCCTGTTTATAACGACACATCAGCAATCCTGCAATTCACCTCTGCATTCCTCCAGCACGCTCAGGCAAATGCCACCTGCTGTCAGCAGTACCTCATCTAATTTACCAATTCAGTCTCCTGTTTTCTGTATTCTTACCCCAAATCATTGAGCTCATTTGATCCATCTCCTAGAAACCACAGGTTCAGTGTGGGAATCTCTTCAACAGCTTCACTGAGCTTGTCAGCCGTGGACTATCCGTTTCACATCTTTGCCATTAAGTTCACTCCTTAACTTCCCTGTTGGACTACGAGAGTCACTGGACCACTCTGGTTTCTCTGAGCTGCAGCACAAGGTATACCTTGGGTTCCAACATAGTGCTTTTATCTACCATCAGGTTGCAAGTGGGCTTCTTTTTTTGACTGCCATTTTAACGTGAAAGTAAATTATGCAGATATGTGGCAGTCTTGGTATTGAATATCTTTGTGCTGAATTCATTTGGTTTGCTCTCTCCTGCTAAACTCCTCAGCTTAATTGTATTATGACTGCTATTACAGAGCAGCTGTCCCACTAATACCTCTTGAACTAGGTCTTGTGCAACAACTGAAATCAAATCAAGAACAGCACCTTTTCTTGTGGGTTTCTAAAGACTAGTTCTTCTGGGAAGCAGTTATTTAATGCATCCAAAAATTCTTTCCAAATCCCAACTCGATGAGGCATTTCTTCAGTCTACATGTGAGTAGTTGAGACATATTACTACCTGTCCTAATTTTGCAGATTCTCTAATTTCACTTAACACAATGTTTCATCCTTTGGACCACAACACATTGGCAGCTACTGTGGAGGGTGGTCATTGTGACACAGGACAACTGTTCTTACCAGAAGCCATTTTCAGAAGAATGTTTAGTCCTAAGGAAAAGATCAAGCAGGTCTTTGTGACAGTCATCTGCAGTACAAAGTATAAACCTGCTTCCAACCCTAGTGATAACAGAAGGTATGCAGCATGTTTTTTGTTCCAAAGCGTTTTGACACCTCTATGACCAGTCAGTTCTTGACTATAGGGCTGAAATTTTCCCAACATGTATGTGATTTCATCTCTGTCAATGGGACATCATCTACTTGTTATATGTGGTACATTCCTGGGCTCTCGTTTTAGGAACAGCCGATATTTTAGCATACCTTTGTTGAAATGAGACGTGGTGCTGTTGTGCAGCTACTGAGCCATCAGATCATCTCCATGATCTGATTGTTCCAGTTGGTAGAACAAAGATTAAACAGTCCAGGAAATGAAACAAAAGAAATTCTCAGAGATGGCAGGTCTACAGAGGCCAGAGCCCCGGAAGTGTACAATATTAAGACTGCACAGAATACAGACACTAAACTTCAACAACAGTAACAGTTCGGACACAAGCAGGCCTTCTGTTATTTTGTGACCAGATGTATGGCTACATATATTTAGAATGTGAGAAGCTATATGCAGGTTATGGGGTCTGTTTGGTAACTCAAGTGTAATTCTCCATCAACAGATGACCGTGTCCACCTGCTGCACTAGTTCAACCTCCAGCCCGAAGAAAAGCTTGGACGAGCTGGGGGGAAGCATCCCACGATCAGCTGAGATATTCTCCTTTGGCATCCTTCCTTTTCAACCGTGACAAAAATTTTAGACACATTTACCCTATCTTTAAGGAAACGGGATTGCTATTGACATTCACTTATGTCAATATGAATGTCAATCCTAGTATCTCCTACTAGGAACACTATTTGGTACTGAACAGTTTTGCTGTTGTTAAAAACACACAACCACAAAGCCTGAGAATTGACCTTTACTTCCACCTTTCTTGAGCTGGTAATTTTACAAAAGGGCAACTCTGTTTTCTTCCAAATACCAAACAAATTTCATGGAAGAGCGTCTAAAGACAGGAGAGTGAAAGGAACTGCTGAAAAGGTAATTAAAGAGGGGACTTAAGCCTTCCTAAAACAAGCCTCGAAAAAGGGACTCGCATATCTTCAGATGCGTTGAAAGCACCAAAACCTACCCTGGAAAGTGCCTGAGGAGAGCTGCCCTCTGCATATTAAGGCTTTCCTCTTTTGGCCTATCCAGGTCTCCTTTTAAAGACCTTAACTCAGATGAAAGGGATGCCGGCCACTCCACTCTGCTCTTCTGCTGTAGTCAAGCATTGATCAGCCAATGAATCAAGAAGGTGATTCAGTACAAACACAGGCTGAACAACACAGGAACCGGACTGGCTCTCATCAAAGTGCCAAAAGCCACAGGGGTAAGATTAATGGAAAAGTGCTAACTAAGAAATACCTTCCTGAAGGAATGTCTTTTGTCCCAGTGCCTGTCACACTAGCAGATAGAGACATAAAGTGATCACTTTCTGATTTATTGTTGAGAAGTAAACATAAGGATTCAATAAAAAGAAAGATACGCAATGCTACACAATGGAGAAGAGCAAACAGCAGGGCATTACCCTTGCTCTCCAAATTCCGAAGGGCACTAAAGCTTTTTCTCGTTTGTTCTCATACAGTTTATATTTGCATACAGCATTTTTATTCCCTGAAGTATATCATTTCCCTGTCTTGTTGTATAGCACAGTATTTACATTCATACTTGGAAGACAAACCAGCCACTGGAGTTACCAGAGTACTCTACAGAGGCAAAGAATTTGTTCACATAATTTACCACAGTTATACATTAGAGTATTCTCTGTCCTGTGTCTGTATCTGGCAGCCAGTTCTTCCCAACAAACAGGAATAGGTGCAAAACCTACTGATTAAAGAAGCCACGTAATCACTATCTAACAGAAGAAAGTTAAACAAACACTTTGTTTACTGTATGCAGATGAAACCATTACATGGAGGGAAAAAAGCTATTGTTTGGTACTTGGCTCATTTAATTTACAAATACTCAAGCAGTGTTATTTCTACACATTTGAGATCTGATACAGATATTCTTCATAAAGACTAAGTAACTATATTTTGGGTTAAGATTTTCTACACAAAAATGTAAACTTTTATTTTACACAATTCGCTATTGTTTCATAGTTATTTTGCTATTGCCTACTATTTAACATCCAGACAATGGAGTCAGTTTTGTCCTTTAATTTCCTTGAAAAAAAAAACCAAAAACATGCAGATGAGTACCAGAAGGAAAAATTTTCCATTTTTATTGGAAATACATTTGTCTGTTCTGTCCCTTAGTCAGAATGCGTTTTGGACACTATACACTATAGAAATACTTTCCGTTTATGAATTCTTTTTAGAACCCTGCTGCAAGCAGCCCAACAACATGGTACATCTCCAAAGTTTATTTGTGCCTTACTAGACTTCAGGAAGCTCTGCTAAGGGTCATGCAGAGGCAAAACTCAAACTCTTGCTCTGTTTGGTTTGGAATTTTTGATTTTTTTTTTTTTTTTAAAAACAAACTAAATTTTAATAAAAAGTCAGTACCTTTTTGCAGCAGATGAAAAAGTTTCTTTTCTGGCAACAGAAACAGAGGAACTGTGGCTTGTTTTCCTGCTTCCTGTACTCCCGTTAGTTATACAGGACATGGAGATAGCTTCTCGGAGGCTTGGCTGACCTAGAAAAAAAATAATTGAAGAACACAAGGTTTTACAGCTGTATGCAAAGATCCATCTGAAAAAAACCAAAAGCTCTCCGATGTGGACCTGGTATCACCTCTCAGCAGCCCCAGCATTCAGGACAACCACCTAGCCTATATCCAGTGACATACATTCATGAAAGCCTTAACCTAGGCAGCTGGAGATGGGAGACCTGGGACACTAAGGCAAGAATAAGCTCTGACAGGGGTCAGCTTCTCTATTGCCATGCTGCCAGCAAATACTTTTAATTCAGCAACGTGCCACATCTCTTTCCAGTTGTGATCCACAGGGAGAATTAGATTACAGCTAGTGTTGGGAAGCTGGTAGCTTCAACAGCTGTCGGACAGCAGATCTGCTTATTTCAACTCTGTTGTTCAAAATCATCACAGCTCAGATAATATACCACATGAGGTTTGCTGTTTTCAATTTGTTTTTTACTAAAGTTCAAAGAAGCTATAGACAGAAGCCCTCCCTATACTGAAAGAATTATTAAGTCATTTAAGGGTTGTGACTCTAAGGATACAAAAATCAAGTTTTTCAGATGCCCCTTCCACATTAAAAAGGTACTGACATTTCAGTATATGCGCTATGATACAGTTATTAAGTTTCCGATATAGCTTACTCCGTAGAACATCTGCCACATCCAGTGAACATTACAGACTCCCTCCAGGGATGAATCAAGACTGTATATGTGAAGAAGGCTGTTGTCTGTCAGATGCCCACTTCACTCATTGCAGAAGTTTGAAACTATGCAGTGAATGTGGGAGGGGATTGCAAGGAAGACGGGGGGAGCGAAGGCTCTTCTATTTAAAGAGCTGAACAGCAGCCTAGCAATCGGCTCCCAAACCTGCCTCTGCCATAGACCATCAGTGAAATACAAGGCATTTTACTCGAACCTGACATTTCACCCTTTCCCACTAATTGTATGTCTCTCCTTTTTGCATGCCTGCCTTATTTCTAAGGTCTTATTCAGAAGAGTTTTGCCCCCTTCTCCCCCCAAGTGCTAAACTTGTGCTTTTTGTCGCTGAAGCCCCCCCCCAAAATCCCTGGGCTAATCTCACATTAAGCATCCAAAACTCAGCAGTCACTTTTGACCCCATCTCCGTGCCACATCCCCATTTCACAAACAGCAAGTTGTTACTGTGTCTCATGGGGTCGTGATATCCAGCCACTCCTGACTTCAGCAACAAGCACAAACGACATGACTGACAGGAAAATAACAGGTCTGTGTTCATGGCAGGCTTGGAATAGTGTGAGATAAGGCATGAGGCCATACATTGAAGATAAAAGCGAGGAGTAAAAAAAGCAGTCAGGGGTGGAATCGACTGCTCTGTGCACTGAGGGCAAACTCGCACAGATGCATCATTTGAACAAAACGAGCAATTTGGTCCATTTGTCACATCGCAGCTCTATCAGGCAGGCTGAGAGGCAAATTAATTCTTATTTTAAACAAGCACTTCACAAGAGATACCCATCAAGGGAATATCAGATTTCAGAACTATTTGTATGGAGGCAGAAATGGGCGGACCTGCACTAACCATAAACTGCTTCAAACGCACCAAGCAGCATGTGACCACATCGGAAATTCCTATCAGGAAAGCAAAAGGAGCATGCAGAATATCCCAGGCAGAAACGAGAATAAAGGAAATCTGAAGAAAGTAAAGACATGCTTAAATAGAGAAACACTGCAAAGATCACTGTTGTTCTTCCTAAATTCTGCATAAATCAACTTAGCATGATTCCTTCCCACTGGTACTTCTTGGAGACCGTTTTATTCGCAATATACACATTTGGAATACAGATTTTATTTTAAAAGTTAATATACTGTACAAAACCTCTAAAGCTCGACAGATTTTTACTCCCCTGTGTAACTTAGACGCAAGAACAAAAGCGCATGAGCTTAAAAAGCACTTTTAGTATTAGAAGCCTATAAATTAGCGTCTTTTCTTTTCAGTGACAAAGTAAACCATGTTCTTTGTGGAGATGCATAATATCAAGGCCTATGATTCACTCTTGAACTGCACATGACCTTAACATCTCCATCTGCTCGTTGTAATAGATCAATGCCTCCCCAACCAGCACCAGCACGGCTTTCCAGAAACATGAATCAGGAGACAAAATAGCAGTAATTCTCAGGACAGTGGGGAAAGTATGCAGCAGAAAGTGTAAAGAACAGGGGCACTACAGACAGGGTACAGGAACTTAATAAGATGGAGGAAAAACAATTGCTCCATTTTCTCAAGCAAGGAGCACGTTGCTATTTTGTTCACTGATGGTATCTAGAAGAATTCCCCCTACTAAGTGTGAAAAGCGTTAGTTCCTGCTTGCATCCAAGGACAAAACTGATGACAAATAAAACTGTACACCAATGCATACTCATGACAGGAATGTGCTCTGCTCCACGCAATGATGAATGCAATAATAGTAGTAGTAGTAGTAATAATAATAATAGGATCCGTACGGCAGCTTTGGGGTTATTTTTTTTTCAGTAAAGTGGATGTTGATGGTAGATCTGCAGAGTACTTCCTAATTTCAACAAGCGACATGCAAAATTAAGTTTGAGATGAAGATTTTGGAATCAAAGTAAAAACAATTTCTGTAAAACGACTAACAATTACACATAACCCAGATCTCTTCAATCACTCATTTCTTGAAAAAGTGACCGAAACATTTGGCCACAGACCAAAACATCAAGATCTACGAAAAATTGCATTGGCAGATTTTTTCAAGTGTCAAAAATATATCACGCTTTCTTACACTCCAGAACAAAATCTTGGTCAGTCACAGTTGAGTGTGCCACACTCAGTGTGCAATAAAATATAGAAAACAACAAAAACAATGGAGAAAAAATAAAACATACAAAACCCCCCAAACCCTAAACCCAACAACCCTAAGAAACAAGCCCCCTTCCAAGCTCTCGGTGTATTCCATTTTAACTGGGCATTCAAAAGTGACCTTTAGAATACCTATTTTTAAAGGGGAAAAAAATTAAAAATTCAATTAATCTGCAATTGTATGTAAAGAAAATGCACTTAAATTTTAAGCTGTGAGAAGAAAGGGAAAGTTTAAGCCCTGTGCACATCCCAGGCAGTGGAGCAGTGAAGCCTGGCTGCCCACAGGGTCAGACACACACAACCAGGATCTTCCCAGGTGGATCAGAAGTCCAGGGAAGCCGACACACCGGTCCCAAACCACCCAGAGCTCTCTTCATGACTTTTAACTAGGACATCTGGACATCCTCTGTCTTTTTTCAGTGGTGCCTAGTGACAGGACAAGAGGTAACGGGCACAAATTCACAAATTGAACATAGAAAGTTCCATCTAAACATGAGGAGGAACTGCTTTACTCTGAGGGTGGCAGAGCACTGGAACAAGCTGCCCAGAGAGGTGGTGTAATCTTCGTCTCTGGAAACAGTCAAAACCTGCCTGGATGTGTTCCTGTGCAACCTGCTCTAGGTAACCCTGCTCTGGCAGGGGGGTTGAACTAGATGATCTCTAGAGGTCCCTTCCAACCCCTATCATTCTGTGATTCTGTGATCTCTACAGTCAAAAGAGTCAAAAGATGAAAGTCAAAAAATTAACAACACTATAACCTTCTTCACTGCAGAGACAGACCTTCATAGTAGTCAAGTAACTTCACTTTAGAGACCTGGGAAATAAAGCGGCATACGAGAACAAAAAATTCCAGATCAATAGACTAAACCAATTGAGTTCTCCCAGCACTCGGATTGCACATCTCTGCCAATATCGTGTCATACGTCACCTGCTAGCATAAACAGTCTGAAATTTTTCAGACTGAATAGTGCTCAGCTTTATCTGCTAGTTTGGAACAAAAGCCAGACATAAACTGAACATAAAATGAAAGCCAGTGTATGGAGACCAGGATTAAATCCAAATTGTCAGAGATCAAAGTGGTAAAAAATGTCTTTTATGGGTAACGGATTCATCTCTGTTCTGATAATTTTCATAGAATAGTATCTGTTGAGTTCAAAAGAAGCATTTCATTAACATCTGTCAAGTATACAAGCATGTGAATGAAAGATAAGTAGGATTAGACAAAACAGACCACAATAAACCAAGAATCTATTTCCAACTCTTTATCAGCCTTGATTAGCTAACTGGGGAAAAACTGAAATCAAGCTGTAAGAGACAGTGGTAAGTTTTGAAAATGTGTGTCCTGTGATAACATGATAGCTTTTCTTTCCAATCATACATACGAGGTACTAGAGCCAAGGATCAGTTAGTAATTCACTTCTTTTTCCGAAACCCCAAAGTTACAGGTTTTTGTGTTAAAATATAGTTTATTATGTTATTACTTGTGTCAACTAGAATGATTTGCTTAATATCTTTGTTTGCTGATATCCTGAGAGGTAAACTGCCTTTCTTCCAAAGAAAAAACAAACCCTTCTTTTCTTCAGGCAATTTCAATTTAAAGTAAATAGCTACAGCTACATTAAAATAAATTCTCTGGATACTTCATTCACGTGGGTTTATAACAAAAAGCTCAACAAATCACATGTTGCAAAAAAAAAAAAAGGATTTACTTGAATGTTTTTCTTTAAGTTTGCCTTTTTTTTTGTTTACAAAAATATGGCATACAATATCCAAGTCCTTCAACAACTTTAGAATACTTCATTCTCAGCAAAACTTGACAAAGATTGCTGTATTTCAAATATATTACATGCCATGGGGTTTTGTGCAAATAAAACTGATGGATTGAAGGACAGAAACACGATTTAGTGGGGTTTCTTACACTCTTGCTAAAGAAGCATTCAGTGCGTGTTCAACCACATGATTAGTCACCAAAGAACCCACACAGGTGAGCTGCCGAAAAACAGACTGAAATAGTTCTAAGCATAGCGGAACGTAAGATTTTATCTGCACTTCCTTCCTAAAATAACGACATCAAAAATGAACTAGAAATTATGACAAATCCTAAACTTACTTCGAGATGTTATAATAAATTGTACCAAAGCCATTTCAAAGGATGTCAAGTCCCTCAGCTCATGGAAGATGCTGGCAGAGAAATAGCTTGGGAGCACTAAAACTCTTTTCAAAAAGGGTACTGTACTCTGAAGGGTAGGGGAAAATTTTCTTCAGCGTTTTATTTTACTCAACTACTTCACTTCAGGAGTAAGAGTCAAATTCTGATTGAGACCTCTTAAGTAGAAAAAACGTTCTCTTCTTCTATCACATGAACAAACATTACAGGTCAGGGCAAGATACTAGTTCTCAAATAATGACCAATATTAATCACGAAAAAATAATTCAGTTCACTATCTATGAATTATACTTTATCTTGTTTAATAATCCAATTTTAAGACAAAATTAAGTTTTAACTAACTTTATTATTCTTACAACAATTATATCTAGCTGAAAAAAAAAATCAGACGCTTTTAATACTTTTTTATTGAAACCCAATTTGACAAATCTCAACTGACAACTGGCTATTAAACTGACGTTATTTGTCATTTCTTATTAAAAGGAAAAGAAATCTGAATAGAGGCATGTTACTATGCAACAGTTTGAGACAATATAGCTAATGCTTAAACATCCTGAGATGCAAGTGAATCTCTCCCAATTGGTAGATAAATTAACTACAATGTTAAGAATAATTAAATATTTATTTAGAGATTTCCTACAAAATTTTTTACAGCTAGTGACTTAACCTGTCAACACACACACTTCTCACTATAACCGGTCCTCCTAGAGACATAAAACCCTTAAGAGTCTAGGGGAGCCGTGCCCTTGCTCTGACACTTGGCTCTTTGGGCAGGCATTTTAAAACCTACTACCCAGGGAAAAGGAAGACTTCTTTGGCATGGGACAGCCAATTACTTATTCAAACCACATAGCCCTTTTCCTCCTCCCTCCCTGCCATCTTATTATTTTGCCATATTTTCCCAGAGGCACCATCTACTTCCTCCACCATTTGCCAAAGGAGCTATAGCCAAGCAGAGGAAATAAAACTTTACCTATGGTAATCTGAAACAATTTGATACACTGTGGCAAACAGTGATGAAAGAGCTACTCAAGTGTTATAAACAAGAGGCTTTATTTGAGAAGCACCATGTAGAACAGCAGAGTACTTCTCAGGAGAATTTGCCCACACTGTTCTAAAACAAGCACACAAATGCAGAAAACATGCCCAAAACTGTAAGAAGCATATGGAAAAAGAATAAGAACACTTATCACCACAACTGAAAAACACTCCTCTACAGTGCTCTGAATCTCTTCTCCAATGAACAAGATTATTATGTTACAAAATTTAAAAAAACAAAAATTGATTTTTTTTTTCTTTTTCTGGTCTCTTTCCTTAAACTTCTTTTAGCTGGTTAGGGATCCCGTAGTTCATTAATGCCCTCTAGATCCAAATTCTTTGAATAAAGGAAAATTTATGAAGAACATCACGAATAGTAAGTTTAACAGAAGAAATTAAAGACAGAGGAGAAGAAAGGAAAAATGGGGAAAAATAATTTTAATGCAGAAGGAACAGATGGCACTAAAACCAGTACCTGGAAAATCCATTAAGACCTCAAGAGTATCATTATTTGTTATGTGAGCATACAGCCTGCAGACTTCAATTGGACTATTCCCATGAGTAAAATGACATACGTATAAGCTTGCCAGGTTAGTTTTAATATCGTGGATAAAAGCCTATATCCTACCTCTACCATAAGCATTTTCCTATCTACACTTATATTTTCTGTTCCTTTTAACATTTACTGTTTAGACTACATAAACATGTACCCAGTTATTAGAACAATTCTGCACATTAAATTTGTTAAGACTAAAACCACAAATGTAAGTCTATGTTGTGCTTTCATTAATGAAGTCAAGGTTTGTTAACATAAACCAAAATGACTTAATGTTATTGAAATTAAACTATTGTTGAGATAAGGTAAAAATTACATCTGAAGTGCTTTGCTTACATTAGTGCAATGAGATGGAATTTGATGCAAGATACTACTTAGGATTTTCCTGTTGAAGAGACACACTATTTCGCATGAGAGAAGGGAGCAGGAAACCCAGGAAAATTCTCTGGGTTCCTATTATAAAAATCCACTGCACAAAGGAAAAAAATAAATAAAAAATAAAATAAAAAATAATCTGCATCCCTGTACATAGCTGCTTTTGCAGGTCCCCAAAATCACTGCTTTAAGTAAAATAAATGCCTCTCAGTCTGACAGCCTACACTGCCATGGGAGACCCCTCTGTGCAAACTGCATTTTGCAAACTTCAATTTCACCTTATAAGTTGAATTTGCATATGAGTTATCTGATACCAACTCTTGTCCAAGCAACAGGAAATGTTCCTCCAAAGGTTTAACCTGTGACAAGCCTCCTCATTACTTCCGAGTCCAGAAAAAGGACATGAACTCTTCGTTTCTCTCCGGGCAGACATCCGATGTACTTTCTGGTAGATGGCCACTTTTTCAGGCAAGAGCTCATACCCCGCTGATATGATTAGTCTGAGATATTTTATTTGTGCCACTGTGTGCCACAGACTTGTCTCCACACCCAGAGCCTGAGGGATGAATTCTCCTGTTACACACATTTTGACACCCTGGAAGATTTTAATAGGTTTACCAGGCACCAGCTGTGAGCCAATCTATCTTGCTGGCAGCCGCAAGTACCAGACTGCTTTACGCTTTCCTTTTCTTCAGTGTCCAGGTAATCTTTGTTTTTGGAACTTTTTGTGAATGTTAACAGCATCAATCATGCATCAACAGTAGAGACATGTGGCAATAAGAGCGCAGAGCTGCCAAAAGCAAAGAACTTCTCACCAAAGAAGTTATTCTTACCAAGTCATCTACTCAAAAAGAAAAGAAAGAGAGAAAGAAAGGGAAAAAACACAAACCAAAACCCACAAACGCACCCACACACTACAATCCCCCCAAACCCTGTAGCTGCTGGGAACCCGTTCCCTCATCAAGCCCTTTCACATTCCTAATCCTCAACACTACCTTTGGACCTGGTAGTTTCTCCTTTGTGTAGCTATTCTTAGCTGTGTGCAGAGATGGAGAAGTACTACCGTAGCCTTTTTATTTTGAAAAGATTTTCTCTATTTAGGATGACTTTGCATTGAGAAGTACTAAAGAGGAAAACAAGCCACATGCAAACACTCCCTGCCTGCTTTTCACTGTGCCATGACAGGCAAGTGCTAATTCTGTCACAAGCCCTACTAGAGGTATTTCCTTTGTGCAGTATCTCCACTTCATGCTTTACTCAGAGGCATTAAGGAGGCTAAAAAACCCTCTTTTTAGCTTATCTCATACGGTTCGCAAATCACCTATCCCTACACAAAGAGCAGCTTGCTTCTGAGGCAGGGTGAGACAGATAAAATCCTAGGTAGTAACCTCCTGACTGATAGCCCATGGGTTAGAAATAATTCACATGCCCATGCGAATTTTTTCACTGAAGACTGAACTAAGTTCAAAATAAGCACACAACAGAAACGCAGGAAAAAAGGAAAACAAAGACTACAAGGATAATGCAAAAAAATTTTAGCTTCAGCTATGATTGATTCAATCTGTCAATCTCAAATAAAGGGATGAGAAAAATAAGAATAGAATTAGCTCACTAGATATGCAATGCAGACAAACCAACACAAAGGATGAAGAGATGTCTTTTTGAACTGATTTTGGCCATTTTTTCAGTGAAAAATCAGTGAAAAAGTGATCAGGATTTGTCCCTTTCAGTACAATTCAGTCTGTTCGCAACACTTATTTTTAGCCTATGAAAAACCTCTCTTCAAAGACACTGCTGAGGTTTCAACAAGAAAAGAAAATGGAGATGTTTTAGAAAAACTCATTTCAGCAACAAGTAGGAAAGACTCCTTAGAACTAGGTTAGATATTGTCTCTTACTCAGATTAAAACTCTTTTGCTTGACGGAAAGATTCAAGTTGGTTTTTTCCGGTACTATGATTCTTGCTAATTCAGTTTATTTTAAAACTATTTATCTCACCACGTTGCCATACTGCCAATTAAACACATCTTTCTCAATGTATTCAGAAATATATACACATCTATTCTCTTTGCTCATTATTTATGTCAGCATGTATTTAAGGGCTGCTGTAGCGACAAATACTTCTATGAATTAAAGCCTCAGCATCTTTTTAAAAGAAAACTTATCTATAATATTTACCATGAAACTGTAACGACTGTAATGCAGAAATCCAGATTCTTTACAAGATCATGAACACCAAAGAAAGTTTTGGAGGAATACAATTACCTTTGTAGCAACCATGACTCAACTAGTATCCATAAAAAACTTCAAAGAAAAATTAACAATGACTTCCTTAATTATTGTTTTTGTATTACAGTTCAGATCTTCTGCCAATTGTACTCATTCACAAAAATAATACATTTCTTTTTGTTAAAACATTTCAAGGGTTCTTTATCTATTGAATGAACCTAAAACGCAGAAATCAAAAGTAGAACCTAGAGGTATTGCAAAAAGCTATGTACGAACTTGTTTTGAAATATTTATTAAAATACTGATGTTTAAGTTTAAATCAATATTAATCTGAAGCTCATTCTTCAAGTCTACTTTTAGACTTGTACAAAATTCCAGTGACCATATGTGAACATTCTCTTTTGTGACATCTTTATACGATCTATATGCAGCCTATTTCATGATAAACAATGAAGTTAATGTGTTGCCTGGTGGTATTAGGTAAGTGAACACAATGGGGACACATCCACCACAAATTAAATACAGTGTAAATTAGTCATAATTCATTTAAGTTCAATGTATTAGCTCATATGTGTACATGTCTGCCCCAGCCCCCATCTCTTTCTTCACAGTTACATGCTGTTGTCATTAAATGGTAAAGATGCAATAGCACAAAGCTGAAGGTATTTAGATATTCCACACATCTTCCCCTCTGAGAAATAATTAATTTATTTTTCACTGAACAAATTCATCTGGAGAACTTCATATGGCCCCAGGACTCCCAGAGTTCCCATAAGGAAATGGCCCTAAGGCATTTTGCAGAACACAGCACATTTGCCCTGCCAGTGCACGGAGTTTGCTGGGTATTAGCTCCAAGACAAAGGTCTTTAGCCATGGTTGTGCAATATCCCAGCTCCTCTGCATTTAAATGGGAATAATAAGGTCCTATGTTGGACACATTTTTTTGCCCACAGTCTTCCACTTGGACATTTTCTTTTTGTCATAATGGACAGCAGACTGCGAAGATTCAGTCAAAATACTTGCTAAAACTCTATTTACAGAGAGTTAGAGAAGGAAGTCTCAATCTTGATGAGACTAGAGATGCATATCGCATAGATAAAAGCTGCCTTTATAAGCTGGGATGACAACAGTCTACCATTTAGCAAGCAAGAGAGAATGGCAGGATTCAGATCCCAAGCCAATTAAGCATCATCACTTCCTTCCATCTGGCAGAGAGACTGCAAAAACACTTGATTAAGGAATTTGATCTCTCTGCCACATCTAAAATAATTGAAACTTCCAGCATTTTCAGCTTTTGCGTTTTTAGCCCGTGAAACACAGCCACCCAAACAAACATAGGCTATGATGTGTTCAGTGTTACACTGGTGTTGGTGTAACGGGCATAATTCAAGGCTGAAATACAGGGATTGAGCCCAGAAAACTCTGTGCTGCATGGTTTGATGGGGATACATGCATCTATGGTGAATTACAACCATGAATTATCTGAAGTATGACCTAAACTTTTATTTAATCAGAAGCTTAATATGTACCACAAACATATGTAGCCTTAGTTCTCTCTGAATACACAATTTTAAGTTGGAGCAAAGTCAAATAACTTGATTCAGATAGTTCTTCAGAATAGAAAAGGAAATGTTCATGGGGGAAAAAAAAAAAAGGTATGTAAAAAATTAGCACAAACAGCATCTAGTTTCTTTACTTTTAAACAATCCTATATCTTTCTAAGTTACAATGTAGAAGTTACTAGCCACTACGCAAAAGAGATATTGCTGAGTGTCTGCATGGCTATTTCTTACAAGAAACCTAGTGTTGATGAGTTATCTCTGTAGATGAATAAAACCTAACTATATTCAGAAAACTTTCTTATTTGGTGGCAATGTGTTTTGGGCTCTTTGTTTACATTTTTTGTTGTTGTTTTGTTTTGTTTTAAATTTAGGAGCAGGGGGAAATGTAGCCTCTAATACACTCCTTCAGTTGAGTAACTTCTAGATGAAGTCAAAGCTGAGACTCAAGAGCTGTTCGTAAGTCCCAGAACCTCCAGTGGCAGATCAGAGATCGCAGCTGTAAAGCATTTCACCATTTAAATTAAAACAGGAACCTTTTAACAAGAAGTAAGGTAAATTTTCAGGGACATTAAGTACATAGAAATGTTAGCAAACAGCAAAATTAATAAGCATATTTCAGATATCTATTAGCCATATATTATAAAGCCACTCTTAAAAAACTAACCCTCCCAGCTCAAAATACACCTGCCTTTCCAAATGAGACAGAAAAGGGAAAAAAGAAGCGATCAACAGAAAACATTCTAAGTGATAACATTCTGACTCTGGAAAGAATTTACCAAATATGGGCTTACCTTTACTTGGTGCTGATTTTCTCACAGAAGCTACATGGTCTTCAGAGATAGCAAGACGCCTTAGCACATCAGCCAACGCTGCTTTTAGCACAGTGATTTCATCTTCTTGTTGCTGTACTCTCAGCTCCAGGGCTGAGAGACGGTCCTGGACATCAGACGTACTCGCAGCTGAGATGCTGTCATCTGTACAGTGGGAAAATAGAGTAGAAAGAGGCATTTAGGTGTTTTGTTCTAAACTAGAAGCAACAGAAAGAAGTACGTGAAGCATGAGTACATCTGTCCCATCACTTTGAAATACCAAAGACTTTCAAACATGTTCAGGCAAAGGAGGAGTGGGTATTATGTTAAATGTATCAAATTAATGGTTCAAGACAGAAATGTTACTAATCATTAACTTTGACAGAAGGCTTAAGGAGTGTGGCCTTATTACAATCAAAAAGGCAATGCATTTTCTGTTAAAATAGCATAAAAAGAAAAACACCAGTAGAAGGAAGACTGAAATTAAGTTTATTTAAACAGCCGACTGAATTAACTAAAAAGGTATAAAATTGTGGTCATATTTCACGATATATTCCTTTGGAACTGTTGAATAATTTTAAACGTGATCCTTAGTTTTAAATCAAGATGTAGAGTAAAAAAATCAAAAATAAAATTCAGCAGTTGAACATGCAAGTATAGCTAGCCATGACCTAATTGCATCAAATGGCAATCTCAATTCAAATGGTCTATATCAGAATTCTTCACTCCAATTCCTTCTCTTTAAACTTTGTTCACATCACCACCCTGTACGTGCCAAAAAAATATATGACATTATAACATTTGGCCTGAAGTGAACAGAAAATAAATACGCTACAAAAAGGTTCCAAAAATCTGCTTGGCCACACAGAGATAGATTAGCATTGAAGGCATAATCCAGCCAAATCTATTCTTCAGTGGTAAAAAGGAAATTACAGCTTCTGCATACTCTTTGCCTTTGACAGTTCTTTGCATTATTTCTGCCAAGCCAAAATAACACATAACAGATTTTTGTATTTGGCTGTTCCAATAAATCACAGGCCAACCACTTAAAAAAAAAAAAAAAAAAACAAAAAAACCAAACCCAAAAAACCCCACAACAACATAAAAGAAGATGTTGCTCAATCACAAGGTACTGAATTCCTTATCCACCCTGATTTAGGCTTACCAGAAACTCAGGAAGGAACTTCTAATACAGGTTTACAAAATTTACCTGTATTATACAAACAGACAGTGTAAGTCCATGTTCCATGAAATATATACAAACAGCAAATTTACATGTAAGGGTAAATAGCTGGTATTATTATTGCAATTATATATAATCTAAACTTTAGTTCACTAATCTTATGAAGACATACTAAGGACAAAAAAAAAAGTTAATATAAGCCACAATCCTAAAACTCTCTTTTTCCACTAAAAATGCCTTAATCTTTGAAATACTTGCATAACGGCACTTTTAAAATAAACGTACGCAGAAGAAACACCGATCCAAACCCCTCCAATGTATTAAATATGGAAGAGATTATGGAGTTTAATGCCAACTTTCATTCAGTTAAAACACGGTACTCACTACTGAGGAACCAAGAATTGAACAAACCAAAATAAAGAATCACAGTAATACTTTCACAACACTAACAAAATTCCTACAAGGAATTAGCACAGCAAACTAATATTAGTAGTGAAATGTATTCACAAATATTATTAAACTGAAAGGAACAGTTAAGATTACTTTGAAAAAACAACTCCTACAAGACGACAGTTTTGCATATTGATTTAATTCACTATTTAGTTAAACCAAAAGCAGAAGTGTATCACTTCATGGTTAATACTATATTCATTCAGGCTAACAAATAAAAAGAACTGTAGGGGAATTAATAAGGCAGGCAATCAGACTGAGATCCAGAGACAACAGATCAGAACAACTCTGAACAAAATGCCTTTAATATCACCAGCCACAACTGAACCTCCTATATGCAGAAAAGTTATTTTAACGACTCTACAGCCCGGCATATCTGATGCTCTCTTGATAGTACTTTACAAATCCAGACCAGGTGACCGCTACCCCAGGCTGGGAAGGACTGTGTAAGATTCTTTTATTCAAACCCCCATTTTCAAAACTTAAAACTCCCATCTGTTTTAAGGAGCTAGCAGAAGTTCCTAAAAGCACACGTACCTATACAGCACATAAAAAGGAACTAAGGTACATTTACATAAATTAATTAATGAAGAAAAGGTTTTATTAGGCAAGTAAATGGACTGAAAGACGTACCATATAATTAATGCTTTTCCTATCCTTACAATATTAGCCTTTAAATACATGCAGTGGACAAACAAACATTGCAGAAAATAGTGACAATTATTTTCAAAATACTATGATCTTTATATCTCATCTTACACTGGAGTAGTAGTCGAAACACAGAGGAGGGAAATTTAACACTTCCTTTTTTTTTTTTTTTAAAAAAAAGAGAGAGAAAGCTTGATTTTTTCCTTTTTTGCCTGCCAAAGGCTTCTATTAATGAATTATTAAAAGGTCTTATAATGGATAAATTATGGATACATTCCCAGGCTGTATAAATATACAGATTACTATAAAACATTTGTAAAAATAGTAAGTAGCAAGTAGCTATGTCAAATAACCATTTTATAAGCCAGATATTACTGTTTTCCCAGTGTGGAGTCCAAATAATAGTAATTACCAAACCAGGAAAGGCTCCACTGTTGGTTGGTCTCTCTGATGAGCACAGAAGCAAGCACTCTACCAGAACGCTGGCTGCCTGACATGGGCATCCTTTTTCCCACCAACTACTAACGCTGACTACACTGAACCCCAGCACTCCCAAAAATGGGCATATTAGATGGCTCCTGCAGCTCCCAAAGCCACAGTTACGTCACTAACTTCAAAGGTGAACAGGAGAGCAAATCTTTCTGCTTCATAAGGGTGAACTGCAATGCTTTTACCTCCTCAACACATCAAATGAGATAGCAGAGGAGTTGGCCAATGTTCACCTCTGTGACCCGCACTATGGAGGCCTCACCCCTAGACATGGCATGCAGGGGCAGAAGGACCCTCAAACACAACTTCATAACAGCAGCTTGTCAGAGGTTGTAGCTGTATAAGTGGGGCATGAGTAGGAAACCAAGACGGTTAAGCCACTTATCTGATTCAAAAGTAGGCAAAGCAATGGTCTACATGTGTACAACGGGAGAGAAGAGGTTTCAAACCACCAGTGGCCGCTTTGCACTGCAGAGAGGGCACGTGAGACACAGCGACTGAAAGAAGTTGGACAGCAAGAAGATTACTTGAAAATGAAGAACATTTTCGTTGATCAAAGAACACAGTAGCACACTGGGAAAGCTTTTTATTGTTCTTTATCACTCTACAGAAGCAGCATCTGTTTCAAGTGATGACAATCATCCATTACACCGGCAACTATTAGAGAATTAAAATGAGCAATTCCCAACCCAAATACCTCATCCATGACAGCAAATATTCAACTGAACTCCAACATGCCCTTCTTGGCAATGTCTTGAAAAGTAAGTCAAGTAGGGATCAGCTTAAAAGAAGATGCCTTGAAAGTAAACACAACTGCAATCCTTGAGATCATTCTGACAAATCTGCACAAGGCAAAACCAGATTGGGTTTTCCTTTTTTACCACAGAAGTTTACAAAATCTCTTCCAGATTTCTTCTTCCGTTAAAAATACATTCTTATAATCTAAAGAACTACTTCAAAAGAAGTTTAAAGAAAAAGCTTCCTTCAAGGGCATGCCCTTCCCCCTTCAGAGCGGTAAGAGCTCTTGTGCAAGTGCAAAGTCAGTCACTTAAGAAGCAAAAGTCCTCCCTTCCTCTTTTCCCACTCCTAAACATCTGGCCTTTCCCCTCATGCTGTTCTCAGACATCTATCCAGGCCTTCCATGAGCCACTCTTAAGTTACTAAACCAGAAGGAGATTTATTTATTTAAAGAGGGAAACCTGATTAGGGAATATAGCAAGGCATTTATAAGTGTAATTGACTATTGATTCATTCACTTAATCCATTTTCAGAAGACCTTTTTAGCCACTTGGTTATTTTTGCTGTAACAACGTAGCATCCTTTCTGATGTGTCGGTCACATTTCCCAAGCTGTCCATGATCTACACCTTCAAGGTAGCTACTGGGAACAACATCCATTGCAAAAAAAGCACCATCTGCAATGGCTGCTGGTTGTAGTGAGGAGACATCCACACAGATGTGGAACTAAGGTCCTTCCATCTTAAAAAGTCATCTAAGATACGAGTATTGGTACTCAAATGACAGCAAAAACATGCTAGGTCTAAACATACAGTACTGTAACTTTCAAAGTAAGATGTCTTGTTATTTTATCATAGTTCACTAGTTTGATTTTTATTTTTAGCCATAAAAACATCAATTCTTCTCCTGCTTTTGGAGTAAGTAGGGATGTATATGGGACACCTGTATTCAATTCACTCTTGAGACATCTGGATGAGCCTAAAAATTAGGGTTCATTTTTCATTGCCAAGAAACAGCATTAAACAGACACACTACGCTACATGTGACTCCTCACAGTCACCTGCGTCAAACCACTCCCAGCAGACTGAACAAAGCAGCAGCTCAAACTGCCCCTTAGACTTTAGCCGGGAACTTTGAAAGGGGTATCCAGTATATAGCTGTGGTACTTAACAAACCTCCCAACCTACATATCACTTTTCTCCTCACATGTCACCAACCAGGCACGTGAGGATAACAGCTTTTGAAAAGCATCACCCTTCATCACTCACTGCCTAGGAGAGATTTGAACTGGCTGCATTTGAAAACAATATATCTTACTACTGAACTGTCTACTCCGGGGCCCCTCAACAATTCCAGAGCATCCATTATCACTTCTCTGAGTGATTCCTGCCAGCCCTGACTAAACATAAGTAAGGACTTCATTTTAGACATAATCAACATTTCAGAAAAATAAATTCTACAAACTCCAGCACATGGAAATCTAAACCACAGGGTGGAAAATCCTACATTTTATCCAATAAAACCACACAAACCACAGATATTTTTAAACCCCCGCCTGCCAAGGCACCCACACAGTTTTCTATGTTTTCCCCAGAGTGTTAAGAGTCTTTATTACAGAAATGCAACAGAAATTACTTGGACTGGTGTAAGGATCTGGCTGACTATTTCGAGAGATAATTGGCCCAAAAGAACCATTTCTCACTAGGACTATGATCCGTCCATGTGTGCAGGAAGGTATTACTTGCACAACTTGCAATTTTTACTCTGTAGGGCAGTGAATAATTTGACTCTAGATGTGGCTTTTATTTCCAGAGAGACAACTGACATATTTGTTTTTTCTACCCTGTTAAGTGAAAGAAAATTCTCTGCTGTTTTCTGCAGCTCACTTGTCTTAAGATTAGCTTATAAAAGATCAGGAATTTCACTCCGTATCTCTAACACATAATTCTGTTTTTAAAAAAAGGTAGAATTAGACTCTAGATGTTTGCCCACAGTATCTCCTTCACCTCCTCCAAATGTCAGCACACACACAAATTATCTCAGTTTTGTAAAGGATGTGAGTCATGGAAGGAACATGAGAACGGGAATTAAAACACACAACACAAAAGATTAAACATGGAAGATTAAAAAAAGCTCCCTCCTCCCCCCAAACGATACTGCATTAACTTCCGATGTTTCCCTAGAAGCTAGATCTGGTGGCATGGAAGTGGAGTGGGAAGTTGTGCCCAAGTTTTCCCTTACTATAAATGCAAGACACCGTCCTTTAACACTCTGGATTTACTCCACATAATTTTTTACTTCCTGTCCTACTTTTTCACTCTCTTGCCCTAATGTTCCAACTTTTTCACTCCACATTAAAAACAATGCAATGCTTGATCTCACATTAATTATTGGAGACAAAGGTGAAAGCTCTTTCTGTACTTTGTTGTGGAACATTAATGCAGATCCTTTGTACAGACAAGTCATTGACTACAGACAGTGGTCCTCAACTCACAGATCTCAAATATGCGTCATTCTTAGTACTTCCGAAACCAGCTAAGCCTTGTATTTTTCTCTCCCACAAGCATTTCTTCAGGTTTTCAGGAAAAATGCATGTGGTCATACACCACTCATTTTCTCAGGATTGATACTGTACGAGGACCAACGCATTGAGGAAACTGTCCTCCTTGTGCAGAGCATTACATTGTTTAATGTTTCATACTCCAATCTTATTTTAGTCCCCTACATGCTAGTAAATAAAAAAAGATGTATTACTGTCCACTAGCCTTTCACAAGCCATTTGAAACACAAGTCTACATTCATTTGCACAGATCCTACTGCAGAATCAGACCTTAAAATGAGAGTGCAATGTCTAGCAGTAGTGCCTTAAACATCAAAAGTGACCATCCCAATGACTAATCTGCATTTTTAATCATAAACTATGTTAAAAGACTGCTTATAAAATACAGCAGTGCAATCCACCATGTTAACCGATAGCTACAGATGTTAACCATAAAAGCCCCGACAAACCAACAACAAAAAACCCAGCCCTCACTCAAGTCTGAAAATCTAGACTGGGCCTAAAAACCTCAGTCAAAACCTGGACAGGAATATAAATTATGCTGTTAAGAATTTATTTATGCATGACTTGAATAAATGTAAACTGGCCCATCTGGAATAGATCTGTACAGATATAAACAGATCTGTATGGATAATCATACACCCCAAAACTCAAAAAAATCCCAAACAAAACAACAAAAATGGTCCATAAACTCTAAATTTAAATCGTCAAAGCATTGCATTACATTTTAAAAGAAGAACAAAGATATATAACTACACCAGACAAAGCTTCCTTAGGACTTTTAAATTAAGCACAACATATATACAACTGCAGTGTTTTGTCTGTAGATGATTCGTAAGATTTTACCCTGGCATGTGAATATTCTGCAGTGCAATAGCCACTACTGATCTTTGCTGTTTGTGGACTGCTTTATGGTTCACTTGAAGCGAGTTCCTGTCTGTGAGCCTACTACTGCACCATTATATTATAGAGAACATCCCCTGTGTTTTCAGGCAATCTCATTTTAAAGGGTTGGTTTGACACCTAAAATGATCTACAGCTTCATGCCTAATAATTAGTAGTTCTATTTGTGTATGCTAAACAGATTTGTGCACATAGCCTTTCAGATTTATTTTTTTTTGCTGATGTGAAAAAGCAAGGGAAGGAGAAAGATTAAAAGGTGATATAAAAACATCCTGAAAAAATAACTTCATAATAACCACAAATTACAGCTGTTATGACAAAAATATTTGTGTAATAATCCTTTGCATCTGCTGCTATAAACACTCACATTATTTTTAATACAGATAATCTAGAAATATATCAGCACGAGATTCCCAGGGCACGGCTCCACCCATGCTGTATTTGACCAACATGAGTGTTCTGCTTGCCTAAGTTTCCAGTAACTATTATTTATTGGGCACACAAGTTTTAAGAAGAAACAGATCAGACTTTATACTTGCCGATACTAGTTTTGATACGTAGACTGAGAAAACAAAACAAAGCCAACACTTACACACACTTCTTATATTTGACATTCGTTTCCACATAATTACTTGAAGAGACAAGTAACTATGCTGGCGCTCTCACATATCCTCCCCCAACTGCATACTTCATATCAGCTCCACCTCCATTATGATGAATCTCAACAGGAAGACCATTCACAGGATTTTCACCACCCACTACTTAAAAGGCCTTGTGGTTTTTAAGTATTTTTCTTCCCCTAGCATTGCTTAGCACTTGATGCTCCTGATACTGTTCTGAAGCTCAAGACTCTTCAATACTCGGCCTTCCACCAGCAGGACATGCCTGTATCTTCCAAAATGGTGTTTCTGCTAAACAGATGAGCGACCTCTACACTCTCTAGATAGAACTCATGGTGGCTACTGGCACCTGGCTCAGGATCCCCTGCAGAACTCACTTAGCAGCAGTCCCAGTCACCCCAAGCTCTTTTTAATATCTGATGGCACCCTATTTTCATGTCACACTATAAGAAAGGGAGGAGCAGAGAGCATCTTTTCTAACACGTACGCCTGGAAGTTCACATAGCAACCAAAGACACAGCTGCAACGAACTGCTCCACTCTAAGTTACACATGCATTGAAAATAACACTTCAGCACACATATATTAGTATTACATTGTCAAAAATATTTCACATTGTGCTAGAAGTGTTAGAACATTTCCATGATAAAAATGCTAATTTAAAAGTTACAAATTAATAACTATGCCAAGCATGAAACTACGTAGGCTAAAAATTTCAGCGCCTGGAGTTCCTTTCCCCCATCCTCCCCCATGCCCAAACTGATCTAGTTAAAATTTTTCTTAGAAAACAACTTTTCACATTGGACTAGATCTCTGAGGTCTTCCTCTTCACTGAGGGCTCTGCCACCGCTCGCCTCCCGCACCACAAGCGGATGGCATCCCAGCCGCCCCGTGGAGACATTGAACAGGCTCCAGCTTTGCAGGACGGAGGCAAAGCCAGACGCTGCCCGGGGCTCCAAGGTGGCCAGAGCAGGACATAGAGAGTAGGAAAACATTGCTCCCACACTCCCAAGGCGGCACGGAGGAAGAACCTGCATGTTCTGCCTAATCTGAAACACCAGGTATCAGCATGGAAAAGTGATGACCTCTCACAGGTACCTGACACCTGCAGCAACCAGGCTTTTGACATGTAAAGGGCTGTCCTACCTATGCACTTTGACAATCAAGCCTTCCGAGTTTCAAATTGGGCAATTACTTAATTAGAAAATTGGTAATTAGCAGATGCTTTTGACCTTAATCTCTTTTTTAACTTCACTCTTCACCTGTTAAATGCAAGCACCATCCCACACCACATAAAGGTTAATTAACACTTGTGGGCTACTGAGGCACTACCATAAGTGTTGTAGCAAAGTCAATGTTGAAATTCACACATTTCCTTGAAAAACAAGACTAAAAGCCTTGCCATAAAAATAACATAGGAAGCCACGCAAAGAAAACAAAGGAAACTCAAAGTACTGAGCAATTGCTTTTTAAGCAGAATCACCTTTTCTGAGTACTGACTTGGGGGAGGCTATGATCAAGTAATTAAAGGCTGCATCTTAATACCTATATGATCCAGAAGATTAAATATACACTTGAAAGACTACCCCAATTCTGGCTTTTAGGTTCAGTCTTTGACTTCCCACTCACACCGCTTTTCTTTAACCATATTTCATTACTGTATACATCTACAAAGACAGCAGCATTAACTATCACTGACCTGCTCAACAAAACGAATGATGATGATAACCATATTCAGGCTCGAACAAAAGCACCAGCATCCAACACATGACAAAGTCCAGCAGACGTTGTAGAGAGTTTACCAAAATCACTTGAACTGCTGTGGTTTTCCTGGAGTATTTTGCAAAATCATTTACACAGACAGGTACCCACCAGTTATCTGGCAGGCAGGGAAGTTGGTGTGAAGGCTTGTAAATGGAAAAAAG
>VWZL01005146.1:240088-252186 GCA_013396915.1 Stercorarius parasiticus | reverse complement strand
ACAAAAAAAAAAAAAGAAAAAGGACACAAAAGACAAAAAGAAAAAGGCTGAAAAAGAGACAAAAAAGAAAAAAAAGAAAGAGATAAAAAATGAAAAAAAAACTTAAAAAGAGGCAAAAAAGGCACAGTAATCCTTCTCTACCTCTCTCTGTACCCCTCCCTCCCCCTGGGGCCACTTATTTTTTAACAGCTCTTGTCAAAGCAACGATGCCAGTTCCTGCTCAGAGAAGTCTCTGTATAGTTAGGGTATCTGGGGGTTTTTCCAGGATTTAAGCCCCAATTCATACAGGTTGCCACTGATTTTCCATGCTGTATTTCCAAAATATGTTTCTAATATATATTTTTCCAGTAACATCCAAATAAAATCCAGTTTGCAAAACATTCAATCTTTAGATTGCAAAAACACAGGGAAAGTTTGACATTCCCCATCACTGCAGTGCATATCCTCTGCTGCAAGACATTTGAATTCAGTAGTACCAACATACTTTTAATCTGAAACTTAAGGAAACCTTCCAATATCTTAAATATTTATTGCTTATTAGGGCAACAAACTTATCTGAGTGTTTGTTTGTGGTGTGCTTTTAACAAGTACATTTTTGCCCCAGAGAAAAGCTGTTTCTACTCTTTAAACTTGCTATATTCTCATAAATTCTAGGGTATAATTTCAGCAGCAAAACAAATAAGCATTGAAATCATTAAGCGAGACAGCATGATAACATCAGGCAAAGCAACATACCCTCTTCTTTTATGGATACAATTTATTTTGTACCACGTGGTGTTTATTTGCAAAATTTTACTCATCTCAAATCCTGAAACAGAAATGAATAATCTCCAGCTTCTGTTATCTAGCAATCAAGTCAGACATTATCTCCGTAAATAGAAGTGTTGGAACATTTCTGAAATCTGTTGTACCGACTGCTTCATTGTGCCGTTCTTTTTTCCTTCCCCCAGGACTCATAACTAACTATCTAATTTGTAACATCAAAAATACCACTGTACAAACTAAGTTTCTTTGATCTCCTCCTGTGCTATTCTAAGCCACTCTATCATAAATCCCACTATGCAAAACTCCTTCAAGTCAGGAAAAATAGAGTCCTGGCCTATTCTATTAATCTCCTATCCCAAAGAAATACGGTTTTGTCAATAATGTCTGCCTATGAATCTGGGCTCTACAGGTTGTGCAGCTGTCAACAGTTGCTTGTGTTTTACAGGCAATACGATGTTATCTTGTAGATTTAGTATTATGTTTATGCTACAAGAAGAGTCTCCTATCGGAATGATGGACATGCATATAAAAATATCGGCATTAGCATATACTGCCACATTAAAGAGATTCATTTCTTGATATTGCTATCAAACACAGAGCATAGCGTATGCTTCTCTTACTGATCTTCATCTTTCTTCATGCTTAAGGGAAAGCTGCCCAAGCCTGTCCTTTGCAGCGTCATTTCAAGCTCAAAATTCAGCCTTAAAACGCAGACAGCCCTCTTCATCGGCACTCCCCCAAATTCACAGCGAACCTCTCGCGGGTGCCAGGGCAGCAGGGCAGGATGCCATGCTCTTCCCATGGAAGAATCCTGTGCCCCCTTCCCAGGAAGGCTGGTGGCTCCCCACAGGCCATCAACCTCCTGCAATTTGGTTTTGTGATGCTGGCATCCCCCCAGGCTCTCCGAGCTCCCTCTTCCAAAACACTCCACTCCCCCATGGGGGAAGCCTTCCCTTTTGGCTCTGCAGGCAAGAGCAGGATCTAGGGGGTTTTTGTGCTCAGCAGCTTACACGGGGAAAGGGACCAGGTGTACACAGTGGGGTACTCGACAGCTCTTATCTCTCCAAGTCACAGGACGGACATAGTGATTTCAGATAAAGGTGGAATCTGTTCAGAAAGAGACTTAGCAACTCACTGTCCTATCTTAGTTTTCTGGTATTTCAGGTACAAGAATGCCTGTCCCTTACTCGCAGCCCTATGTGGCTGCTGCTTTATTACCTCTTAATACCAGAGCCTATTCAGTAAAACACCACCTTTCTCTCTGACAAGCTAAAGCGACCTTGAAAAGTCCCTGTCCTTCTTTACATTTTCTTATACAAAAGCTAAGGATGACAATACACTCCATCCCTTGTAAAAAAATAAGCTCTATTAAGAGACAAGCCTTCTGGTGGGAGTATTAATTCCAGTGTTAAGCATTCTCCTGTGCCCACCCACCACGGCTGAGGCGCTGCCACAGTGGGCCAGGGCGACCGGTTGTGCTTGCACACCCGTCATGCTCCATCCCAACAGGAAGCATCTCCTGCAGAAGGCACTCCTTATCCCAGCTCTGCGTTGGAAACGTTTCACTTGCTGCTGCAGCAGGGGATACCATCTTACAGTCATTAAACCCCTCCTGTATCTCGTAGGCAAGAACAGACGTAAGATTTTCTTTTGGTATTTTTAGAAGTCCATTGTTTCTTGGGAGTGTGAGATTAAATCTCCCTAATCACAAGCTAGATCCAACACACACTTCCAACAGCTGCAGTCAAAATCCCACTTTTGTTTACCTCCACTAAGATGCTTCCCCAACTTCCGCAAATGCTGGCAGCTTTGGTACTAGAGGAGCATCTCTACAACACCTAATCCTTACTCCAGGCGGAACCGAACCAAACCAACAGTGGGTTTGGTTGGGTTTTTTTGTTTTTGTTTTTTTTCTGGGTCTTTTTTTTTTTTTTTACATACAAAAGAACTAAAACTTCTCTGTACAGACTCGTCATAGTATAGACGCTGCAAAACTATCTGCTTAGTTTCAAGAATAAAGCACAAACTGCATGACTCCCACACAGCCAACCTGTAAGATGGTATCTGCAACTACTCATCACACATTACTCACAATCTCCATTTCAGTTACTACAGCGGAGCAAGTATTGAGAAATAAAAGGAATATTCGCACACCGTGTGTCACAGAAAACATTTCACATCAGACAGCAAGCAGAAATATCTATACTGGTGTAAGTCAACAGCCACCCTCAATAAGGGGAGCTGAGCATAAATACAATTAAAAATGACTAGTTCTTTAGTTAAGCTCCTTTTGTTTCATTACATTAGCAATTAAAAAGAAGCTTTGAAGTTAACACCTATATACAAGGTGTGGGTGGAAAGCATTGCTCACACCTTTCCTGCTGCTGTGGCTGCTGCTGCCTGACAGGGGACGGACTGGCCCATCATCAATGCTGCCATTCTGCAACATGCTGCATCTGAACAGCTGTAGAAATATTTAATATTAATGTTTATTATTTTGCAAACAAAGATACTCTTTTAAACAATTCAGATTGCAGATCTACCACCAAGTGCTGCCACATTTTCCTCAGTATGGACATTACCAACAATAAGTTTCCACAAATGCTCTACAAACAAATGACGTAACAATGAGATTAAACTAATTTAATTCATGAAGAGGAAGAACTCCTCAACAGCATGACAGACTTCTCTATGTGTGACTATACATGTATTTTAAAAAACTATAGTTAGGCTGCTTCCAAAAAATGAATACATAAAAATGAAGCCAGAAGTTGCTAATCCTGGCACTATTATGCCTAAAATGGAAAACTGCACTGGAAAGGGAGGAATTAGGTCTCATCTTTATTCAGGCTAAGCCACAAAGCAGGTTTCAGAATCAATTTACCTGCAAACACACACAAATGCATGGAAACAGTGTTATATGATGCTACAACTTCTCAGAGAAAAATCAATCACTGAACAGAACATTTTGGATGACATAGGCATGCTAAGAACTTCTAAGATTTCACCTTGAACATATTTTATGTAGAAGTCCTACAAAAAATTGAAGTGTCATAATCGCTATTGATAAATCATATGAAACCATCATGAATGTGTGCATGGAATTTGCCCGCATGGGAAAAACATCGCGTTTCCATGGGGATCCCTTTTCCTTCCTTCTCAAAAGATCCTTTAGGAAAACACATATATTTCTTATGTGGAATGTTTGCCCAATTTTGTAAATATAAAAGGGACCATATTTCTATCAAAGGTGCTTAAATACATCACGTTTTGTATCATAAACAAACAGATTACTTATAGCCTGTTCTTTGAATGGATGGAGCTTCTGAAGTGGAAAAAAAATCTTCAGGTTTCTTTTCCCATTATTTGCTACAAAGTAACAGGTTTTAGGTAAAAACATGCCCTACACATAGCAAGGCCTATGGGACTGATCATGGATGTGCATTAGAAATACTTGATAGGGAAACAAGAATTAAATCTGTTGTGACTATGTAACAGCTGCATTTTTGCCCATTTTCCTCCTTCTCCCCCCAAAATCAAGGTATTAATTAATCAAGAACCAACACCAACCAAAGTATCCTCAGAAATGGGAATCTTTGTGTGCTAAAGTACACAAGTTTAAAAAAAGCAGGAGCTTAAAGCCTCTCTGTTGCTGCTCAACCTCCCACTGCCGTGTCAGCCATCGCTCCCTGGCAGCCCAACCGCAAAGCTCTTCCCTTCAGCACACGCGGTATCTCTTCTGACTTTCTATAACACACCAGCAACAGCAATGCTGTGTAAAAACCTGCTTGCAGCCCACAGAAAGAAAATTTATAGTTTCACACTAACAGACTTCCAACTAATGAACTGCAAAAATATACCAGAAAAAGCTATTATGTTGTAGGTCTCTGGTGTTTGCAATTCAGTCCTCTTCCCTTTAAAAAATCCTGGAGATTTGTGTAACTTTGTTTGATATCTGTGAGGGGAATAATCTAAAGCCAAAAAAATAATAGTTATTCTGGAAACAGCCATCATCTTAAACAACAGAATTATCCAGTTTATTCCTTTAATGCTTATGTTTTAAGACTGACTAATTCCACATACACTTACTAAGCATTAGCTACACTAATTCAGCCATTTATACGTATGAAAGAACCATCCGGGAGCATGCTATTTCTGCATAATACTGCCAGCCAAAATAACAGGATTCTTCATGCATGAAAGGATCCCCCTGCCACAACAGAATATGTCAATAAGAACAAAATCGTTTTATACATATTCAGCATCTTCTAACCTTTCCAATAATCTCATTTTAGAAATTTTATTTTTATTTTTTGGTGTTAGCAAGGAAAGAATTAAAACAGCTAGCACAAGCACGTTCTTTGGCCTACGACGTACGCATACGGCCGCATAAACTATCAGGGAGCGAGCCCAAGAGGGAGCTGACAGCATCAGCGCTTCCATGTAGTAACTACTTAAGTGCACGCTCTTACTCAAGAGTAAATGCCAGGCTGTTTAACCTACTAATCCACATTTACTAACTTATTGTGTCAACACACTGCAAATTTCCACCTTCACTTAGCCCTCTGCAGCTCCTGTGCAAGCCCACACTCTAACTAGGTGTGACCATCCTTTGCAACCTGCAACTCGCATAGCAAGAAGTCCTTGTACGAGGGCACCACACGAACCACAGCCTGTACCTCAGAGAGCTGGGGAAGATCTCCCAGCATCAACCTGCAGGCAGAGAGGACAAGTGACCCTGCCCCAGCAGTGTCACAGCTCTGCTGCAGAGGGAGCAGGGCCAGGAGCATGGCTTTGCCCCTGCCAGCTCCTGCCCAACAGCCCCCGGGGCCACTTCACCACCAGCCACATAATGTAAACCCGATACAGAAACCACGCGTTGTCAGTGCAAACCACTCAGGAATCAAAAGCCACTTCCAGCTCCAATTTTTTCCCCTTTATCATATTAAAAAAACCCAAAAACCAAAACAAAACAAAAAAAAACCCAAACAAACAAACAAAAAACAACTCCCCAAAAACCTTATTGCTCAAGACACCGTGCCACTTAAGCCATTGAGCAAACGGGTAAAAACAACGGTGGCAATAGCATGCAGAAACCTGAAGGACCAACTCAACCAGCTTCTCCTGGAAGGGAGCACTCCCTTCGATGCATTTCATAGGTATCAGAAATCTGACTGTGCTTATTCTCATGGTTTTAAATGCTTCTGAAGACACCATAGGCAAACAAGGGCAAAACCCAACAAATTAATGCATTTTTAGAGCATATGAAAAGCAAAAAATGCACTGGTAGAGAAGAACAAAGGCAGAAGACATAGTAACTAAATTCTATCCGTTCTTACGATACATCAGAGCATCTTCTCAACACACAATAAACAACTGTGACTAATGACTGTCACATCTGGTCATACCTTCTCCTTCCCTGCTCACCGGGCAGGTTTTGCATGTCCAGCGGTTTTTCTGTGTTTCACTGCAGCTTCTGCTTTCAGAGCTGCTCTGGCTCCCTGCAGAAGGAGCAGGTTGAAGCAGCGCTTTTGCAGCACGCAAAACTAAAGGGAGGTTTCCAATGCTGCTGCTTTCCTGATTAATTTACTTACCTGTGTGAAGCAAGGGTGTGATGTAGGGCTCATAAAGATACTTTCTTAGGTTTCTTAATCTGGGCATTACTCAAAATTTGAGAGCAAAGACTCAGTGCTAACAAAGTGTGTGCAGCCTGAACCTTTTTATCTGACCTTTAATGAAAAGTTTGCTGCGTCAACTGCACCTCTGAAATTTCACCAAATGTGGTACTTCAGCAGCTTCGAGCTTGCAGTTACTTCACCTTGCAATTACTTTCTGTGACTGCTAAGAAAATGCCAACCGTTACCCTGCCCAAGTCCTCATCAACCCCCTTTTGATGACTAAGACATATTCCTAGAACTGTCAGAAGTGGCATGAATAGAAAAGCAGAAGAAACATCACCAAAAAAATGTAACCACATTTTTGAAAGTTAACTATTAAGTTAAAGAAGTGACACTTATTCCATTGAGTCAGGGTTAAGTATTAACCTTCTAAACAGTATGAGATGAAAACCCCTACAGACCTTTATGATATTTGTAATTTTATGTCCTATCTACATAGCACTGCTGTTACAGTGCAATATTACAGATATTTAGTCACACGCTAAAGTGCAATAATGCAGATATTTACCACAGTATGTACCAGATAGACTTTTTCTTTTGTTTCTCAGTTGAGACATACATTGGAAGATTTTTGATGAGCTGTGTACATGCAAACATGTACAACACATCTGCAGTCGGTGACATGCAGAGTCAAACACCGTGTTTGACCTGACAGAGGGACGCCCATGGCTCTGCCCGACGCCACCGCACCAGCCTGTCCTGCGCACAGCTGGGTGGGACCAGGCGTGTCCCTTCTCTCAGTTACATGGAACGGGGGTTCCTGATTTGACACTAAATTTAACGTAATGAAGCCTGGAAACAGCTAGCCCATCTAGCTTACAGCTCACTTCATTAAGCATAGGCTCAGCTAACTCACGAAGCAAGTAAATACTGCTTAGCCCAACTGTGCTTGTAATTGCTTAATATAACCACTCAATAAAAGCTTCATTTAACTCTGCCAAATTAGTAGAAGGTGGCATGTAAAACCATACTTATCTGGTAAGGAAGTAGAACTTAAAAACAAGTATACATTATTCCGCAAATTCTAGTTGACTTACCACTGCGTAAGAGGCAGCAATGGTATTTTCATGAACTATAATGAGATGGGATTTCACCTCTATACGTAAGACAAGGATCCTAGCTGAAGATGTTGAAATGATGTAGGAAATTTCACCAGTAAAGAGTGGCGGCTGCCATCAACTCCTTCTATAACTTATGAAATAATTAGCAAAGAAGCGTACAAAAGGAGAGTAATATCCCATTTGTCCCTACATTCAGAGACACCCATTTACAGGCATTTAAACCCTTCAATTACAAGCATGAATGGCCGTTTCTACAAAAATGCAACCCTTTGCATTCATTTCTTGGTGACTACTGTTCGGCCTGCTAGGGACCAGTTTGCCCTTCAGTCAGGAGATCAATAGGAAGCAGAGAATTTTCCCAAAATATAGCCTAAAGCATTTGGACTACCATAACCCTGGGGAGAAGGAGCCCCAGCTCTTGTGGAATATCTGGGTTGCATTTCATTATTTCTAGAAAATAAAACACTCTGCCTCCTTCGCCCAGCAAACTCACTGAGGTTCTTTAAGAGTGCTACTATCAAATAGGTTTTTTTCCTGGAAAACAGGAAAGAAAGTTCAGGGACACTATCAACACATTTCTAGCCCAGGACTGTGGACAATACTATTCTAATATAGCTTTTAATTCTTTAAACCTCCTCACTAATGTAACTTCCCACTAGCGAAAATGCTTAAATGAGTTTTGGGCCACTCAGCAAGGTTGACCCTCATCCCCCAGGGCAAACACCTGCTCACTGAACACTGGATCTGGACCTGCAGCAGCACTCACAGTACGTCAAAAAGCCTTCCCCCATCTTCCCAGTTGGAAATCTCGTACTAGGTAAGCCAGCATGGGCTGGTGGGAACTCTCCCCTCCTTCGTAAAAATATACCAACTGAAGGGAGGAGTGCTTGTTCTGAGTCTGATACTTTTGGGAGATGGAAACGATAATGTGGATTGATTACTTCCCAATTACTCAGAACAAATAATTTAAAGTAGTTTTCAAACTCGCTATGACAGCACTGACTCTCACATAATCAAATCGTGTGCCAAATACACGAGACGTACAGGAAGTTAAATATTTAATCAAACACTGAATATTATAACATTTTAGGTGAATCAACTAAGATGATACGGATTCTTTCAGACTTTTTTTAAATTTTATTTTTTTAATATTAAGACAGTGATACGGAGTTTCACATTTATCATCATTATTACTGGCAGCGTCTAGAGTAAGGCTAGCTCAATAGTTTTCAATGTAATTACAGCAGAAGTTGTCCCATTTAAAAAGGCTTCACTGCATTAACACAAACGTTGTAGTTGTGGCAGTCCAAGACTATAAGAAAAACACTATTCAGGGAGATGGAATCCCCTGGAATAGGCTAATACTTGGTTTATTTAACTGGTCTCCATCCAGTAACTAACCACCCTTTCAAGTAAAATATCAAGCTGAAAGTAGGGGTTTTATGTCAAATTTGTCTAATTTTGCCTACATAACAGGGACTAGAAAGAAAAAAAAGCCTTTGTAACATCTGAATACTAAAAGCGAAGTTCCATATGTTAGGCACTAATTCAAAGTAGGTACTTCTCCTCGGGCACCTGGGCAGGGAAGCAAAGCAGCAGGAGCAGCACCATGCACAAGCCACTGTCAGCCCCTGCCAGCACAGTGGAGGGCAAAGCCTCTGCTGGCCAAGGTGGCCTCCAAGGCAGGTGTCATCTCCTCGGTGAGCAGCACCAAGCTCAAGGAAGAGCTGGTTTCACCTCTGCAGAAGCCCTGAAGAGCCCCCACAACACGTTTACTATCAATGCCTCCAGCAACTGGCAAACCCCCACTATGAAACACCACCTCGGCAAACTCTCTTCTAATCTTAACATTAAAGATAAATTTATCCAAATCAATTTAAGAGTCTGAAAGCAACAGAGTTTACAGATTTGGGGATATTGATGGGCTTTTTTCTTCCATTTGTACATACTGTTTACAATGCTAAGTGTCACTGTAGGGAAAAAAAATAATCAAGAAGCATGCAAAGCTAAAGTTTTGCTTGTAGGTAAGTATTTTCCTTGGTCAAACTGAAAACTTCTATCCCGATCTGTATGACCTAAGCTAAATTCTAGCCCAGATCTAATGTGATAGCTAAGATCTTCCTGAAGGGACACATTACAGCATAAGCCCTTGCCTTAGCTTTAATTATAAAAGGCTAATTAAATACAAGTAGAAAAAAAAGTTGTCCCTACTGACATCAAAAAAGCTTTTTTAAAAATCTGATTAAGCTGCCCATCAGCACTGATATCGCATATGTTAAAAGGGAGTGCTAGTGTTTCGCTGCTGAACTGGGAACCTATTTTCAGCTTTGCCAAGAAATGAGCAATTGGACATACGTACAAAAACAAATCACAATTAAAGGTAAGGTAGAGAAGTTCCTATAGAAAAGCATATCACTATAGAATGCTTATTAAAAAAGTTATCCCCCAAAATCTCACCTGAAATACCCTAGTGTTAGTACAAAGCCTTAGTCTTCATCAAATAAAGCAAGAATGAGCATGTATGGCCAAAAAAAAAAATATTCAAATTCTTTCTACAGCTTAATCTCAGGCTTTTTCCTACTTGTTACCACTGCAAACTTACTAAAAGCCCTCAAGGCAAGGAGCTCTTGAGGATGAGGTTAGAAATTTCACATGAACAAAGCACTTGTTGATTCTCCATAACACCGGTTTCTTATCGCTGTAAGTTTATTTGCCAGCCAACACACATTCCTCAGAAAACTTTATATAAAGATATATTAGGTTTAATGATGTAAGTAGGAATCAACTTTTAAAACAGCAGAATATATTACACTGCTAAGAGTATCCAAAGCCATGTTTTCTTTTAATTACAAATGCTGTCTTAAACTCTTTTTCAGCAAAATCCTCAGTTTTGTGTCAAGATTTTAGTCAAAATTTTTTTCTAAGACGCAGAAAAAAAATTAAAGTAGAACACATGCATTAAGAAAAGAATGTATTTCTTGCACCTTATTCTGCTGGATTTCTAGACAAATCTCAAAGGCAAGTTCATCACGCCACACTCGCTTCTGAAATTCAAGATATGCCTCAAACTCAAGTCTGAGACACTGCTATTATTTTTCACAGACGATCACAGAAACTCTTGCTAAAAGCCATTAAAGTCAACAGAATCAGAAACAAAGTTGCAAGTTACAGCCATAAAACCTGCTGTTCTTTGAATTTCATTCTGAAGATAAAGTTAAATATTTCCCTTTCTTTTCTACCCTAAAAATCCTTGCAAGCCTGCAAAAGACTGTGAGAAGCACTTGTAATTTTAAGATTTCCAATTCACCCTCCCTCTTTCCCAAGCATTGCAACATCTTGAATTCTAAACCGAATGCTTTGAATTCTGAAGCAGATAAAGTACACCGCGTTGCTCACTTTAAGAAAGTACACCGTAGCAAGGTCGTTCCTCTCTCCCACTAAATACACATAGAAATTTATACATTGAACACCTGTCCTTGGGTGGGTTTTTTTTATTTTTTTTTTTAAACAAACTTTCCTGTTTACCATCATATTTCAGGATGAAAGTATAAGGTCTTCTATGCAAGATACTGTATTTGTATCAAAACCGCAGGGTATGAATCAGCAAACAAAGAAGAGCTGCTCGGCGATGTTTGTTTCATTTGCAATAACACACTTCACCACATACAAGAGCAATGCATTTTATGTATTGTATATACATGTGTTGTATGCATATACCATCTGATTTATTAGTGGGGGTTATTTGTTCGGTCGGTCTTTTTACGACTTAACTCTCATACTTCGGGTTGATACAGCTAGAATGCTGCGATTAATTACCTGATTTACACTCAAAGAGAGTCTGGCTTGATAGCAGCTGTTTAAAGAAAGGAAATGTGTGTTGAAATATTTCGTTTTTACTACGGAAATAGTAAAAATAAAGCGGGGAAAAAAAACCCCAACAAACCCTTAGTTCTGAAGGGCAAATGCATGTTTCGCAGACAGAGCAGCAGCACAGCCACGTGCACGGAGCCGCAGCAGCCCCCGCTGGCCGAGCCTGCACCGCCTCCTGCCTGAGGCCCGACGGCATTCCCTCCCGCTTTTCCTTCGGAAAACCCTAAAACCGACGGGTCGAAACGAAAGGGACACACAGCAGCAGCTCCTTCCCGAGGTCTGCAAAGGGGGTTTCCCACAAAATACTCCCCGTCTAAGGGCCGGGACGGGCCGCGACCCGGCGGGACGGGCCCCTCGCCGGCGTCCCGGGGGGGCGGGAGCGCCCACCGCCACCCACGCCAGGAGCCTTCTGCCCAACCAGTACTAACCTCCTCATCCTCCTTCCCCTCATGTAATCCCCTATCCACACGCATCAAAATTGGTTTGGGTTTTTTTTTTTTTTTTTGGTTTTTTTTTTTAAACTTTCTCAAGGTTAGGATGCCGCAGCTCAGCCCCGGAGCGCAGCGCACCTCGCCGGCTGCTCATGAGGGCGCAGCGCTAACTTAATCGGCACGGATAAATATTTAAATATTTAAGTATTTACCCCGCTGTTTGCTTCACACGTTTCTCTTCCCACCCCACCAACACCTCCAGGGAAGGGAACCGCTGAGCGAAAAGAGCGGGC
>VWZL01005146.1:176580-239968 GCA_013396915.1 Stercorarius parasiticus | reverse complement strand
CCGCTGAGCGAAAAGAGCGGGCGCTCATTTTCAGGGAGCCCTCACAGACTGGCGGGGCGGCGGGTGCCCGGTGCCGGTCCCCTCCCCACGCGGGGCAGGCGGCGGTACTTTACCCGTGCAGAAGCCGATGAGCGCCGAGGGGTCGCAGGCAGCGGCCAGGCAGGGCAGGCTGTCTTCCATCCCTCTCCCCGACGCCAAGCCNCCCCCCCCGTCGCCATCGCGCCGCACGGTGCTGACGGCCCGTGTTAAAGTCACGACATTAACGATAACACGGCAACAGCAATAAACGTGCCCGCGCTCGGAGCATAAAGGAACACCGCAAACAACTAACGAACACGGGGTTTTGTACTCGGGTCGATCCAGATAAAACCATTACTGCTGCAAAATGCGTTCCACCCCCGTGTCAGGAACACCCCAGACCTGATGTCAGTCACAGCACAACCTGACATCAAAAGTTCACACGGGGGGGGAAAGAGAGAGAAAGGGGGTGGTTGTTTGTAGAGTATTATATTTGAATATTTTTCACATGACATCTTCCAAGATAAAAAAGCACTGACATCACTGGCAACATGCTCGTCCCCACACTATTAAAGCAAAGCAAAGCACCGGGGCTGAAAAGCAGCAGGCTCCGCAAAAGGGAACTCATATTACAAACGCATTACAATCTATTTAGCGTGATCATGATTTCGCTTGTCTTGCAAGATGAAGCACAGCCAGATGAGAACTAATGAATGCAACATGTGTTCATTCTTTTGGTAGCCGTGCCTGAAGCCAGTTGGCAGAATGACTACAGCAAGATAAATGTCAAAACAAAACTATTTGTGAGTATGTATTGCATATATTTTGCCTCTTCTCTCTGTCATACTTCAAATAGTTTATTATTCTCAAGCTTTGCAAGCATATTAAATAACTCTGGATTAAAGTTTTGATTTCTAGACAACAGTGGGATAGTAAAAAAAAAAAATACATGTTGGAAGCCCATGCCTCCATTTGAAAAACAAGGAGGGGCAGCACTTTTTTTCCACCCTCACAAACAGTTGATAAGAAGGTTCATAACAACACATAGTTACGACAGCACACAATAGTTTGTATGTTTTCCCCAGAATTATCAATCTACATAATTTCAGCAGTATCTTCATTTTCTAGAGGCTCCTGTTATACTAGAGGAATTGACCTCTGCAGCGATTTAAAAAAAGGGAAAGGCAATCAGCAGAGCACAGCTCTACAGTAAGAAGCCAGTCAGACAACTACCCTGATTAATAAACGGAAGGGACTAAGAAACTGCACAGTGAAAGATGATAAAGGGAAAAGGTAAGGGCACACAACTAAGGAAAGGGCCCTAACTAAAGTCAAGGGTTTCAACACACAGCCGTGGCACCGCGATTGACCAAGAATGTGTGCTACCAACTTGTCCCAACCACTGTGTTGCATCACGTCGTCAGATTAAACAATCTTCATCAGATTAAACTGAGTCTCATCTTGGGTGGGCTGGACATGCAGAGTTATTTAACGCACACAGACACACATTTTGGTATCCCTTCAAACTCAACATCCTTCCTTATACAACTATGAAGCCTTGAAAGAAATTACAGGCAAAAATCCTCCATGAGGCCAAACACACATTCTTTGTGCTGGTCTTTACCAGCACAGAGAGCAAAAAGAGGCTTGATTTGCCATTTTAAGTGGCCATTAGTGCTCCAAACGATGACAGATTACATACAACTGGCAGGAAGCATCCGATGTAGTTCAAACTAATAGAATTTTTTAGAATGTCTCATATTTAAAGTAAGTAAAACACTTTGTATAAAAAAATGTTAGGCTCTCCTACTGTTCTAAAAGGACATAAATTACTGCTATTTGCAGATATCTATGACTCTGATTTTTAGCTCTAAAAAGAATGGATTACTTCAGCATAGGAAAAAAAATAAATTGTGTTCGAGCAGTATTTTAAACAGAGCTTAATGCCTACCGAATCAAGAACATGCAGGGTGAGACAGAAGGAATCAAAGCAAATGTTAGAGCACCTTCAGAATGATTCTCTGAACGCTAACACTTGAAGTTAGATTTCAGATGGCCCACTGGATACAGCTCACCTTGAAAATGGCAGAAGCAATCTCAATCCGCCCATCACCTGTTCCCTGCTGGGCTGAGGACTTGGATAAAAATTCGTTGATTCGACGTTAAATCTCTCATGAAAGCCTTAACTCCTCATCAGGATTTTCCACTCTCCTAGCTCTGGCCCATACGCAATCTCGCTGTCTTCAACAGATGTCTACCTCTAACCTTTTCAGGCTTAAACACCATCTCAAGCTCCTCTTCCCTGCTGTTATTCAACATGAATAACATGGGGGTGGGGGATGAGGAGGTAACTCCTGAAGTACTTTAGGTAAACACAAATGATGAAACAAGTACTTAAAATATGGCACAGACCAGAACAAAACACATGCCTAGATAAAAACCTCTCAGAATATTAGTGGTTCAAAGTACAGCGTTACACCATGAAGAAACCAACCCTCTTCAATCTAACATCGTAAAGCCAGTTAAAGATCAGTAACAGAGCCCCGCACACTGCACAAGTACAGACTGGTTTTTTATTTGTTTGTCCCCAACATACAGATATTTAGCAGCATTACACACCTGGCAAGAACAGAGGACGTCTCAAAGACCGCAGCAGCAGTAGTCAGATTAAGAACCTACAAAAGCAGTCATTTTAGACGCACTTCAGGTTTTCATGCACCAAAAACCACTCCAACCCACCTTTTCTTCAGAGGCAGGAGCAAACAGTTCCTCCAACTTTTGAAGAGAGTCGTAGGAAGGCATGAACTCTTTGGAGTCATCACTTCCAGGTGAAGAGTTGGAAGAAGAGGCTCCCCTGCCCTGCAGCCCAACCATTGCCTGCTGATGACCAAAGCCATCGCACCCCCAGCTGCACAGACTGCAGAACAGACACCTTCTCCCCAGGACACCTTTAGTCATTAAAAAAATCAAAGAGGAAGATTATTTATTGAGTTTCCTTGGAAAGTGATCCTTATACCAAGAAAATAGCTGCAGTTACATGGAATTTGGAAGAAGTCTAAGCCTGTTTTCACAGAACAAGGGTCTTTTCCATCTCCTTCAAATTTAGGAGACTGTAGATCCAAGAGCTACTGCATGAAGGAATCACCTTATCTTCTCTTCAAAAGATTACTGTAAACTCTCCCTGCCTACCTTTCCTTCAGAAAACCTGTAGCTGTAACTGTACCTAAACAAGATAAAGTGATAACTGTATTGAGACTAGATTAATGACTCTTTTGCTGTTGAGCTGCAAGAGGGCAGCACTAGTTAATTCTGCTTCTTCATACGTATAAAACAAATCGTGTTTCCACTGGCAAACAATCCTTCAATTATTTTGCTTTCTTCTTCCTGAAAAGAAACTGCAGCAATGTTTTAGTTGGCAATTAATCTCAGGGCCAAACAGTACCACCTTTCAGCAGCTGTGTGCATCTCTGTTCCAGTATTACCTTTACCCCATGGAAAAGAGAGACTAACAATGATTTCTGTAATAACTACCCAATTGCTAAAGACTTCAGGCCTTTTATTCTTTTTTCCTTAGGAGGGGAAAAAAAAATAAAATCCTTTCCGAAATCAACAGATTGTTTTTAAAACCCTGATTTTTGTGCAATCACCTAACTAGCGCAACAGATCAAAACCATCTCATCAGGTTAGACAAAAACAATTAAGCACAGTTTTAAAATACACACTGCCATTAAGGACGCTCATTGCATCAGGCCCGTTTCCAGCAGGACTTGTGAGGTGTACGGAGGTTAGCAAGCTACACAGGACAAGGACAGCCTCACAGGATCCAGGACTCTCATTAACGCCTGTGGGATCCAGCAGCCTCTGCTCACTCCTCTTCACTCCAGGTGCTGGCACTGTAATAAAACCTATTAAAGACCCATTCTCTGAAGCATTAATACCAAGAGTGATGGAAGGCAGGACCCTTTGGCTATGATTAAGGTCACTTACAGTTGGCATACAGCAGCGCTACTGCTAAAATAAGCATCCTTGCCCTTCTCCTGCATCCTTCCCATCCCCATCCTGCTCCTGCCACTGGCACAACCGCTCGCAGGGCTGCAGAGGGAAGCACACCGGGAGATGGAACAGCATGAAAACTAACCCATCAATACCAAAACAGGAAAACTCACCAAGCCAGTTGTATGGTGTATGGTACAATTAGCTGTGTTGCAGCAGCATGGAGGTGGCAGCACCCTCTGGAAAGAGTGGCAGGAACCGTGCCCGTCAACAGCAGCTCTGTCCCCGGATGACTTAAGGGGATTGTGAAACAGCTACACTTGTAAATCACATTTCATTGCCAGAAAACTGAGCGAAACAAGAACTGATACAGAAGAGAGTGAAGTCCTCAAGCGAGCAGTGCCAGGGCAGGACGTGGCAGAGAGCACACAGCGGTGCTAGAGGCCGCTCCCTTATCACCCCCTCCCAGACTCTAAACTGAGCTCCTTTGTCCTACAGGCATTTTTCTCAAACAGATACATCAGATTTTACAAGTTGTCCTGAGGCTGTCCTCCACAACTAAACCATACCCGTGTCCATGTGGTCAACCATCCCAGGAAAGGGATCTGAATGGGGGAAAAAAAAAATTTTCCCCAAAACAACATTGCCTAACTCAAAAAAGAGAACCCACAAACAATACAAAGCCCACCAAATGCACCTGCATATTTTAAGAATAACCACCTGAATGTCTGGTTTTGTCAGGTGGGTTTTCTGCTGCATCAGTTGCGTAGTCTAGTCTGCAGAGGCAGCTGCACCAACACGATGGAGGTGGCAGCAGGCTGATGTGGAGAGTAGGAAGGATGGCAATGTTTAAGGCTGGTATTTCACCCAGCAGAACACCAAACCACAGCTGTAGCACACCTTCCGCTGCCTGCTTGGAGCACTTGCACAGCAGACTGCCTGCAGCTGCTTTCCTGCCTACCCATCAAGAGCAATACAGAAACAGCCAGCAAACAAGATGAAAATGTATGAAATTTAAAAAACACAGCCACGAAAAGGTTTCTCCTGCAAATTTGATTTTGGGCATATGTTCCAGACCATGTATCCTACATGGTGGACCATGAAAACGTGCAGCCCTGCCCCTGAGAAAAGGCAGAGTCTGAACAGCAGCATCCTTGCTAGGTGCAGTCTGTATTTTTGTGGAGATAATCAGTGTCATCTCTGGTCAAGAACCTATGCAGCTTCAAACACAGAAGTTTTGCAAAAGTGACATTTTTAAAGCTACAGGTAAATCATACAGGGTTGTTAAATATGAAGCAATTCCATTTTCTGAAAGCAATCAGCAAAAGTTTGACTCAATATAAGACGACTAAGTGGTAGTCTTAGTCATATCAAAGCTATGGTTATGGACTAGCTATAGGTGAGTAACTGCTGTCTAATCATTTAAATCATGCCAACAGAAGGAAAAACACTGCTTTTGTCATGCAGAAGCGGGGAAACAGCAGGGGAGAGACCAACTGTAAAAGTGTTTTCTAACAAAGCGCTTTCAAAATAAAGCATCTACTTCTAGAATTATTATACTGCTTAAGAGTTGTGTATTCTTTCAAAAAACGATTAAACGTCATCCTTGCATATCAAAACATCTCAAAACACTAGCTGTTTCCACTAACATATTGCTGTAATTTTCACTATTTTTACTACTTTTAAGAGTAGTTAAAAATAAACTAAGTGTAAAAAAACCAAGAGAATTCAAGAGAGTCCACTATTTATGACAGAGACCAGAGAGTTTCTCACTTACTATCCACTTTAAGATGCCGAGGAAGTAGAAAAGCCTTTACGAAAACACCACCAACAAAAAGGGCAATCCTTGACAGAAAACTGATTCTTATTGAGGATGTCCAGCCGCTGCACCAAGGGCTCAGCAGCGCACTGGGACAACACAGTTCTGGCTGTGCACAGGAAGATGGGCAGTGGATAGGGATGGGAAATGCATCCCTGAGCGGGGCTCAGACGTAAGCACGCGTCTTGGTACAGCAGGTAAATGAGGAAGAAAACCCACAGACACTAGCCTGGCTTAATCTAGATAGCTAGGAACACCTTTCAGCTTCCAGACTTCTGCATATGCCAGCAGAACCCAAACCTTCCACCTGAGGGGTGGGGTGATCCTCTCTGCATTTGTGACCACACTGCACAAACACAGTATCTCCGATTTAAATGTTATCTGGTACATGCAAATGCGATGTAGGTGTCAGACCTTAAACTATTACAACACTTCAGAGTGTGACCTTATCAAAAAGATCATTTACAGCCACACAGTTTTGCCATATTATATGTAACAGCTGTACAGTCCATAAATTAATTACCCATCTGATGGCACAGACTACTAAACAAAGTGGTTTAAAGGGAATCTGTAGAGACAGTTTTATATCTGTGTCATTTCTTTAAATGTAGTTGACAGCAGATTTTGTACTCGCAGTAAAATGGGTCACAATAATAAACATCATGGTTTATTTACAAATATGGGATTGAACTATTGGGAAATCCTCAGGCAGGGCTTATGGCCTATGCTGTTGGAAGAACGCAAAAGGTATCCTCTTTTTTTTTTTTTTTTTAGACAAATAGGGAAACTCCTGTTTACTTCTCTTGTTTTTCAATAGTGTTCTCAGTATTATATTTCAGCTTCACTTTAAAACTCAGTGAATATAAAATGGAAAGAACGAGCCACAGTATTTCCATGAATTGTCTGACAAAAAATTGTCATTAGAAGGACCCAGCTTGGTTCACAGACAGAGGTCAAGAGAGACCTTTCAACAAAGTCAACAAATGAAATCTGCCAGACTAGAAGTCACACTTACTTAAGTCTGCATAACATTATTGACACAAAATTAGGTATTGATTTCCAATTTATTCTTCCTGTTGGAATAGTAATGTTACAAAATAACTGACACAGCTGATACCTTTGCCAGCCTTTCTGGAGAAAAGCCAAAGGACAGTAAGAGACAACAAGTAAGCCACCATTTCAATTGGTAGCTCTTGCACAGGTCAAGACTGAGGTCAACTTTTGACTACAGAAGTGTGTGTTGATATTGCTAGAAAAAACGTTCTATAGGTCGGGAAAAATAATTCCTTCCTCTGGATCATCAATCATGTTATGACAGCTAAAGGTCAAAGCAAAGAACAAAAAGGCTAATTAGAGGAGAGGGGAAACTTTGGTGTGCAGGAGTAGAGGTCTAGCTGAATGGACAGATTCAACAACTAGGGTGTGGACAAGGACACCCCAAGCTATGGGGGGGAAAAACACCACACAAGAAAAATGGAGGTCCTTGGTGGCTTTAAGAAATGCAGTCCTATTTTCCAAGAATCCAGCTTACCAAAGCTTCTGAGACTTACTAAAGGTCAGAAGCAGCAGGAATTTGATGGTATCATATTACATGAGAGGTATTTTCATATGCTGCAAAACCACCAGCCTTAGGAGGTGGGGATGGTTACGTCAGTATGCGATCAAGCTTGCTACGTCCTTACTTCACCACAAGAAGCTTCTGTGCTCCAGCTCTGCCTACCTAGTCATCTTCAAGCAATAAAAGCTGGAAAACAAGAGAACAATCCAAAACATACTGAAGTCACAAATTTAACAGTAATTTAATCAAGCCTCAAATGAAGAGTTTACCTATCTGTTCTTTGAGAAGGATGAAAATCCGTGATCTAGGTGAATAAAAGACCAGGGGTGATGGGACTACAATTAAAAGCAGCTTCTTCACTAGCAGAAGACCCAACAGTACTGACTGCTCTAAGGACTCCCAAGGGCTTGGGATAAAGAATAATCTATATATATATTTGCATAGGAAGTAAATGACAAGAATAAAACCTATTCTCTCCTCCTTCCCCCCCTCCCATCCCCTTATTTTGAAATACAGACTATGGCAGCATTTGTATTTTTTCTTAATACAAGAGGGTATCCCCAATCCATGAAGTCAGAAGGCTTCATGTAACTAGCTGCTTACATGCAAGTTTACACGATCAAGACTGATATGAGCACAATTCACCACAGGATCCTTAGACAGAAACTTGACAAATACCTTTACACATGGCTTTTTTTAATCCAAGTTTTGAGGATTTTTGTTTGTGAATGTTTCTTTTTTAACACAAAGTTCTAACCTACAGACAACCTGAACATACAACTTCAATTTGAATTATGTATTCCCCATGAAACAGACTGTAAACACTTTTTCTCATATCAGCTTGTATGATGTTTAAAGCACTCCACAAAGCCAAATGGAGGATCATAGAACTGCAACTGCACATGGCTACACAGCTTTTAAATTATGGACATAATAAAGCATCGTTCTATTTACAGTCTATGCTCTTCCTTCATATTCCAAATTTTAAAGTGAGACTTGATCTCAAGACAATCTTGAGACATAAAAGATGTCCGAAGCTTAGTAAAATGCTCTAAATTAGTTAACAAAAATAAGATTATTTTTTTAAATCATGCATACCATAAATCACATCTCACCATCGAAATACTCAGTCCAGTATTCAAGCTCCAAAACTCCCACATTTTTCCTTTTTCTATCCCCAAGCCAAAAGAGTTTCATTGTTTTTAAAAAGTCCTTGTCAAAACAAAGCTTCAGAAGACAAACTGGAACAGCGATTTATTTATCAATAAGTTTGTAATCAACACACACAGGAGCTTACAGGACACTGAGCAACTGACAAAATTACATTCGCAGTGTAAGTTTTACTTAGTAGAAAAGTTCTGCCTGCTATCTCTATAAACAGGAAGAGTCAGCTATTTCCTTCAACCAAGTGCTAGAGACTTAGTGACATAACAGAGCCTGCAGCAACATCTGCTTGAAAGTAACAAACCTGTAATGCTGGACATTTTACTATACGACTCCCTTGGCTGTATTTACAGCATCAATATGCTTTTTCTACTTCCAACATAAATGAAAATCATTCTACAGGAAAGCGTATGGTACCAAATTATATTACAGGACAACAGAATTAAAGGAATGATATTAAGTAGCAATGAGAAGACAGGCTAAAATATCAAGGAAGAGAAAATTCCAGTCCCTTTTTCTAAGGTTGTTACTAAATGGTGTGTGTTTCTTTAGGCATCGTTTGAGGATGCATTCAGTTTGTAGGTAGAAGATTTGAAGCAACCTTAGAGGCATCATCCAATCAAAAACAGACGTCTTCACTCTTCTGTCAAATTGCTCAATATTCTGCCATCCCATAGGAAAATAAAGTGTAAAATTATACTACAGCGATCAGGAATTAATAAATTGTTGCAAGTCACTTGTGCAGCTTTCCTACACTTGAATAGCTAGGATATTTACATTTTAACATAAAAACATGTGTAATCTCAAAAGTAATCCTCGAAATAACTGCTTGGTAGGTTTTTTTCCTGTCACTATACACCTCCTTGTTGAAAAGTGTCTGTCACCCTGCAAGGTGGCTCATGAGGAGGCAGCTCCCCCCAGCCCCTCCAAAACAAAGTCAAGAGAGAGCAGTTGTGGATTGCTAATGACTATACTTCATACCTTTCAAGAGTTTCTTAAGAGAGGATTTATATCTCAGTACTTTTCTCTGCTAGTCTCTTGACAGAATTCCAGTCACTCATTTTGTTCCACCAAAGGAGGAGTATTTGATTTAATGATTAACTCATTTGATTGGTAATCAGGCAACCGATTGTATCTGTTTCTTTGCTATGAAGTGGTCAGTGTTACCTTCCATTAAGGCAAATTACAGGTTTTTGAAGCATACCTGCAATCAGAGGAAATCAGTTTGTTCTTGCATCACCCTCAAAACCCGTGGAGGATATGTGTACTGGAGGGAAGTGGGGAGAAGTAGAGAAGAGAATTAAATTAAACAACAATTTGGAGGAAGCATCTTGCTGTTTGCTGTCTCCACTGATTAAATCAGGTCTATGGCATTAAAAACGACATGAAAGAACACGGCTTATTTGCATCGTCTCCTTCCTTTCCTCATTTAAAAATCAACTGCTACTCTTAGGCAGGATATACATTGGAAGGAACAAACTAGCAAAACAGTAAACTGAATTTGCAGTCCAATCCTAATCATCCACCCCACGAGCCATACAAAATGGTCCAGAAGTAGACTGCATCCGAGACCAATCGAGCATGGGCATCATGTGTCAACATCAATGTGTGACGAGCATTTAGTCTACAGAAAACCTTGGACGTTTATTTTCTTTAAAAATAAAAGATGCCTGAATCTGTAGCAACAATAATTTTTAAATGCTAATTAGCAAAGTCCTCCACTCTACAAGAACACATTACTGATTTCCAAACCCAAAGCAACACCTTGGGCTGTCTGTATCACAGACACATGGATACATGGTGTGGAGCACCTTGATGCAGGCGGGGAGAGTGCGGTGGCTTTTCAGCACAGGTCCACTCTCCTACACACAGGACAGAGCCAGGCACCGGCTGCGGGAAGGAACCCAGCCATTCCTGAAAACTAGCCAGAAAACGCTTGCAGATAACTGCTTGCAAGGTACCACTCTTCAGTGAAAGGATTAGAGTGGAAATAACCCGTACTTTGCACAAGCCTCTTAAGTCAGGAGACTAGATTCACCTGCTGGAAGATTTGATTTGGTAAGAAATCTTTAGATCCTGCTGCACAAATCTGCCAGAAGGCGTTTGCCTGGCGCTGCCTGTGGCACTGGGCAAAAGGGGGACACAGCTCTGAACACAGACCATCGCCTAAGTGAGGTGCTGGACAGGCTAAAAACCAGCAAGAAACTCCAGCTGACTGAAAAGGGAATGGGGACTCACCTCAAGGCTATCATACCCTTTGCTCTCATACAATTTAACATAACACGGCAATTCCAGCAAGTTACTAAAACAAGGCGTCCTCGAGATGATCCTCGTAGTCTTCTGAAAAACAACACTTTAATAAAACTATACCTAAATACAAAGTATTATATACCTTTGGACAGCTTGGGCTATAGTAAACGTTACACGATACTGTCGTTCCTTCTTTTATAGCATCATGTTCCCAATGATTATCAGAGCTACTTTTATAAAAAGAATGGCTATTAATATTATTACTCCATCAGTTAAAAAAATTGCTTTTGCAAAATATTCAAGTACTTTGATTTCTCATACTTGCTTTGCTAGAAAAGAAAAATGTTTAATAAATTCATAAAGATGACAAAACCAAAAGTATGCTGACTTAATAGAATTCCATAGAAAAAAACTGCTTTAGAGTACCTAATGAAGCAGGACCAGGTTTTACTGACTTGCTTCTTCACCAGATTAATTCCACTAACGGGTATTAAAATGCTACATAAATGAGTCTAAGTACTGGAATTATTTTGTTAACCTAGGAGACTGTAAACTTGAAAATCGGTCCACATCAGTTAATCCATTATTAAAATCTGAAACGTTAGTTACTATCAGAGGCATTTTCCTTAGAGAGAAAAATGTCACTGATTCGTCATTTATGTTTTAGCTCTCTGTTAAACAGAAAAAGTAAGATTGTATAATCGAAGTCTGAAAAATAAATATCTTCATAGTTAATAATAGAAAGACGTCTTTTCCCGCTATGGGCTGCTGCCTTACTACTGTTATAGATACCACCCCTCATGTTATGGAATAATATAAACTAACTCGCCAAGCAAGGCATTCCATTTTTCAATTTTTTTTTTTTTTTTCAAATGTTCCATTGCTTTGGGTTTCTTTACGATCTAACCTAAGCAGCATGAGCAGGACAGTGCTCGGTCCCACACAACGCATTAACTTACACAAAGCATTCTGCTGGCTTCACAAAACACTAAAGAGGTACAGGAGCATCGGTGTTTCCAGTTTGCCTGAACTGAACACAGCTGACATAAAGCACTGATGTACCATCAGTACTCTGGGTTTGCTTTAGAAATGATCCAGTGTTTACAGAGAATAGGGAGGGGAGGAATATCAGCCTCCTATTGGTGGCAAAAAAACCCTTCTTCTACAATTGCAAAAATATTTTTCACTGTATGGGGTAGCTGGAGCAGAGTGAAGCCCCTACAGCTGAGGGAGGCTGTCTGCTGGGATCAGCTCAGTGAGACAGCAGCTTGAACAGAACAGCTATAAACAGTGTCAGTTTAAATGTAATAAGTTTGTTTAAACCATATGTTATATGACAGGTATCTGCCACATCCAAGTTTTTATAACTTACGAAGCAGATCTGAAATACAAGGCCAATCTCAATGCTGAATTATTGGGAGGGGGGCAAAGTTTTTTGGTCGTCTTGTGTTTGTTAATTCAGGATACTTATTTTTTTTCCTTAACGCGGCACCCCTGAGATGTCTGGTTTCATGCTTTTTCCTTTTGCTTTTTTGAGGGCTACTAACTTCCCAGTTTTATTAAACGCACCCAGAAATCCTCTCCCTCATACTTCATAGCTTCATCAAGAGTGGCTTTAAAGAAAACTGAACTTCTGAAACATTCACAACAGCATCACACCCATTAGCAACAGAGACGGTGATGTAAAAAAACCCACATCAGGAGGGGCTACCCAAGGCCTCCTCTACCAGGAGGATTGCTGGAGTTCAGTCCCTGAATACGCAGCTCTTGGTAAAGCTCACTTCAGTTTGGCTTACTTGAACAGCTACAACAAAAATGACTGAATTTTTATGGGTCATATAAATTGTTCCAACCCATGTTGATCATATCTTCTACAAACATCCAACCCATGCTGATCATATCTTCTACAAACAAAGCCAGGATTTAATTGGATTGGAGCATTAAGCCGAGAGCCTTTAAAACTCTTTTCTGTTGAACCTATCTGAATTGCAAGTGACTCTATCAGAAAGTGTGTGCCATTCTGCAAAATTTCAAAACACACAACTGATAAGGAAGAACTATGAGTTTGCCTTTCTAACCTTCCCACAGATTAACACAGTTTCAGGTTCCTTAAAAAAATAACCACATACCCTGCTCTAGGCATTGCTGACATTGCTAGATTATTCCCAGCACAGTTAGGAGGGGCTGCACATGAACAGTAAATCCACACATCTAAATTACCAGTGCAAATTTTCTCAAATTTCAGTTTAAGATTGTATATTTTTTAGTTCTGCTCATTCTTCCAGATATATGCCAAAATTTTGTACCCATTTCAATTTTATAATTCCTTGGCAGATCATGAAAACAAAGCAGTAAAGCTCATCAATGCCATATTAAGGAAACAGTCACATTTCCACCCCACTGTAAAATCTAGCAAAGGAGTAATTTATTAGACATGCCCAGCAAGTCAGAGGCACACACACACCAGTATTCCAGATACACAAAACCCAAGCCACACGAACACAGATCACCCTGCAAACCCTCCTACACTCTCCCAGTGATGGGATGGATTTCTCCACTTCAGCCAGTATTTTGTTTCCCAAACTCAAGCGGAACCCTCGGCTGCAATGCTCTTCTAGCGAATACGAGGTGAGGGCTGCCTCCAGCTCAGTGACAGATGTGACACACACCAGCCCCGCAGCCTCTCCAAAGCAACGACGATCTCCTGGGAGCACCACTGAAGGAGACGCCGCGAACTCCCAGCAGCGCTCGCACCACAGGCCTGTCTCCCTTTCCAAATTCCTCCAGGGACTGCCTTTAAATAATGACACTAAAACTGTTTGCTCCACTTTGTCAACACACACCAAGGTGACAACTCCACCGCTTTGGGAAGAGAGAAGGTGTAAAATGGGCATGTTCAACACTAACCACCAAGCAGGAAATAATATACAGGGGACATTAACATGGGGGGGAGAACAGAGGGCCAACAAAATAAGTTTATTTCCTTAAAGTATTTCCTTTTACCTTGTTTTTGCTTTTCTTGCCTATTTAAAGCACGAATTGTTGATGATAGGAACAGTTTTGAGACTCTTATTATGCTTAAAAGAGGCGCTTAGATATATTAAGAAAGGGTATTTTTTACTTCTCAACCTAGTAAGTTTGTCTTAGTATTTCTGCTTAGAAACATACTCTTAGTCCAGGATTTCTCACAACATAAACAATTCCAGCCCCCTCTGAGCATTAAGAGGACAGACAGAGAAAAGAAATTTAAAATTTACACTTCATTCCACTTTCCAAAAGGGCCTTGATAAAAATGAAACCTACACCTGGACTAGCAAACATTAACAAGATTTATTTCCAATGCTTATTTCTTGTTTTTCTTCCTTCTCCCTAGCCCTGAAGCAGAGAGCTGAAAGACCTGGCACTAACCCTTCTTTTGTCAAGTGGCAAATAATAGAACTCACCACTCAATTAGATTTGCACTTTCCCAAATAAAGACTAAAAGCTCTCTTTCTTGACAAAGTGGGACTTGGTTATAATACTCCCCAGCTCTCAACATGAAGTCATCTTAAAAATAACCTGCTTATGGGGTTAAGCAGGTTCCTTGGTGACACAAGGAAACAAAATCCCACCTGCATAGAGGACCAAAAAAAAAGTGGCCTTCAAGATTTCGCAGACTTCTTTAAGAAGTTATCACCCCAGTGTATCTCATTCCCCCACTGCAATTACAGACACAGACAGGCAGTGGGTGCCCGCGGAGCATCCCCACGTTGCTGCCGGGGTGGTTACGTGCCTGCTCCTGGGGGAGGACTCGCCCACAGCCCTGACCTGGCGCTATGGTGGATGGAGGAGGGCAGCTCTCAGGGGGCAAACCGCCCGCAGCGACAGTTACCCACACCAACTTCCTGCGCCAGGTCAGTAGCACCTTAAACCACCACGGCTTTGAAGCGACTTAGCCCCAAATTTAGTTTAAAACAGTTTGTAAGGCCAATTTGCATGTATATGGATGTACATATGCACCCATCTGTGACCTACAATATCAGGTACCCACCTGGCCCCACAGAGCAGCTCACTCGGGGTGCATAAAGGACAAACCCAGCACCAAGGCAGAGAGTGTTTACTGTGAAATGCACCTGAGTTTTAACAGGGGCTGCATCTGTTTAGTGACTATAAAGGAGAGGAAGGAAGCACTGTGTTAAGTGAGAAGACAAAATGATATTTATAAATGAGTCGTTTCTGGGTTCAAAACTTTTGAGACCCTTTTTCCAGTACGAATCACTGGTCAAGGCAAGATTACACTAACATCCCTCTAGGTCTCTAGAAAAAGTAACAGAGATTTTATCTCACCCTGTCTCTTGCGAATCGCTCAGCATCCTTCCCTGAACCTGATGGCATTAATATTACAAACATGCTCACCTGTTAAGAGAGCAGCAACAACAATATGCCTGGGGCTCCTTGGCTACAAAGGTATACAGAGAAGAATCAAGACTGGAGTTGTCCCCCAGCACAGACAATACTAGGCAGAAGTCTCGATAGCTGGCAATGCTGAACATTTTTCACCTAGAAAATAATCCGAATAGTATTACTGCACATGGTGCAAAGATAAATCATAGAGCATTACAAGAAGCCGTTCGGCAGGATGTGTCCCACTTCCTCTTCCTCCTCGTCGAAAACTAAACGACATAAATCACAACTAGTTATTTCAAATGTAATCAAACCCTGACAGACATCAAGACTTGCTAACGCTTTCCCTCTGCCCACCTGTCCTCACCATTAACTNAAAAAAGCAAGAGAAAAAGGCAAAAAAAAAAAAAAGAAAAAAAAAGAGAAACACGCACACAGAACAAAGCCAGAAAAACTCAGCAAGCACAGGAGAGGGTCTGGACAACTCCTCAATGAAGGGAGCGTTCAGAAATGGTATACCAATAAATAACAAATATAGCATATCCAGACGCACAAGTAAATTTTAACCATTCAAAGCTTACACAATTACACAGCACAATTAACATCTATTACCCCAGTTTTAGAGAGAGGAGACACTAACAACTGCATAGACAGTGTCTGCACCTTCAAGCAGATGCATTACTGGGCACATGGAATTAGAAAAAAATTGGTGTGATTAGACATTTTATATGAGTCTTTCCATTCCTAAACCTTCTCATATCCTAAAATTACAATTAAAGGTAAAGGGACCGTGTCTGGAAAAAGAATCGTACAACTTCTTGTTTTTAGAGAGCCACATTTTTTGTATGGCAGTTAAAAATCTGCCAGAATTTCCCCTATAAACATGTTTCCAGCAATTTCGGCTCTCCCACACAGCCTTTGGTCCTAAAGTAACAGCCTCCTGCAGAAAAGTTTTTTTTAAACATTCACAAAAAAATAATTCAGCCGCACATTTCTCTTGCGTGATAAATCGTTTTCCACATTAAAATGACAGCACTAGCACTGGAGTGTCCTGCCACAGCAGGCAATTGAGAGATTCAAAAGAAAAAAGCATTAGTCTTGAAAAAGACGAGTCATTGCCACATTATGAAATGCAAGAAGTAGATTCAGAGAAACATAACCTTTGAGAGATAGCCAATACCTTCCCAAAGGAGGATAGTCAATGATGGAGGAGGAAAACAAAGGAAGAGAAGTACTGACACACACAAATCTTCATCACTGGATTCATCCACCCGTTAAAACCGACTAGTGTAGAAAGACTGAGCAATTGACTGTATCGATGAGTTTAAGAGCTCAACTTGCTACATCTTACTGCTAAGGAGGATGAGGCTGACTGCAGAACACAGAGCTAGTTGCTGTGCAGCACACGGGCAACAACTACCCTCTACACACCGATGGTAACCTCAACAGAGGCATCGAAGGCTGCACAATATTCAAGCTGGATAAAAAAAAAAAATATAATAAAGGAATGAGGAGGCACTGCATACCAATGAAATGGTTAAGAAATAAAGAACGGTTGAAACAGAACAGACTTTTGGCAATTATCACTTCGGAGAGCAACTGGGATTCTACAGAGATTTACACCTGAACACAGGCTGCGGTCCATAGATTACCCTGCATACATTGCCAATGAAAAGTGTGAACTCCTGGGAAATCAACTTATTTTATCTAAAAAAAAAAAAAAAACCAACGAAAACCCAAACCCATGAAAGTTAGCAATGGCCTGGACATGATAGCTGAAGGATTCCTTTGGTCAACAGTCATCATGAGTCACAGGTCAAAGGGATGCTGTCTCAGAGTCGGTTCACACTGCCGGATGGACAGGAGAGATGACCGGTAGCTCAAGTAATCACAAGGCGATTCCACCCATTTCCAATCACTTCCCAAGAACATGTCAAACAGTCTGGAATTTGGGAAGGGCAAAGCTGAAGAAATGATTGGAATTTGTTAATGGGGCTGGTGAGGCAGACCGATTTCAGAAGGTATTTGCACTCTAACTGAAACCTGTTTTCACTCCTTGGGTTTGTTTTCCAAGGTAAAGAACAAACTCGGTGAGGAGAACTCCAGATTACCTGGATGAATAAAAACCTGACCTGTAATGCTAAAAATAAGCAGGAAACCTTTTTTTCCACAAAGTGGAAAGAAGCTTAAGAAAGAAAAGCCTGTTTCAGAGGTTACAAGGTACAAACAGAAGAATAAAAAACCAACTAGGAGCCTGCTTGAGCTGAACCATGCAAAGGAAATAACAGGAGAATAGCTGTTACTATGCAGCACAGCTTCAAAAGAGGGAAAGGCAGCTACCTACACACTGAGGTTTAAGAGGATATTTAGGAAAAAAACAAGCAGGAACAAACACCGAAGCAAATACTTTGCCTTCTGTTTCAAGAAAGACAGTAAAATGATACACCGAGAATGAGGATAGGATAACAATTATTACCACATACAGCGTGGAAACAAAATTAGACCATTTAGAATAAAGGAAAAAGGGGATCTGGATAATCTCCATCCCGCAACTCTGAAGTAATTGGCACACACAATGACAGATATGCTGAAAATCATTACAAGAGGGAGGGGGAAAGGAAGCAGTTTGGGAGAGAAGGAAAAGCAACCTTGGTGCTACAAGCGCATAAGCATGACCTCGATAATACAAGATACGAACAAAAGAAATCAAGGAAATATAATTGAACAGTGAAATGGAGACAAGAATTTTATTTTACCCGGGTAATTTATTCCTCAAAAAAGGATAATACAGTGAACTTAATCCAGAGTTAAAGCAAGAACCTCATCGAATAATATTTAAGGTACAGACCTATAACATTTCGAAGAGGAACAAAGCACTGGCTGAAAGACAGACAATAAATATCCAGACAAAGTACTATGTTCCTTAGGTTTGTGAGATCAGGGCTATTAAATAAGTTACGTAGTGACCATACAAAAAAGCAGGTATCCACTAACAACTTCTGGGAGATCAAAGTTTGGAGAATTCGCTGTTCCTAAAGCATCTCACAGAAATTAGTCTTCTGGACTAGGTGGAGTAACATAAATGCAATGAAATGCAAACATATAAAGTGAAAGACAGTTATGAATAATGACTTCTGCTATGATCTGGGACTTATTAACAGGAGATGAAGGGGAGAAAGGAGCTGTCAGAGCATCAAAAGATCACAGGATCCTATTAGCCCTTCTAACAGCTGTTTGATACTGATGCTTTGCAGTAGTTCTACACACACACACCCAAAATAAAAAGACCAAAAAAAAGATATTTTTAGTAGGAAACGAGGAGTGATCAATTATATGAAGTGTTAGTAAACCACTATTTGTAATTTTATATATATAGTTGTGGCTACCTAGTCCAAAGCAAAACAAAAAACCATGCCTTCCCCCAAACCAATTTAACTGAAAGAGGTGCAGAGAAGACTACTCAGAAGATACAGGATAGAGAAAATCTATTTTATGAGAGAAGCTAAAGCACTTGGGATGCTCTAGCGTAGCAATTAAGTGCTGAAGCAACTGTAGGTGTCTTGCATAAAGCAGGGTAGACCTCACAGGAAAAGGACAGGGTTTTCAAGGTGGAAAAGCAGAGGCTGGTCCCAACTCAGAGGGTGGAAGGACCTGTCAAACTGGATGGGGCGGATCAGCAGCAAAAGCTATTTCAAGATGAAATCTCAAATACGTGAGGAACAAAGGCCACCCAAGCACTCCTGGTTTGAGGCTTCAGGTGTTCAATCTGACCAACTTCCCAAGAAGCGATTCAAAGAAGGCTTGTTAATGCACCACATACTATATTATAGTAATTTAAATTCTGTACTGATAGTTTGTGCCGATTATCTGAGAGACAGGAAAAACATTTCTCCAAGAACCCACTGCCTGTCTCAGCAGTGGAAGAGCTCCCGCTGCCCGGAGCAAGAGGCATTACTCCAGCTGGAAAATGAAGGGCAAGTTGGACTTCAACTTGAAGACAAACTTCAGCAGGGTCGCACGGCACCTCATTCGTATTTTTGAGTTAATCTTTCCTGGGTCAGAGTTCTGCGATTGAGGTATGGCCTATTCCCTCGCTCAGCTAGACATTTACATTTAGTACATTTCCTGCTATAACAGAGATGTAGAAAAAAATGTCTCTGATCTTTTTTTCTGCCTCCCTAGGGCACACTATGGCATACTACTTTATTCACTCTTCCAGCCTTTTTATTAAGGCTTTAAATTTGTTCGAACACGTGGGGAGAGTGAGCAACAGGCCCATCTAGGTTTAAACTTTTCTTTTTTACATGACTGTTTGGGGAAATTGTCCCCTTCAGCCCTCCATTCCCAAGTCAGCTGTACTTTAATAGTCCATTACAAGAAGAGAAACAAATCTCAATATTTACTTTTTGTTGAACTATCGGATAAACGCTGGGTCTATTTCTGTTCTATTCACATTCTCCCACAATTTCCATTACAAGGTATGCACTAAGCACTTTGACAAGAAGTTCCCCACTGCTAAAAATCTCAGTGCTAAAAGAAAAAGGAAATATTTATTTAGGTTTTGGTTTCAAACAGAAATAAGTTTTCAAAACTAAACTGGAATTCCCCCAACTCACTCTACCGCAAAGCAGGCTCACACAGTCTAGCAGCTCACAGACATAAACTCTAGGTGTTGCAAAGTGAATTTGAATCCCATTTTACTGGGAACACCTTTGGTTTGTTTAACTGTCCTGGACTACCAACAAAACTTCGCTTCTTTCCGATTCATTTGGTTAGAAATGCATCACAGTAACTTCTGTTCTCCTCCCAAGTTTGCACAGCATCCCACAAACAGGACTACCTGCCTTGGGTATAATATACAAAACACGGTAGCATCTAAAATTAATCTGTAATCATTAAATTGTAAAGGTATACATACATGCATGTTACTTGTTTTCATATTCTTGGTAAGTAAGGCATAAGGCCTAAAAAGGGTATCTGTATGTACTTCAATAGAAATCATATGCATACCCCAAAATTACTGTTTTTCAGCAGATTTACATATTACTTTGCATGTATTACGCCCTTAGTCTTATCTTTTGTTTTGCCCTTTTAATTTTTTTAAGACAAGTTCAGCTTCCCATACCCTATAATACTTCAGAGCACTTAGCTTTGAAAGAAGTTCCCTTCTCTAACTTGCAAACACGTCTGCACATTATTTAAAAATGAACTTCAGCTCTCCATCCTCAGTTGTTTTGAATTTTTTTTTGGGGGGGGGGGGGAAGGGGGTTGGCGGAGGTGTAGGAATGGTGTGGGGGTATTTTTTAATAAATTATGTAACGGTAAGCTGTGGAAAATGGTCTGCAGTTGTCCGAAAGCAGCAGGCTACTGTCAAGTCCAAAGCAGTAAGATGAACTATGAAAGGAGGAAAGTGCACTTGATTTGCGTAACTGATTCTGATTTTATCCCTGCTCAATGGTGACTTCACAGTCAAAAAAAGAAAAGAAAAGAAAAAAGATAACTGAAAGGAAGAATAAAGGGCAAGTTATATTAAGCCTACTTCAGCATATTTTATTTTCTTATCCTTTTCTATGTACAAATGATGAGGTCCAAATCTCACTGAAAAGCCTTGGCAAGATTGGTATATAAGAAAAGATACCACATGCATCTAAGCACCTATGGTTCTAGAGTTAACACCCTGTTTTATTTTAGTTTATGTTCAAGTGTTGCCGTTTGCAGGTCATCAATATGTCACATTTCTACTGTTCACAAGAAGAGCAGCTGGGTAGGACAAGCAGCTTTAAAAAAAAAAAAAGTCAAGACTTTCCAGCTGCAGGGGAATTACTTTTTTCTTTGCTTTTAGTAGAAGCACTAGAAATGCTTTACAAAACTTTCTTCACAGAGCAGTGGTGGCTATTTTGCTGGATTTGATCAAAGAAAAGCATAAATAACAACAGTATACAACCTATTCAAAACTATTCAGAGTATTTAATAGTTCTCTCACAGCAGTTTTCTCTGCCTTATAAGAATGTAGTTAGTCCCACTTATAAGAACTCCGTCCTTTGCTTTCCTTCCCTACTCCATAGGAACATGTGGTTATTTTTGACAGCACATTAACACATTTTGTCAGCTAGAAATTGATTTTGAAAGTATACTACAGCAAGTTAATTTTGTTTGGGGATGACAACCACACACACACACACACACACACACACACACCCACCCCCCAAAAAGCAAAAAAACCTCTTCCTGAACGAAGCTGTTGGTGTCACAGAGCAGTAGGAAGAGAAGGAAAATTCACTTGATACCCTACAAATTTTAGTAGAAAATTTATATATAAATTGTTTTCTTCAAATGCAAGGGGCTAAATACGGGGTTTATTACCACCAGTGGTTAAATATCAGTGACATCTGGAACTCACTCTAAGCAAGCGTTCCCACCATTTATTCTACCAGCATAATGGAGCATCCTTCAGTTGATAACCAACTGGCACCCGTATGAATGGCAGATACATCTCGCATGTAAGAAACCATTTATAACCTTAGCCTTTTAATAACACAGGCAACTACTGTTCTGAGAGACTGTAGGTTTGAACTTCATTGCCAGGCTTAACGTGGATCTGGGTTCGACTTTTGGAAAGAGGCCGAAGGACACCCTACGGGTTGCAGGGAGAAGTGAAAGGAAGTGCTGGCGCTGTATGTCAGTAACAGCCTGGTGCACCAAGTTATCATCATCCCTACGGGAACTCCATTATACCTTCAAGCCACTGGAAGAACTGGTCAATGCGTCGTTCGGAGGGGGCTTCAAACTGGCACTGATATTTAACTGCTCGTGATAAACTCGTCCACAGCACTTTTTAATGCACGTATCAAACACCTAGCTATCACCAATAGTTTCTCCACATTGTGAGATTGTGATTAGCAGCAATTTTAGCTCCAGAAGCTGCTGTCACACCACTGCATTGCTAGCCCCAACATCTCCTGTGCACAAGTTCATACCAGTGGGTGGTACCACCTACTTCTGCACTAGAGACCCGCTAGGGAGCTTGACATCAGGGGAAAAGAACAAAATGTCCACTTCTAGCTCAAGCTAGCAACTTGATGAAAATAAGCCTGCTTGTGGAGTTACCAGTAAAAAAGGAATCCATTTGTAAAACTATGATACTGTTTAGGAAAAAAAAAATAAAAGTCTTGTAGGCAACAAGAATTTTATCATTCTGGCAACCTCAGATGTCCCACAGTTCAGGGCTTTCTTGACCTGATTCACTCACAAACTGTATTCATTGCCAAGCAGCAAAAGGGAGACGTATGGAAGCTAGGGGAAGACCACCAAGGATGGTAGAAAGACCTGTTAACAAACAGGGTTGGGAGCCAAGACCCCCCTGCTGAGCCTGGTCACTGCCTGCTGCTGCTCCTAGCTCTGAGGAAGCCAGCAGGACCTTGTATCAGCACATTCAGTCCTCTAGAAAACACCATCTCTGCTAGAGCCGAAGGTGGCTCAGACACACAGGGAAAATGAGTTTCAAAAAGCACCACCTCAAATCTAGAGCCTCACTGAGAATCCTCTGCCTTCCAGTCTGGACCCTGGTGGCAGCCACACCAAAAAAATCAAGTCAGATGGAGCTCTCACGTGCCACCTAGGAAAGTCAGGTAACGTCAGGAAGCCCACCGTTACTGGACTTGGGAGACGGTATCAACAAAAGAATCAACATCCTGTTATTGAACTTGCTGAGCATCTACCCTCTCAGTTTCACTTGATTAGCGTCACCGCTTTAACTAAATTATTCTCTGCAAGAAGGTTTTCTGGAGCCAAGCCCATAAACCAATGATCCATGAAAAACCATTAGGACTATTCCCTTTTCACAAACTATGTGAGCAACACAGATCCTATCAGTCAGGGCTGGAAGAAACCCATCATACTTTTTCTTTCCTTATTCTCTCCCCCTCTCCTTTCCCCCCCTTTAAATACATACTCCTCTGTAATACAGAGCAGTTTTCTTGCTTATATGTATTTGGCGCGTATCAGCCTTTGACCATACTAAACAGAGCGCTTCCTCACGCATAAAGCATCTGTCCTCTCCTCCTTGCCCTCGGGTGAGGTCTATCCAAACAACCTGAAGAGACAGGATGTTTAAATTCAAAAATTGCTCTCTGGAAGGCATAAAAAAAAATAATTAAAAAAAAAGTTTTAAAGAACATTGTCTATTTGTGAAAAGCAACCCAAAGCATTGGGCTAACTTTGCCTACCTTTCATGTCCAGTGCAGCATTCCAGCATAGCACCCATCCTAAGCAGTCTTAATTTAGGGCTGTGGTGATAACCTAGTAATGCATCAGAAAAGTTCTTACAGAAAATACTTCTGACTGCAACAAAATATTAAGACATCCAAGATGTGCGTAATTCTAGCTTTGGACACATTTCAATATATTCTGGGAGTTCATCCATTCTCCTCCCCAGCAGTCAAGGGCAAAGCTGCCACTAACTCCAAAAGGAGCAGGACCTCTCGCAATTGTCAGCCTCAACACTATCCGACACAATTATCAGCAAATTGAAGTAGACTTGGCCACCAGCACTGCAACAACCGGGCACACCAAATGGCACCGTGAGTGTGTGTTTGATGGTGGTGTTTCCCTCTTCCCTGTGCACTGCTCAACCCAGAGCACCTGCGCTCCTTACGGCTGCTTCTGCAGGGCCAACCCTCATGCTCCTTCTCTTTGGGTTTTACAAAAATGTTTCAACTCCAGTAATCAGCCACCTTAATAAGTGTTACTGAAGCCAGCTGGGGAAAAAAAAAGTATTTATTTATACACACATGTATATGCTTTATACATACATGTGTATAAACAAACACATACACCGGGTCTCTAAATTATTATTAAAAATATTCCCCTCCTATTCCTTCCACAAACTTGTGGTTTTTTGGAAGTTCAAGAGTTTCCTCAAGTGTAAGATCTTTACATGGGATACAATAGTCAAGAAGGTAAAAGCATTTGCAAAAGGGAAGCATACGATTGTGATTAAAGCACAGAACCTATAGTTAGCTAATAAATAACCTGTTCCCATCTCTACAATTTTTTTTTATTTCTTGTGCAAATAAAGGACAAACTACATTTTCCAGAAACCCTACAGTAAAGAGCTACTCATCTGCTACCTGAATTGATAAGGACTGGGCGTTAGTCTGCTTCAGCCTTCAAGAGCCTGGGGCCATGGATAAATTTAAAAAGATAAAAATAATTTTAAAAAGTAATATATAAAAAGACACTTGCTACCCCTTGACTGATGACCTACACGCGTCAGCTTATCAGGATCAGGGCCTTCCTCCTCTTCTCCCATCCTCACCTTCCAGCTAAAAATATGATAAAAAGATTCTGTTCATCCAAATATTACATTCAACGCACAGCCAGGTTTTCAGGTTTAGTATAGAACATTTTGCATCTCAAGTGTAATGCAAGCAGACAAAGATCCTCAACAGGTATCTGCCACAACAGATCTTCTCCTGTCGGGCACTGCAGGCCATGATAAAATACAGCCCTTCAGAACTGTCTACTACAACTTTATTAAAAGGCCAGTTTTCTACTGACACTCCTACTGACGCAGCCACAGCCTCAGGTTCTTGAACAGCCATAACCGGAGTGAAGATCTCTGAAGTATTTTTAATGTCTCATGAATGCAGACTTATGTGCTATTAACAAAAATGTCAATAATTCCCAGCACAGAGTGTATATATATGTATAGAAAGCATTTCTTTAGCATTACATCTTTTGCATGCCTGAGCAACAAGCCTCAAATGTATCCTGCCACAGAGTATATTTCTCTCTGTTTCACGCGCATTGCAAAATGACCCACTTCTCTTGACCGCAAGAAAAAGGGGACGACTTAAATTATTAGATGCTTAGCATTTCCCTAGCAGCCCAAACACACACCATCATGGCTTTAACCTAAACACATGGAACGATATTGCTCTATGGAAATTTTCACTTTCTGGAAGCAGCAGACGTATGTTCACAAAACGGACTCCTCCAAATTTATACACACACGCCTGCAATTCTCAAGAAGCCTGCGCTTCCCACTAGAACAGGCTGACAAGATGCTCCTAAAAAAAAAAAAGCTATATTTTCATCGTAAGTTTTACACACCAAGAAGAACGTCCTGAAGTAAATGCCTCTTTCATTAGAAAAATAGAAAACAGTTGTGCTTATTAATTCAGTACCCGTAGAAATTTGTTAACTAACCTCAAAACAGAATAAAATTAGCTCTTCATCCTGGATCAGGCAGTGAAAAAAAGCTTTATTTAAAGGCCAGGTATATTGTTCCAGCTAAATGCAAGCCACAAGACTTCAACTGACATTTACTTTGGCAACGTCACACAAATCAAGATCACCCATTCTGCCTTCAAAAAGGGATTTAGGGTCAACCGCGTTAATGGGACACTGTTCATTTCTAAGCATGCCAATTCACACAAACTTGATTTCCAATAGAAAAAGTCACAGACCAGAACTATTTCAATTCCCCTTGGAAGAAAAGAAGCTTTTTGTGAAAGTTGGCAAGGTCCCTTGCCTTTTCTCCAATTAAGAGAACAAAAATGATGCAGGAGAGGTGGAACTAGCTATACAAGGAACACTGTGAGAGCACAGAACCATCTGTGTTGTAACCTGTAATTGCAAGGACCAAATAACCTTTTTTTTTTTTTAACCAAAGCACAATGAAATGGACAAAACCACAAATAAAACCCAAGGGTGTCTGGGCGTTGTATGGAGAAGCCAAGACAAAACAAATCCAAAAAGCTCTCTGTTCCCCTACCCCAGAGATAAAAAGGGGGAAGGCTGCATACAGAGCGTACAGAAAACTGCTGCTAGAGAGGAAAAGCAACAAATACCAGCACTGCTCCCCATCTAGAAGAGATGGGTGAGTTTGGGTGAGCAAGTCAGCATCTTGCCTTGCCGCAATGGCTGACGTGTTCTGGCATCCCGCAGCGGTGACCAACCAGCTCCAGCACACATCGTACTGGCCACAGATGGGTCTCTCAAATCTTCCCTGCTTCCCAAGCTGAAAATGCTTTTCGCTGCACTTCTCCATTTCTTAGGAGCTATCCCACAATGGATCACAACTCTCAGTCCCGGGATTAGAAACATTTCTGAGGCAGTTTGTTAAATCTTTCTATCCTCTCCTATATAAAAATCAGTACTTATCACTACTTATGCAGAGTAAACTTTGGTAATCTTCATGCAAATGTATTTGTGACTTTAATTCTCAGAGCAGGTAATAGAGATGGATGTTCTTTCCATGACTAGAGAATTTTCCTCAAGCTAATTGAAAACAGGCATATTTTGAGTAACACACACTCCTGCCAATAGTCTTGCAGGGAGGCAATGCAAGAATGATTTATGGGCTGTGAATATCACGTAAATCTGTCTTCAAGTAAAAGGACCATCTCTGTATAGAATAAATTTAAGTACTCAATTATCAACGCTCTTAATTTTACATATTCCCTAACTAAGCAAAAAACCACACAGCATACCCTAAGCCCTTCTCAGAGGTTGTCACACACCAGGTACTCAGGTATCAGTTTTAGCTAAACACAGCCAGAAAACCAATGCTCAATTAAAACATTCTTAAATTAGATTATTTCATGCTTTTTCCAAGTCTTTTACCATCCCATTTTCACATCACCTTAGTGTTCACCACTTTGTGGCCCAAGGGGAAGGTAATAGTCAATCTCCTGGAAGCTGAAAGAGGTTTTTCATCTCTAACAGTTGTTGTATGTTGTATGTAACTCTTTCTCGCTGCCTTTTCCAGCAAGCATTTTTTATTTAATTTTAATTTGAGGCCTGCAATTTCTGACTATTATACAGACATAGGAAAAGAATAATCAAATTTTTCAAGGAAACTTTCAATAAACATCAAACACTTGAGCGATTATCCTGATGCCTGGTGGAAGTACATTCCCCAAACAACTTGAGGCATGCAGTTTTGTTTCGTTTACTATTTGGGGAGACACCGCTCTTCAGCATCTGGATCTCATTCCAAGTATCTTGTATCTATCACGTAACAGATTTACTTCAAGTGAAGCTGAAGCTATTCTCTCTGCAGATACTTGCTCTCTCCTAGAGAGATGCAAGCTCTGATCACTTTTGAGCACAGCAGATCCCCGTTTGCATTGCAGCAGGCAAGTCAGCATATATCAATGACTGGGAACACATTCAATGAGGAAACTGAGTTTATTTTTTCTAATGGAAAACCACACTAAATACTTTGGTAACCATATTCAAATCTTAAAAAAAAAAAAGGAAAAAAAAAGAAAAAAGACAGTTTCTGAATCTGGTGACAATGGAGTTAGTTGGGCAGTGCTGCCCATGAAAAAAACCTAGGTTCATAAGTTCATTTTCCTAGTCCATGCCTAGTGGAAACTACAGCTTAGTCCCTCAAGGTACAGAATATGCCTATATCCTTCACCAGCTCCCCCAAGGGACTTAGGAAAGGAGTAGTGTTGATTAACTCTGGAAGAAGTCAAGTCAGAAAGCAGGAACATACAGAAAGAAACATGGCATTCTTGCCAAGTTAGAGAAAAAAAAAATGTCTATTTTTGTAAATGATGAATTTTGCATGCCCGTTTTAACTCATCAGCAGTGGACTGCGCTGATGAATGTCCCATTGTACTCAACATGGTGCCATATTTTAATGTAACTCACCACAGAAGAAGATTACAAACTGCTTTCAGTGAGGGTCTTTGGCAGCTGTCCCATAATTTGGCAGCAAATGGAGGCGGTATGAAGATGAGGCATAGCTGAAGGCAGCGACAAACAAACTACAGAGGCTCCGCACACTACTACTATCGCTCCTTCAACAAGCCATTTGTAAAAAGACTGCTTTATTTACTTCTGCTGTGAACAAGGGTTCGACCCCTGGCATGGCATCTGGCTGGGGAGGAGTATCAGCAATGCACTGAACGCTCTCCAGGAGCTCGGCTCTTGATTTCAGCCCTCCACGTTCAGCAAACATTCCCAAAAGGACACTTGAAGCACTTACGGGCTTGATAAAAATTAGCATTTGCATCTGAGGGGTGCATTTCAGAAGTCTCAGTACAAAACTTCGGTATTGGATAATTAAAAGCCACCTGCGTATGCAGGCGCATATATATGGATGGGCTCCAGGCAGAAAAGGATGGATCTGCTTTTGAAACGCTGATCCTTCAAGGAGTCGATTTCAAAACTCTGGTTTTCCCCCAAAGCAATTAGAACAGCTAATTTGTAACTACATGCTCAGTTTCAGTTTGATAATGGTGAGAAGTGAGGCTAATTAGAGACCCGGTCCCGCACCCATCAGAGCACATACAGCACAGGAATACAGGTCAACATAGGCAGGTACCGCACCGACTCAGCAGCTCACCACATTAACAGTGAAATAAGCTTCAGAACTGTAATTGCTATCCAAAACCTATTAATTTTGAAGGGATTCTTACAAATCCATAATTACAGAAAAGCAAATCCTCCTCGTAAAGCAGTCAAAACTACGCTCACGCAGTCCTAGAGGGAGCACTTTCAGCAGCACGGCTCATTAGAAAGGTATTCTTGCATTAAACGCCAATACCAAAGACAAATGTTAATGCAATATCCCAGAGCCACACCGGAAACTGTATTATGGCAGTAAAGACTTACCTACTTAATTTGATCCAGTATCCCTTCGCAATGGAAGGCAATCAGAGCCCAGTGACGGCATTTCGCATTGTTTTTCAGACATCAAGTATAGTTCATTATGAAATCCTATTCTACAAAAAACCACGCCACCTATCCCATTCAATACTTAGGAATACTGAGAGTTATCCTTACCACAGTGATTGGGAAGAGAATCCATTTATCCTTCTGCCGCCCAGTTACCTTAACATAAAACTACTGCAAACCTCTTGCCGCTGCTTTTTCTGCCGAAACTCTGCAATTCTTTAGCACAGCTCCATTGCAAAAGGAAGAAAGAAAACCGCCTCAGATGTTTTGCTGGAAGAGGAATAGAGCTACGAACAAAGGTTAAAACTGAAAACTTGAAACTGCTCAGGAGAGGTGGGGCTGCTGAAACCTGACATAGCTGCGTCACCAAGATTTTGCTTTGGCAAACACGGCTTCCTGAATTCAAACAAATGTTAGACAGAACTATCTTTTGTTCCAGCAATAAGCAATTATTGCACAGACGTGCTTTCAAGGTCACTAGCGGGAAGAGTAAACTACACCAGGATGTGTCAGTCATAAGTAATGTTTTAAAAAAGTTAACACCAAGCAATACATATTTAAAGCCTTCCACGCTTAGCAGGATGCAAAGTGCTTACTTCCTTCCAACTGACCACAAATAAACATGAACAAAGAGCTCCATAAAAAAGCAATAAATATTTCAGAGGTTCATATTCTTCTCTATTACACTTCATTCTTAACATTCTTTACAACCAAAATTATTTTTTTATTACTTTGGCACAGTAAAAAGAAAAATTAAATGTCTCGTTTTAATGACTTTGGTAGAAAAAAATGTTGCCCTCAGCAATTTTAAGAAGAGTAGAAAAAAAAAATATTAACTGGGGACTCTGTAACTCTAATGCAATGCATATTTGGAAAAGAAGCATTTTCGTATTTGTTAGGCTATGTAACCTATATCAATATTCTCCTTAAAAACAGAACAGCACTCTAATTACAAGTATTGTTGTATTTATACTAATACAAACATTTACATTTAACAAATACAAAGTCAAAAGCTGCAACCATTCCTGGAAATGCCACTTCTTTTCAGGAGTGCAATAAATACACTCAGATTACTATTGACAAAAACATGCATTAAAAAAAAAAAAAATCACAAAAAAGAGCCAGTTTTAAAAACAGACATGATAGAGTATTAAAAAACCCAAACACAAGTGCTTTAGAAGAGACACAAAGCACCCTTCTCCTTGACTTAAAACAACTTCTATTAAGAATAAGGAGGAAGATCATCCCACATTTGTCTGGCAGGGAGGTTTTACACCTTTCTTGAAATTGTCTGATGACGCCTGAATTTAAATACAAGATACCAGACCAGACAGGCCACAGTATGTTCTCATACTGAAGGTCATCAGGTGTGTGGAAACTATTACTATGCGTTTTCCTACACAATTGTCAAAACCAGCAGTTTCTTTTAATTCACTTGTGTATTCCTCCTTCAGCTACTGTGAACTGAATACTGCCAACTGAATACTGAGTGATAATGAAGAAAATGATGTGATTGCTGTATTTTTTTTTTTTTTGCCTTTGATGAACGTATGAGTTGTGTCGACTGCTTCGGTATTCAGTATGTTTAACTGTACTTCAGGATGTACAGCTCCACTTCAGCTCTACCGTCCTCCAGAACACACAACGCTACCCAAGCATTACGAGAGCGGTTTTGGTAAGACACTGCTCACCACTTAGTCACTGGATTTAAAAATGCTTTCAAAAGCACCTAACACAGGAAAATCGTACTTGAAGATCTCACTGAGCACACAGAGCTGAAAGAAAACAACTGGAATTGTTAGATTTACTGCCTTCAGTGAACACCTTTCTCACTCAACGCACATACACACACGAGCAATGATTAACTCCCGTAATTCAATGCAAACAGTAATAAAAGGTGTTTTTTTCCCCCCTAAGCAGAAAAGTTAAGTGCCTTCCTTTCGCAAGCCTCAGAAACACGTATTGAGATAACACTCTGACATGAGGCCTCCTCATGCCCAAGAAAGTATTTTACATCCATAACATACAGACTTTGAGGCATGGCGCTTCTACTTGAACACAGCTGCACAAGCAATTCATACATCAAGGATTTACACAACATATACCTGGGTAAAAAAATGTAACAAAGACAGTATAAAAGCAGTAGGAATGTAAACCACTTTGCAGATGTGCTCTGTAACACACAGTGAATGACAGAATACTTAAGTGCATTATAAAGTTTAAAGCCCCCCTGAAAAAAATATTTCATTACATTTCATGGCAGTTGGTTAGGATTTAACCTGACCATCAAAAGACAATCCCAAACTATGGAGCTTCCGGTACCACAAGAGGGGGAAATGACCACCAGTCACCATCCGCACTAGATTGGATGGTTCTCCAGCATGATTTGCCAAAATACTCATGCCCTACAAATTCAGCTTATAAATTCCACACCATATTTTGAAACTGCACAACAGATCTCAGAAACGTCAAGGAGTGACAAGAAGATCCAACATGCCCAACCTGATATCAAACAACTTACATTTCTCTTCAGTAAGAGAAGAAAGTCATCAAGGGTTGGATTTGACAACTTCAAGACTGACTCTATTGCACCAGCCTTTGCTCAGCCCTCAGATTTGTATTTGCATATCTGAGATCGAAATTCATGTGCTACGGGACAGATCTCAACTCCTCACAAGTATTTTCCCTGGTGACAGCAGTGGCTGCAAAGTAGCTGGAATTGGGCAGACAAAGGCAATGTGGATCCAGGAATCACTAGTGCTTGGAAGCACTTGAACTACTAAGGCAGTCCAATTTCCAGCCAGACCAATTGCTGTTTAATTCTGTTTATATTCAAAGAGCTAAGAACCCACGACATCTCCACTGGTGCTACAGCCTCATACCAACTTCCTACAACTGGGAGAGAAGATACTCGTATGCTCATAAAACAAGTTGCTCCTGATGATTTTCCCAAGCAAAAGTTGAGCAACATGCAAATCAAAGCATTTGATTTTTGGTTTTTGTTTTGTTTTTTAAAATAGGAATTAAACAAATGTTCCTCCCATCTCAGGAGGGCCGGACGCACACTGGGGTCAAGAGCTGCACTTCAGCAAAAACATTTTCAAAATGTTGAAAAAAGAAAAATCAATTTTTCAACATTTCTGGTGAGACTACTGGTGAATCTAACCTACACCATGTTTCTAAAAATGGACAGCATTTGCTTCTCCATTTATGTTAATAAAACATTCAGAGATGCTTTCTCCTGGAGGGATTAAAAAAAAAAAAAAACACAAAACCAAAAAAAAACAAAACTCTGAAATGTGCTTATGCCCAAAACCATGATAATCCTACAGTTTTATAAAAACAGATTATTTACTGTAACACCACCCACTTGCTACTCATATGAACGTCTAACTCAGCTCAATTCTCAGGATAGCCCTTGGCTTCAGTAGCCTCTGAAGGAGATGTCTTTTTCAATGTAAACACTAATTCTGTGAGAACAAAGATAAGGGAAAAAGAGTGGGTGGGAGTATTTCCTTTTCCTTGGATTTAGGTTCGCTGAGTGTTCATTGTTCACAGGAGATGTTCTACCTTTCCATTGTCTCATACGCTTCCCTCACCCCCCCCCTTTTTTTTTAATCCCTTGGAGATGAGCACTAAAATAAAGCAATCTATTTTCTTCCATGTACTTAAAATTTGGTTGCCCAATTATGGATTTAGACTCTACATCAAGGTCCTCTTTTCTCTCTAAGCTCCTGTTTGTCCTGCCCCCTTCCTTCACAAATTAAAGCAGTAATTAAGCCTCTGTAAATCCTCTTATTCCAGCTTGCTGTCCTTGTCTCCTTGTTGCTTACTCATGCTGCTTCATCACGTTACTCTCTATTTTCTCATAAACCTGTCTAGTCTTAACCAAATTAAGTAAGACTATTCTTACACAATTTCTGTCATTTCACCGTGTTGCTCATACTGACAGTAAAATGCACGTGTTTGGAACAGAGCAACCCCGTCATCCTTAAATTCTACCAGAATTCTTTGGCATATCCAACTGATCATGGCAGTTTGCTGTTCTTCAATGCACCAGCTTGAGCATCTTTTTATTTAACATCCTAAAGCCTGACAGTAATTCATTCTTATTAACAAGACAAAAACCCGAAAGCCACCACAGAACTACACAGTCCCACCTATTTTTTCCCTTTAACTATCTATTGGAGAAGGAACTATTTCACTTACTTCATACTTTTGTGAGATGACGCTTTACAAAGCAGACCATCTGCTTCATAGACTTATCACCCTCCTGATTTCCTTCCCATATGTTGGTCTGATGTATTTTATGGCTTTCTGTATTGGTTTCGCCAGGGTTGAATTCCCCTTTTCTGAAGGGCTTCTGTTGACTCAACCTTGATGTTCCACTCTGTCTTCCTGCTTCCCTTTTGTCTTTTTTTTTTTTTTTTTTACCCACTCCTCCAGCCATATGTATCCTTTCTGAGACCGGACATTACTTAGACTTTTATGACCTAAATTTAATTCTTCAAGTTTCTTTGTTTCCTGAGTCAAATCATTGGTGGCACACTTCTGTCTGAAGTGGTAGGAGGGCAGGAATTAAATTCTTCCTCCTCAAATTCACTGGGATTGTTTGGGCACAGCATTAGTTATCAGTTCAGGGTTACCACTTCAGCAGTACTCTTGCATACTATATTTAGGAAAATAGCTAGAAAAACCTCTCACATGTGAAAAAGACAAAATATCATGGCTCACTTTCCTTTGTCTATCACAAAGATTTTCAAAACATCTTTGACTCTGAGCTTCTGCTTTCACTGTAAATAAGTAAAAGGGGGGGAATATAGAAAAGGAAAACCTTTCTAAAATGTTAATGGGGGGTGGGTGTGTGTGTGTGGGTGTGTGTGTGTTAAATCACAGCTGGCATGTCTTAAGTTTAAATAATTATGACTGATGTGGCAGAACTCTGCCAACCCCAATCAGCTGCCTCTGCACTTACTGCACATAAAAGGCAGGCATTCAAAACCTGTTAAAGCACGTTGTGCAACTTAGCTCATCTTTCCAGATCAGTAAGTACCAGCGAAATCCAGTAAATACCTTTGAATGCAGTTCTTATACTGGCAAAAAAAATCCTTCTCCTTCATACTCAGAGTGGTAAGAAACACAGAGTAGCAAAACACAAAAAGGAAAAGTGTTGTTCAAAAGTACAAGATTTAAAACCCTACAGCTAACCAGAATGAAATGTGAGAAAATGTTCCATTTACTATATGCAAAAAAAAACCCTGAGGTACACAACTCTAATTATACCTCTGATATTATCTGTATCAGTAATTAGTTAAGGCTGGGAACATTCATTGTGTAGATAGAGGTTATTTATTTACTTTTAAAAGACCTTGCACTGTACATAAAAAATAAATAGAGGTAGAGATTAATGGACTCATAATTAAGCCCCCTATAGTATAATTTGGTGTAAAATTCAAGCCACAAAAATCAAATGTTGATTTATATTTATTTAATTTTAACTGTTCATCAGTTAAATATTCATCAGAATATCAACAGCTGGTATCATTTCTACTCTGCACATTTATATGGATTATTGTTAATACAGCAATATTTTAATACAGTTTAACAGAGTAGGAATTGTAACTTCAAACTCGCAAATGTGATAATATCTGGAAACCTTTCATTTTTTAGAGACACAAGTCAGTGTTGCACTTTAAAGTCTATTCTGTGAGCTACACTCAAGTTCAAATTTCAATTCAACTAGAGAAAATAATTATTATAAAATAGCCTCGATTTATTGTCTCAATCTATTTTGTTAGACATGCCAGAGCGTTTTACAAAAGCACAAACAGAAATATCGTCTCTTTATGCAAGTTTTGAAAGCATACACATGTCTTCCTTAAAATAAATAAATAAATAAATCGCCTTATTCGGGATGAGTTTCTTTTTAATATTTTAAAGGGTAAAGACCACCTGTTTCATGCCTACCTATGCCCTGATTCTGAGACCATGAATAAACCACCTAAGTAAAAGCGCAATTTTCTGCACCATGCCTCCTCTGTAGTATTATGATCATACTCTAAAACCTTTTATTCAGCTTCATTTTTCTCTTCCAGGTTAAATGTAAACCTGCTTTTTCAAGCACACATACTACACAATTTAGTACTTCCCCAACAATGCAATGTACTGTACAGACTACCACTACTATCCATTGATATTAAAAAATATAATGCTATACTGCAACACGTATTTGCAGTGTATTTCCAACAGACGGGTCACTCGAGTCAGATGGGTTTAGATATTTGTACACATGTTGTCCCAAGAAATGCCAGATGAAGATCAGAGCAATAAGCACGGGACGGACAGAAGGACCCGGGAAGTTTACAGATAAGGTTTACAGCCAGCTGCCATCTGTTTTCCAAGGAAGAGGAGAAGCAGCAGAGTAAGCAGCGACGTACCACAACTAAGCGAAGTCCAACTGAGGGGATGGATGCCTCAGAAGGAAAATACCTGCTTGGAAACAGTGCATGCGAACTTCTAAAGGACTATCTTAATAGATAGGAATTTCATTGTCACTGCTTTTCCTTCTTAATGATGCCATTATTTTTACTTTACACCTAAAAAAAAGAAAATCACAGTGAGAAATAGAGCAGAAAATAAAGAATATATAGAGAGCAGAAAATAACCAAATGTCTCAAACATAGGAGCTGACAGTTCATTTAAGGAAGTTATATTTTAATCTCACATCTCCGAGCTAAGCTTTAAACGTTTAGGTCAATAGCTACTTAGCCTACTGGGAACAACCGTTTATGCTCTTTTTTTTAAATAGCAGCTATATTGAAGAAAAACACAAAACTCACCAAAGCAGAGAACAAAAATCCTATCCTACAACTAAAGCAAAAGAGAAGAGAGGAACATGTAGTTATTTTTAAGAACCTCTGTGGAAGTTGTACAAGATATTTCATACTACATTTCCGTTAGTCAATTTATAAGTACACACAGTTGTGCATAATCAGTCTTTGAGGAAGGACACTCATTGCTGAATCTCCAAGAGCTGCCATCAAGAGATTCTGGTTCTAGCACACAGAATTAGAGAGGCATATGATTGCAGATGAGTCCTGTTACAGCAAGTTAAAATAAAAAAAAAGCTCAGAGTGAGTCCGTCCATGAAATGGGTTCGTTTTGCTCCACGGCCAATATAAAAAGATATTAGAAGCTGTAGTTCAGTATTGACTGAAACATCAACCAGTGCAACAATCAGTTCAACTTGGAAGAGTTACAGTAACACCTTTTTTACAAGTTCTCTCTTCCCTAAACAGCAAGCTGCAGTACTTTAGTGTCAGAGTGATCTCCCCCACTCTGTACCCAGATTCCTTAACTTTTCTTTGTCCTGCCCTGCCCTGTACATAGGCAATAAGACAACATCATTTCTGAAGTGAGCAATGCAATAATTCAACTCTCCCCCTCTGCTCTGCTCTGGTGAGATCCCACCTGGAGTACTGCGTCCAGCTCTGGGGCTCCCAACATTAGAAGGACTCGGACTTGTTGGAGTGGGTCCAGAAGAGGGCCACAAAGATGATCAGAGGGATGGAACAGCTCTCCTACAAAGAAAGGCTGAGAAAGTTGAGGTGGTTCAGCCTGGGGAAGAGAAGGCTCTGGGGAGACCTTTAGCAGCCTTCCAGTACCTAAAGGGGGCTTACAGGAGGGATGGGGAGGGACTCTTTATCAGGGAATGGAGCGATAGGACAAGGGATAACAGTTTTAAACTAGATAGGGTAGATTTAGGTTAGATATCAGGAAGAAATTCTTTACTGTGAGGGTGGTGAGGCACTGGAACAGGTTGCCCAGGGAAGTTGTGGATGCCCCATCCCTGGAAGTGTTCAAGGCCAGGCTGGATGGGGCTTTGAGCAACCTGGTCTAGTGGGAGGTGTCCCTGCCCATGGCAGGGGGTTGGAACTAGGTGATCTTTAAGGTCCCTTCCAACTCGAACCATTCTATGATTCTATGAATAAGACTTGACTTCCCAGAACTCCAAGACTGCCAAAACACCCATATATGATTTCACTTGTAAAAACCCAAACAAAAAAAAAAAAAAAAAAACCACGCACACCCATTTCCAAAAAAACCTTTTCACATTACACACCCCTTCTCCAGTTCCCTTTCATGGGGAACAAAGAAGCCGAAGAAAGTACATGGACACCTAACAACAACCTTTTCAGAAAGCACTTGTTTAATTAGACCAGGGCTCACATCAAAGCAATCACATTCAAAATGCTACACTTCAGTTAAAGCTAACACTACATCTTCTTTTCCACGTAAACAAACCAATAGCCTTCTTGTTCACTGAGAATCTGCAAGCAAAATTTCAAGTCACCTCTTACTTGCACCATTTGGTAATATTTACAGATTCTTTCCCTTCTTTAGTGCAATTTAATCTGCACCTGAAGTGCGGATCCTCCTGAATTTAAAGCAATACATACAAATGGATGAGTTATTTTATAAACTGAATGGTGAACACAGCTTTCTCCATATGAACTATTTCTGTATACGTACATGTGTGTGTGGAGGGGGGGTGTTGTTTGAAGCAGTTAAACTCGTTAATAGTCTTTAGAGAATCAGCTGAAGGAGACATGTTCTTGCACAAGACATTATTTTAAGCTTGCTGAAAACTGATGCAACACACAAATGCACATCTTCCTTTATTATTTTTAGCATGAGGATCCACCTCCCTGCTGCCCCAAGCTACACCAAGGGAATATTAAAATAATCTTCCAGTAAGGAAGAATTCTGCATGCTTACTACACAGGATAATTACCACTGCCCTTACAGTACACGCTAATTGTACTTAGCTACAGACAGTTAAACAAATACATTCAGAGACTCCCCATCTGACTTTCAAACCCCATTCAGTGAAATTCACATTTTATAAATATTTAACTGGAAGTAAAAAAGGCAAGGCTTATCATAGCTGTCACAGCTTCAAGTAACCAAATCAATTAACAATAGAAAACCTTAAGACAATACAGATATGGGAAGCTTGCGATTACTCACAAAAACCTAACTGGAACAGATTGCAATGTAGTTCCTCAGCTCCTGGAGCAAGTGCCCATGTGATCTCACCAAATCCCGCCAACGGAGAGGAAAAAGCTGTCGGTCCCTGCCAGCAAGCTGTTTTAAGCACCTGCCTGCACCTGGGGGAAATAAGAAAAAGCAGCAGCGGCGCCAGGGGAGCAGAGGGATGAGTACGGCAAGAGACAGTGGGGGAGAAAAACCATAACGCATCACCAAGGCAAGCTTTTAATTTCTTAAGCTCTGACGCTACAAAGTATTATTTGCAGTCTGAATTTTACATAGACACACATGTATAAACACAGAGCAAATGAAGCTTCAGTCAGCACTTTAAATCTGCAAGGGGAAAAAAAACAAAAAACAAACCACTCAGGAAGGTAGTGGGAACTTCTGCATTTCTCTTTTGCTTCGTGGTAAAAGTGACTGAACTGTCGAATTGGATGAAATCTTGGGGACTGATCATACAGACATCAGTGAACAGATTTCTTAAGTTGCCTTTAATTTCAGATCCAACCTTGTTTTTAATTCAGTTTATTCTTTCATGTTAACTCTAGCTATCCTCCCATTTCTTCTGATAATTTCTGGGCATCCCTTGATGTAATCCACAGAAACAAAGAAAATAATATTTTTTTTCATCGTAGGCTTTCTGCCCCCTGCAGAAATGAAGTTTCTTCTTTCTGTTCTACCATGATGTTCAGTGAATGTAAAATGTAATGCGGTTATGCTCTGAACACCGGCTCCAGATCTGCTGCATCCAAACAACAAAACCCACAAGAGCTCCTGCGTTGCAGACCTGGCTTTAGGTAATCTCAGACAAGACCGCTGCATAACAGGAAAGTAGCAAATCTCGGTTCCAAAACAACACACAAACTTTTCCTTTCCGTTTCAGCACCTCATCACAAGGAGAAGCTCAAAATTCATATTAAATTCATCACCAGCTTTCTTCCTGAGAAGGTGGTATAGTCTGATGTTTTCAGAGCTCAAGTGCTCTAGTCAAGAACCCACTGCCTTATACCTGCTGAACCACAGAATACACTGAAATTATGCAAAGCTTTGAATTAAAGAAAAAAAAAAAAAAAAACAACAAAAAAACCCCCCAGAACTTAACTACAAGACGAACACCAGATACTGAAAAAAACCAAACCACCAAACAAAAAGCTACATCACAGCCTCAAAAAAAATTAAGTCATATGTAATCACAACCATGCATTTAAAGTTCAGTATACTGTGAGATACGAGGGTGTTTTTGGAGGACTGCGATGAAAGCGTCCAGCAATGATCTTTCTCAAAAGTACTACTAAGATTTAAACCTCTGGAACTGACTAAAAGAGTACAATATTTGTATCATGTTTAGTGCATTGGGGAAAAAAATATCAAAAAGACTAGTGAAAAAGCAAAACTTTTATATTATCTGATAATGTGTTCTACGCAGTATCACATGCACAAGCTACTGGTGTATTTTCACATCAAAACTAGTTTTTGTTTAATGACCTCTATTTAGCATGAATGTGATGCTGTCAGTAAGAAACCAAGCTCTCAAGCTAACAGTGCCCTCTTAACTTTATTTCCACCTTAAAATAAAAATAATGACTAAAACCTGATAAAGTATCTTCCTCTGGAATTTCTTACAAAGCTGTGTGCTTTGTAAGGTGGAGTTTTGGATGCCATTGCCACCATTGGCTGATGCAGTCCAGCTGCTCTGTCCGTACTCAACCCCACTAGCTCCACGTAACACATGTACACACCAGGGTCAGATGTTTATCACAAGTTTTTTTATGCTTATTTCTAAAAGCACAAAAAACAACCAACAGCTCAACACGAGTGTTCCTCAAACTGATGCAACTGCAGAGTAATGACTAGATTACTAGTAATGATTAGAATAGCAATTATATTCTCCAAAATTAACTTTATTTTTAGATTTCAGTCAGATTGACAGACCAAGATGTTTTAAACATCTTTATAACTGCAAATCAAGGGTTACGCCCAGGGCACACGTACCTAATGATCAACAGAACTGCTTAAAAGTTAGTGGTCTTCTCCAAACTATAGTTAGTGACTTGGGGCAGAAGCTTGGGTACTGCACACGATCTTGACCAAGTCACTACAAAGGCCAAGATCTCCAGTGATTATGTATAGCGAAAAGAGCATGAACAATTTCTGCCTGTGGCACCATAAGGGAAATTCCCAACTGCACATGTGCTTTTCCTTCTCAAAACCCTGCCCCATTTTCCCCAACACCAAAGTCCTCTCTCGCTGCAACAGCAGTTAAAGGTGAACTTGCAGCTCCTTCCAGCAGGTACAGCTTGCTGCCCAATTCCACTTGCAACCACAACAAGATGAGCTTTAGACAACATGGGGGGGGGGAGGGGGGGAACAAACAAAAAACCCACTGACTTTCCACTGTCAACAATGAAAAGAAATAATGTAAAACAAAACAAAACAAAAAAAATCACACATCTTCCATTTGGTAAACTAGGTCGCAAATTGATAGCTCTCATTTTTTCCCCTGTATTTGACAGCAGATTATTTTTAGGAGAGTGACTGCTCCTCAAGGTATGGTGAGCAGGCTTTTACTCAAAACTGAAGGCATTCTCTTTATTTTAAGTACTCCTGCTGGCATCAATCTGGCGTTCAGCACCTTAAGCAATAGATCATTATTTAATTCTGTGCTTCCAGCAAACTCCCGAGTGTTTAAGAATAAAAAGTCAATGCATCTCCAGCCTCCTTTGTATGTGACTAGTCAGTATCTCTAGTACCATGCACAGCTGTATAAATTCATACCTGGAATGGAAGTTTTTTTCCAAATTCACTGCAAAAATTCTTAGGATATATTAAAAAAAAAAAAACAAAACAAAACACAAAAACAAACAAACAACTATTATGGAGAGAAAGTTTTACACAGTTTCATTACAACCTTTAAACAAACTGTATCGACACTTAGGACAAAAGAAATCATATGTAAATTTTCAATGTTTTGCTCTTTTCCAGAACACTAGTTCTGATCTCTGCCACCAGATTTTCTTTTGCAGGTGACGTTCTGACCACTAAATGTGATCATACAGGCCAGCTGTGGCATAATGAAAATGTTCATTCATCAAGATGCTTCATAGAAGTGATTTTCCATAGATCCAACTAATTCACCTATCAAACTCACGCAAAGTCAACATACTCGTGTATCTTTTAACAATCAAAGCTGCTTGGCTTAGCTAAAAGGCATTAAAATACACTTTTGTTGTTACGCAAACTTCTCCAAGTCCAAATCAAACAAAAAAAGGAAAACATTTAAGTAATAATGGATCTATTGAGGTTAGCAAAATGAATGTACTAAGGCATGATGGCAAGATTTACCTGAATTATGCACAGCTATGCATATATATTTGAAACACAAGACAGTGATTTTAAAGCAAAAATTATTTTAGAATAGTTCCAGTGCACTGAACCCTCCTGATACTTTGTGGTTTTACTACCATGTATTTCCCTTGAAACCACTCTTCCTCAATTGCTTTTCCTGTAAAGGTCCTCCACACACAACCAGTGCAATAAAGCTCAAACAACGTAAATTCATACCAAAAAAAATAACTCAAAACAATTGCAATTCTACCTTTAATTACTTTCCAGTCCAAATCACTTTGAATGTGCCACTTTCAACATGAATATAGACTGGTTAAAAGAAAAAAAACAAACCAAAACAAAAAAATTCATCTGCTGGACTCAGTCCTTTTCACAAACAACTCCCAAGTCCTTCTTAAAAGCAATGATGCATTTTTAGAAGTATAATTACAAACAATTTCTCTTCCACTGTACAGCTTTCCAATAATCTGTTTATTAAAGTTGCATTTCTGAAATGTAAGGATCGGGTGAGAGAAGAAGCTACATGAGCATTTTTTAGAAGTTGGGTGAAAAACTAGATGGGTCACCAGACTTCAAATGCAATGGTTGTGGTCTAATGGTTCTGGTCCAAATGTCCATGGGTCTGGTCTAATGATCCAACTGGCATTTGATTTCAAGTGGTGTCCCTGTTGTGTCAGTACCAAGGTCAATATTGCTTCATCTGGTTGGTGGGATGGACACACCCTCATCCCATTGGGCCAAACTGGGGGAGGGCAGAAATGGTGGGGCGTAGGGTTGCCATTCCCCAGCACCAGGACAAACTGTAAGACTGGCTTCACAGACGTCTTGCAGTATTCAGCAAAGACAAATGCAGACTCTTGCAGCAGCACCAGGATAAGCCCATACAGCAGTGCTGCCTGGGGTGACCAGCAGAAAGGAGCTGGGGATCCAGGTGGACAAACTGAAGAGGGGTCAGCAAGGCACCCTTGCAGCAACCAAGACTGTATGAGCAAAAGTGCAGCCAACACGTTGGCAGAAATTATTACTCCCCTCTGGGTGTCAGCTAGGCACACGTCAGTTTGGGGTCCCCTAGTGCAGTGGAGATTGACCACTGAGGAGATGGCACGGTGGAGGGCCATTAAGATGGTAAGGAGACTGCAGCACATGATGTATGAGCAGAATTGCGAGAACTGGGATCCAACTCTACTCTTCACTACTGCAGGGGGCAGGGGACGCCAAACCCTTTTCAGAGGTGCACAGGGAAGGGGCATGCAGGAGGCAACGGTCACAACCTACAACAAGGGAAACTCCGACTCAGCAACCTGTTTTAACTCTTAACCACACTCAATAAGCGTTTTATTTTTTGTTTTTCTTTTGTACCCAGTATTGTAGCCTTCCCATCCTTGGAGATATTCAAAACTCAACCGGAGCAAGACCCTGAGTAACATGATCCGTCTTTGAAGCCAGCGCTGCTGTAGCTGAGGGGGGTTGGACCAGATGACCTCCAGAGGTTCCAACCTACATTTTTCAGTGATTCTATGATCTATTCTAGGAGGGCATGCACGGTGTAGGATTACAAATATAATATACCAGCAAGCCAAAATGCACTGCCAGCCAAAATGCAAGAATAGAAGATCTACTCTACAGTCTTTCGACATACCCTTGTCAGCAGATGCGCCAAAATGCTGGGTCAAAACTCACTGGAAAGGGCAGGGGGAAGAAAAAAAAAAAAAAAAATCAAGAAATGCAAACACATATTTTTTCCAACATGTCTGTACATAACGACTTCTACCTTATATGCAGCAGATGATACATTTTGAGGCTCGCCCTTGAGCAACAGACACAGGTAGCACAGATGCTGGTAGTACGGACTTGATTTGAAGGGGAACAAACATCTGGGATGAAAGGTAAGAGTTCTGAAATGGAAATTCTCTTTTTTAAGATGCCCTACACTGTTTCGCTCCCACTAGTTCCTATTCTGAAGTCACAATTCAATGACTGATTTATCAATGTGTTTGAACAAATCCTGATGTCACTTATTAAACATGTATGTATCACTCATTTTGTCTCAGATAGAGGTACGTCACTGCAGAACATCTTGAGAAAAACTCTGGGAAGAAACTTGTTTGCTTAAATAGGAGCATCTGATAGCTAGTTAAGTCACAATAAAAAAAAGTCTGTAACAAACAGCCCATGGAAAATAGATTCTCTGTAACACAGCTGATACAACAAACTTTCCTCCAATATAAATGTCCTCCTGGTGTCTCACAGAGCCAGCGCAGCTATGTTTGGGAATTGAGAGCACTGGACACACTGGGCCAGAAATTCAGCTGATGTTAATCAACAGAACCCCATCAAGGAGAGTGGATCTGGCCTGCTGTGCTTTTGTTCCACGTGTGGGAAGAACTTTGGTAAAGTCTGTTGTGATAACTTTGGTTTATGTTGGTGGACAGTCCTCATGACAAAGTCTGCTACAGAGAATAGGGCAAGAGATTGGTCGTTTCAGCGCCCGATCGTTTAAGTTGTGAGTGGATGGAAGGATACCACATTTTTGAAGAACGTGAAACCAGTCTACTCTACACAAAGAATATAGAAGTAATTACTGCTTTTTGCTAATAAATGTAATTAAGATACTGTGTGCCTAAGGTCCGTGTTAGCTTTAGAAGGCTAACTGAAGACTGGAATCCGGACATAATTTAGGTTTCCTAGCAAGGTGAAACAAGTAAGAGGAACCTACGCATATTGGTGAAAAATTTAGGTGCCAGTAGAACCTGAAGACAAGATGAGAGCCAGCAATAAACTGGCTTTCACACACACTGATTGTCCTGCTTCCTGTAATTACAAGGACACACCTCATCTACGCTATTGAAAATGCTATTTTCATTTCAAATTTACTATTTTAAAGAATCTTGTTTTCACTGGGGGATTGTGAATTTCAGGGGGTTAATAGGGCACTGTTAACTGCAGAGTCTAAATCTTACCCTTTCTCTAGAATAGGAAATTCTGATAGCCAGGGGGAGGAAGGCGGGGGGGGGAGAGAAGGAAAGAAGATAAAAGAAAACAGGCTTGTCCAGCACTACACTCCAACAAAAATATTCACTCACTCCATGTTGCTTAAAGTTGTGGGCATTTGCAAACAAGAAGCCCACAAGCAAATCAAGGAGACTGAGGTGACCAGACTTAGGGAAAAGTAACTGTGGAAGTTACAATACTGGAGAATTTATGCACTAAAAAGTCTATAATAAAAAAACGGGGATTGAGACATGTTGCAGAGAGGGTACTCAACCATCAGTAAGAATGTCAGTTCTGACATTTGGAAAACACAGCCTCTATTGTAAGAGTTTGTGTGAACTGTACAAAGAGTTACTGAGCTGGGTGCAACTTATATCAGCATACATGTACGGAAAGGAAAAGAAAAAGGAAAAAAACATAACAAAGAATGGGAAAGAGGGGAAAAACTCTTTCAGCATTAGGACAATTTCCCATTTTGCTGGCCAAAATGCTAAGCCTTCTGAGACATTGAGTGAAAGGAGTACATTTGAATGTGTTGAACAGCTACTGCAGGAATGCTGTCAAAAACATGGGAAAGATGTTAAATGCTAAATTTCTCACCATTCCTGATGAGTTGCAAATTAACACTTACACCGATGCAAAGCAAAACCACCTAGACCGATAACGTAAGCAATGCGTACACACGAATTCCAACAGTTTTTGTTAGCTCCCTGGTTGCAAAGAAATAAACACAAAAATAACCCAACTAACATGTCTGCAAATCACCTAACGAGCAAAGAATAAGCCCAATGTGAACAGATGTAAGGGGAAGGAAAAAACCCCCTCAGAACACTGAAACCCTTTGAGAGAGCAGTGTGGCAGAGTTTGATCAGTGTCTGGAGTTGCCAACATTTATCAGTTTCTAAATTCCTGCCTGCTGGCTTGTCAAGTGGCATTTACGAAAACACAGTCTGAGTGAAGGAGACACACTTCATGACTCAAGATAATGAGGCATCAGAAACTCAGGATTTCAACAGATACATCTGGTTAATCCCTTTAGAAAATAGAGAAAAACTGAATAACCACTTAGACATTTGAAGAAAGTATGTAGTCGCATCTAATATTGGTATCACGGTTCGTTAAACTAGGAAGGTTATACAGATTAGAGGTTTACATGTGTCTACTAAAAACATCAAGAAAACTTAATTGTACAATTGCAGTCTTTTGTCCCCCAGTGGTTCCCTTATGGCACTCAAGATTTTCTTATTTGGACAATTAAAGTAATCAGACCACCAAAAAAAGTTGGAGAAACCACTGTCTAATCCAGTTAGGGAAACAAAAGCCTGAAACATTTCTGTATATTTGTATATATTTATGTATTTTAACCTGTGAACACCTGCCTACACAATTTTAAAACAGTTACAGCTCCTTGTTAGCTGTTTTACTCAGCTGCGTCAACTTTTAACAAAATCAGGAACATGCCTACCATTTTCCTCTTCGGAGCTCTCAAACTAAAAATTTCACACACACCTACATAGAAAGAGCAAAGTAACCAAAAGGTGCCTTTCAGACTGAATATTATCCATTTATGAACATAACTGTGCCAAAAGCCATAGCGTGTTTTTTGAGTAACCCAGAGGAACTGATCTATGAAGAAATTAACTGTATCAAAGTTTTGTCATTCAACAATACTCTGGATTTTTATGCAATGCATCACCTCATCTTTCAACACATTTTGGTTACAGCAATCTCCTGTGGCAACCCAGACTATAAAGAAGTGAGACTACACACTATTTGCATAGCATAAAAATTACTACATATTAAAAAATTCCATAGTTACTTAAGAACTTTTGCTTTGTAGAGGAAGACAGCATGGATCATCATATTTGTAATAACATTTGGTGGTACTTCAATTAATTTTTACTTTTTTAGAGTAAGTAAAAGTCATCTCTGCCATCTCACTTTAGGAATGCATTGACAATGCCTTGTAATAGCTCCTAATGCATCCTCTGCTCCCTAAGTCTTCAGTTTTACATAGATTAATGTAGTATATTCAATGCTTAAGTGTTTACTTAGAGGTATAATGCTGTCTTTTGTATTCTGCTAACCCACATTCACCTGAAGGAGCTCAATTTGTTTGTGTGTTGGGGTACACTGGGGTATGCATTAAAGCATCCCATTAGAGCATCCCCTTTCCTTTTCCCAAATTTTAATTCCTCATAGCTCCAGCAAATTACTTCCACATGGGCCTGTGCTCTTCGTGCCCAGTTTCTACCCACAGGCAATTTCTGCAGAAAGACTGAACATCAGCTGGTTCAGCCACTTCTCCAGCTGTCTATGCACCCACCCCACAGACATCTTCCATATGCTTTGCACAAAAAACTGGTGCTGACATAACTGAGCGATATACGCATTTCTGCTCCAAAACACAAATAATTTACTCCAGGATCCTAGGTGCACACCATCACCCCACCAGCCCCCTGTCCCTTGCAAGGGCACAGGCTGCCAGATTTTGTCAGCTTGCAGCGGTTTTGCTCAAGGGCTTCTGACTCTCAAGCAAAACCCTTGTAGAACAAGTCAAACAAATGCTGTTGAATGGCTGAATCCCACCGGCACAAGGAAAAGGAGTCCCCAGAGAAGAAGGAGCTGCTGGTGGGTGTGGTGATAGTGTCCTCCTGAAACCCTGATGCTGAGCAATGATCACAGAGCTTAAAAAATGCCAGATGGTGCCTCACCACTGCTACATCAGCTGTTTAAAAATAAAAAAGTGCAGGCAAAGAACAGCATACTGTATACATTAACCACCCTTACATGTCAAGGCAAGTTTCCCAGGTTAACTGCTCACCAAATACATCGTCTTTAATTTTTAAAATTAATTGAACAGTAAGAAGGATTTAATTTGCCAAGCAGCATTTCTGAGGGGTTTCTAACAATTAGCGACCACGCAAACAAGCCTAATATTGCAAAAGCTAATTCATTCCTTGGTTTCTCAAAACAACTGCATGGAAATACCCTCCACCTTATACACAAGGGCTTGTGAGAATGTTCAAACTTACATGCCAAGTGAGATACAAGCCAGTCAACAGGAATATGTAGCTGCACAGGGCTGTTCTCATCTCAGATGTTGAAGGGCCAGGGCAAAGGTTTCATACAAAAGTGACAAAACCCTTTAAAATACAGAATTTGAACCAAAAAAAGTCTAAGCCACGGATAAAGATGACCGCAGAAGTACTTGAGCCCAAAGAGGCATATCACGTTATCCCTCCTCTGAACATTTTAAAAGACTGCTGCGTAAAAATGTTACAGTTGCAAGCATGAGAAAATGCTTACCGTTAGCAATCCCAGTCCTCCATACTGCTAAATTTTGCTCTCCTTCTAATCCTGGCCTCTTTCCTAGCGGTATTTCAGAAATAGCACTGTACAGTAGGTTCTGTACTCCAGAAACTATTTTACTCAAGTTGCACTTTTCCACAAAGATGATACAAAATATGATGCTTCTTGAGAAACAAAGATGCTTTCTCTCTTACGTCGCACGTACTTGTAACACTGGTTGGAATCAATCTGATTTTTAAAAAATACTCACATTTTATTCACGTTTACATTTATTGTAGAAAGGACATATCGGAGAACTCTGTTTTTTTACACTGCATAAAGAAAACCCACATTTTGCAGACATCAACAGCTAATACATCACCAAAGCATATGAAGAACCTCTTAACGACCAGCTGAATGTCACTGGGGCAAGCTTATAAAGGCTAAAAAACCACAAGGCTCTGAAAGTCCTGTTTTATACTTCACATGACTCCTGAATAATCAATAAACAATATTTTTAGCCCCAAGAAGTAGTAAAAGAAGGATAAAGTTCTCAGCCACAAAAATGAGTTTTCCAGATATTCTGACTTTGTAAGTGTCACGGCCAAGACTAAATCCTATACCTTCCTCTGCCATGAAGTAAATACAGTACGTAGCCTTTCTTAAACTCCAGAAATTTGACTGTGGCAGCAGAAATAAAACAAGGAAGGATGAAGATGTAAAAGCAACTTAGAACAGGCACTCTTGATGCCAAGCCCATCATCTGTGTTATTAATAGGTCACACATGGACCCCATGTGATGCTCTGAGTGAAATAAAAAATAAAGAAGCCATTGACATGGGTGCAGTTATTATTTCCTACAATACTGACTTACAAAATATTGTTAAAACTGTGTGAGAAAGTAGCAAATAAAAAAACCCAGGAGAACACAAATAGACATGCATAGTAAGAACTGCAACGATCATCCTGAATTAGCTTTGGATATCGTAGTGCCTTATAATAAAGAATAAGCAAACGAGCACTAACAAGGACATGAAATATTATTCAGGCATTCCCCATGGGGATCAAGAATGATCAAGTAGCCCAGGGCAAGAGGGTCTGGAGGATTACCACACACCACCCCTGAAGCAAGGGAGTCCCAAGTGACCTCAGGTAGAAGAACAATTAAGACTTCATTAACTATAACCTAAAATTGCATTTTTGCCACCTTACCAGGAAAGTGCAGATGCAATTACTGAGAGGGGATATTTAACCACTGCCTTTGACAACGTGAACCAAGCTTATGTCTATTTCTAAGGTTCCTTTTGTAATAAAAGGGTCTTAAAATTACCTGATAAACACAAAGTACTACATTTTTTAATTCTTTTAAAAAAAGGGAATCATTAAAGAGAATACGCTGGCAAAGTCTCAGAGTATGTTTCTTTCAAAAGCAGTTGCAGGGTACACTAGTGTTGGCGGCCAGAACCAAGGTAATGCTGTGTGAGATTTATATATATATAAAGTATAAGGCACTACGATATCCAAAGCTAATTCAGGATGATCGTTGCAGTTCTTACTATGCATGTCTATTTGTGTTCTCCTGGGTTTTTTTATTTGCTACTTTCTCACACAGTAATGCAAAGCCATTTCCATTATAATATTGTTCTCAGAGTTTTGTAACTTTCTCAAATATTTACCTTTTTATTTGAAAGGGTTTCACATCCACTCTGGGAACGCTCTTGATAAGCATCATAATATGCTTCTTAAAAATACATATTAAAAAAATAGTCATACTGTAAAATATGATCACTTAGGGACTACATAATAATAATACACACAAAGGTCTACACAACCAATCTAAACCTGACACATCCCCGATAGCTCAGCTATGCAACCAAAACGTTGGGGGTGGGAGGGGAGAATAAATAGGTGAAAAGTTTAGATTTAGACACCTAGCAAACCAAACACATTCCTTCATTTTCTTCTGCTTGTAATACACCTATGGATTGGCTTGTTTACAAGAAAAATAAAGAATTCTGAGGAAATTAAATCCAAAACAATGAATTATAAGCCAGCAGCCTTCCATCTGGAATTATTCAAAGGCACATATGGTCATATCTTTAACATAGAAAAATTCCGTAATCTGATACTTTCTTTTGATAAACTGTTCCACAACATACTAGCTTTAGAACATGGGGCTTGCAATCTCATCTTGTAAACGAAATATTAAGTTAAAGTTATTACTTCATTAATTTGAGGCTATTTACATAAAATATACATGCTAAGAGACTGAATTAGGTTGGCTTCTTTTTTCTTTTAGCACGCAGCAACAGTAAAACCAATTTAAAATACATTTTCTCATCTGGAACATATGCATAATTGCCTTAACATGGACTGCTAGACAAATAATGATAATCAAGTGAGATAATTATATCATTAGCTGCATTCGAGGTTGGGGTTGGTTTGGTTCAAAAAAACAGTAATGCATTTGTTTATATATGATTTTTGAGATTACACAATGACATAGCCTAATGCTACGCATCCACCTTCTTCAGGCAGCTTTGGAAAGGCAAATCCACTCCCAAAATGGGAACGCTCGGTCTCCCTTTTCACACACCTTTTTTTGAGGAGAGTGCACGAGGAGAAGGAAGGGAAGTAGTGCAGGAAAAGGAAGAGAGGGAGAAGCAAGCTGCTAGGTTTTAGGCAGAGGAACAAGGATGTTCAACAGCACCCGACTGGCTCCCCAAGTGCTCTACCACAATACCGAGTAGTTTTTCCTCCCTCGCAGCATCAGCCCCACAGCCATGCCTCGAGGAGGTGTTTTCCCCTTTGAGGTGAGAAGTGAACCAACTTCACCATGCTGGCAGACAGAAGCTCCACAACCGAGAGACGGGTCTTTGCAAAGGGGACCGGACCACAGCTGGCCGCAGTGGGCAGCACACAGCAGCTCAGCACCATCTTCTCACTTCTCTCCCCGCACTCAGGAGATCTTCAAAAGGGCAGAGGCACGACATTATCTCTACGCTTTCCAAACCAAAGTTTCAGACCACCATCTGCCCACTCACTTTTAAGACTCACGTCTTCCGTGCTCCAGAGATAAGGTGACAAATTTATCCTCCTGGTGACCTCCTGTACAGCCACTAACAGCAACCCAGTTAGCGTATTTTCTGCAGAAACGTACCCATGCTGACAAGCATACAACTAATCTGAAACATTTTGTTCAAGAGATCATTTGGGCTTCAAGCACTTACCTTTTGGTTTCCTCATCCCTCTGCACTCAAACACAGCCACTACTCAGTCTTCACCTGAAGAGGGTTTACAAGAGCTGACTAGTAAAATAAAAAAAAAAGATCTTTTGTTTCACAAGACAGGAGAACCACACTCAAGAGCCTTCTCCTTGAACAGCACTGGGCAGCCCATTGTCCTCTTCTGCCCGAGTGGCCTCCCACCAATGCTCTGTGGTCCTCCAACACTGCCCCATGCACCACACGGTTTGAGCCACGAGTCTTGGAGAACACCTCCAGGCTGGGTCCAGCACAACACGGTACCACGCAGATGAGCTTACACACACAGAGCAGAGCACGGTCCCGAAGGCAGCGGTGCATCATCCGTGGTCCCAGAAGACGGAACTTGAGTCCGCCTGGTTTGCCCTTGCTGACACTTTCAGTAACGTCTTCATACAAACAGGAACAATGACCTACTGAAGGACTATAAATACTGCCCCAAAATTAAAACTGGGCTTTTTCTGGTAGGTGGAAAGTAGCCGAACTGCTCAATATGCAGCTCCTCTCTCAGGCTTACTCAAAAGGCAGCAGAAAGAGGAATGCAAAATTACTGCAGAAGAACACATGTGGCAATAACAAGACCACAACACGTAGCAGAAGAGCTGCACTACTTCTTGATAATTGTAACTATTCTATATGGCTACTACAGGTTACTTCGTACAAAAGAAGCAGCACTTGAAACTGTGTGTTCAATTATAAAACCAAAGATAAGTTTCCTATCAATTATGTTGACGCATGTGGGCTCAAAAAAAAACATTCTCAGCGATAAAGTAGACACAATATACACTGTGCATGTGAAACAGAACACCCACAGCAAGAAATCATTAACTTTAACGCCACAAAACATAAAAATCAGCTGTAAAAGCAGCAGAGAATCTTCAGTGATCATGTTGCACTTCCTTCTAGGCTTCCTGTTGTATGTGTGTAATTGCTGCAATAAATGTCCTTGGAAAAATGAGTAACGTCAAACAAAATAATCAAACCATAATGATTAACAAAGAAGTGGAACATACCTTACAGTATAAAAAAAAACCAAACTTCTCCACTACAAATTATTTTAAAATAAGATTATACGTCATATGTTAAAAAAAAGAATAGTTCTATTTTGCAAAACCAAATTGTGTAGTATTTCCGTAGTTAAAAGTAATTTTAAAATGCATTAACCACTCTGGGGAAAAAAAAAAAAAAAAAAAACACACAAAACAAAAAACCAACAAACCAACCCATACATCAAAATAACCCCACAAATGTAAGAACTTTCCGGAACTCTGGGAGTATAGTTTACAAACATCAACAAAACATTTTCTTAATTCACTAAACTGTGAGTAAACCGTCCCTAAGAGCAAGTAGAAACTTACCTACTTTCAGTGTTACAACAGTATAGAAAATGGTCTTCCTGATGCTTTTACTACATAAACGCACATGTAAAATTAAAAGAAGGGAAGAGGGGAAAGAAGAAAGCCATATGGCAGCCATCATCTTATTAAATAATACGGATGGTTCTGGTTAGGGGAGAACTGAAGGAAGATCCTTACTGGGCTGAACAGCCAGTTCGTGCAGCACCAGCAGCACCCTCCTGCTCTAAGCTCCCTGGAAACGGCCCAGCAACGCGTCAAGTTCTTGGATGCATCAACATGATTCAGTTTTCCATTTCGAGAATATTGATGGTTAATGTAGTACAGAAGTTAAATTCCTAAAACCTGTTCTAACAGCTGCTTCCAGGAGACAGAAAATTGTTTCTCTAATGCTGAAGCCATTCAAAGTCAGCATCCATGGAGGGCACAGGTTAGAAGAAGAGTGACATGACATAAAATAGCCCACAATAACCAAGAGCACAGTAGGAAAACACAGGAGGCACATTGTGCACCACCAGATTTTGACAAACAGAAAGATTTGCAGAGCAGGGTGGTGCTAGCCCTGCTGCCTGCATGGAGCAATGGTCCCAACATTGAAGGCACCGCTTTATTCCATCACCACCACAAGGTCAGGGACACGCTGTTGGGGAGCCCGAGGCAGAGCAGCAACAGGAGCGCAGCCAACTGCTGGGGCTAAGGAATCCACAGGCCTCCCCATTTCACAATTTATTTATTTTTAATGTATAAAAGGAAACATAAAGTGCGTGTCACCTCCAGTTCCCTTCATTCTCCCTAGCGCAGCAGCACTGCGAAGGAAGACTGCCACAGCATTTTTCTCTGCTGTCAAGTATGCTGCCAGGATGATCACCGCCTTCCCCTGCCTCCTCTTGAAGGATTAGAGCATAGCCTTGCAGCTAACAGCGAGAAGAGTCAGGACCCAGATCATGAGTTTTTCAGCAAAAACTTGAGCTAAATGGCAGTCAGTGAAAAACAAAGTTATATTCCCCAAGAAACAAAAGTTTAAAGAAAGAAAACCACCCACCACACAACAAAACATCCCTACAAATACTGCGGGGGGGTGTGCAAGTTTTACAAAATTCTATAGTGTTGGAAAATCTAGGTATTTACAGTGAGGAGCACATGCTATGGCAGCCTAACACAACAGGAAGAAACCGGAGCTGCTCCGCAGAGCACCACTCCAGCCAGCTGCGGCTCCTCAGCATCCCAGGGATGCTTCCCAGAGAGCAGCCAAGGGTGGCTCCCACAGCCTCCCATTAGAGGCCTTTCTTCCAGGGGGGGACAACTGCCTTTCCCTTCCCTACTACAATGCTCCTCGCTCACAGCAAGCCAAAGCTGCATTTAATATCCAATGATTAACATTATCGCTGCCTCGTGCAAACAGAAGCCTGCTGTCACACGACCCACCTCCAGCTTCCCCAGACACGGCTTAGGACCACACATGCAGACGGGTTAAACAGCCGCAGGGATGGTTTTCATCTCGAGCAATGCCTTGAGGGTTTTCCCCCAGATGGGTTACCCCAAAACGCCAGCAGGGACCCCGCTCTGCTTCCCAGCACGCCCGTGCCCGTGGGTAGCACGTGGCTGAAGGACACCGACCAGCCACTCCTCATGGAGCTTAGAGGAAAACGTTGGATACAACACGTACTATGCACTGCACAGAAGAGGGGACATTAACACATATACATCAAAGCTGATGAACACAGATGATGAAAATCACTGTGAAATGGTTATTTCTACACCCCTATTCCATAATAGAGAACCATGCCCATCAAAAGCAGAAGCCAGCACCCAAGGCTGTTCAGCCAGTACTGCAACTCAAGGGTCTATAACATCCCAGGGTAATTAAGCTGATGAAGAAGAGTTAAGAGTGAACAGAGAACTCTTAGATTACATCAACCCTACCCATTTTTCTTCTAAAAATACATACACAAAGATCATACGATAGTACAGAAGAGCTGTTTGCCAAAAGGTAGCTTCTTGTTCATCCTAGGCAAGTCACTTCTTTCTAGTAAAGACGTCTATCTTCTTTTGCCTGCTGATTAGTTCAACTTTGAAGATATTTGAGTTTTAATCTGTACATTGTATGCAAAAGACTTGTAAATAGCAATATGGCAAAGAGGAATAAGGCTACCTTCAAAGTTTAGCAAAAACAAAATACATACTACAATGCATAAGATAAATAAGAACCAACAATATCAAAAAGATGACGTATTAATCATACATCCAAAAAATATGTGAAAATGGGGCTACATAGCATAACAGAAACGCTTCAAGTAAAGAATGCATGTATACTTCAATGAGATAATAGAAGCCCTATATAATGATTTTATGCCGTTTTTGTAGAAGAAAAAGAGACCTGTTGTAGATGCTGCCGAAAATATAAGATGTTACCATTCTTTGAAATGCTCAATTACAAACTAAAAAGGCCGGACTTCAGTCCCTTTAAATAAAACAGAGGGGAATATATATGCATGCACCAAAGTATTGAAGCTTCCCATTTAGTTCTGGAAACAAAAATAAGGACTCAAATTTTATCTGGTTAAAGGTTGAAAGGCAGATCAAACACAAATGCATATATACTGGTAAATATAATCCATGCTCTATGCTGCAAATGCTCTATGTATGCTTTATTGTCAATTCCCCTTTGCTTTCTCGCAACTCCCTTTGTCACTTTATCTGTAGCTTTGGAATAAGATCCCTTTATGGTCTATAAAAAGTAAACAGCAAAACTTGCCGTTAATTCACAAAAACAGCAGCCAAGTTAGAGCCCTTTTCCTGGTAAAGCTGCTATAGCTATAGGAACAGGAAATTGAAGTTTCTACTGCGAATAATAATTACGTAAACACTGATAATTAAAACCATGTTAGCAAGAACCTCTATGCACATACCTGTATTATTTAGCTAGGCAATAACTGAACTGATATGCAGACAGCGCACTAAAATAGTTGTCATTTTCATATTTCTGAAGGTTTCAAATCACCATATTTAGATATGCTGGAAAGGGGGGAGGAGATGATGAAATAAGTCAGGTCCCACCTGGGGTTCCAATCTCACCTACACAGACGTCACACCTCCCCTCTTTACCTTTCCCCAGCCCTTGCCGCAAATTTGTAAGGCTTCAGGGAAGCGAGGCGTGTCCAGCTCTGCCAGAGTAGGGGCCAACAGGGAATCCCCCAACCCGTACAAGAAAAGTCACAGAATCGGAGCAGGACAAGGACAGGAACAAGGCCTCTGTCGGGGGACGGAAACAAATGGTAAAATCTCTGCTCTGTCAACACCAAGTGGACTTTTTTTTTTTAATTATTATTTACTTCAGCATAGCCAGAATTTCAAATGCGCAGTTTACAACCCATAAATATCTGAGTTAAAGGACAGACATTTAACTCTTTGATGGCCCACATTTTCAGTACCACTTAAAATAGTAAGACCTGACAACTAAATGGGAGGGAATGGACCGAATATAGGGGCATCAAAGATCCACGTCCCCTGTAGAAGCAAAAGGAAAAAATCCCAAGAGGTCCCTGTGGGGGGGGAAGCTGCCCGTTTGCACTTGGTTTAGAGATGCTCTCTTGTCCAAGGCGCCAAGCAGCTTCCTCCCTCCCACAAAACAACTCCTGGATGGTCCCAGGTTGAGTGCCCGGAGTTGGGAGCACACAGGTACAGCCGTGCTTATCCATCAGCCAGAGCCTCCCCTCCCTCCCACAGCTCCAGCTGTATTCAGGATCAGGTCACCTGTTCAGCCATAAGGCTTTGTGCAGGTATGGAGGAAGAGACACTGCTTGGTGCTTGCACAGCTGGCAAGCTTTACACGCATGTGTTTTGAAATACCTTAACACTGTAGTAATACCTTAACACTTACAGCAGAAATACCTTAACACAGTAGTAAACAGCTTATGGTTGTCTTCCTGTCTTCATGGTTGAGACAGATGACTACTTCAACATTAGGCTATGAAAATCCAAATTAAATACTCTCTCAAGCCCATATTCCTCTAAGAGCAGAGCGCAATACACACATGCAAACACTTTTTTTTGTAGCAGAACCACCAGCTTGGCACACACGCACAAAATGAATGATCAAAAATCTGTTCAAAAATCAGATGACTTGATATAAAAAAAAAAACCGAAACACCACCTGTCTCATCCCAGTGCAGAAAATAGGATGCCAGATTAAGTCCCGCCCAATACCACACAACTCACTGACAAAGTATCCCAATGAAAAAGCAATGTAAGATTCCTCCAAGCAAACCGTACTTTCTGCTTTTCTAAAGCACACCAGGATATTTAACCCAAAAGAAACCATTCTGCAGTACACAGAGATCGATAACAACCAGCAATCTGATGCCCGCAGCTTGAATACCCGTGCACCAGTTACCTTGGCAATGCATTTACACACAACAGACCCTACACAAACCTTTCATTATTCCTGACAGCATCCTCAGCACATCTCAAAAGTTCACAAGCATGCTGATACCATAGAAAATATTGCTGGACTGGCACCAAAAAAAAAAATAAAAAAAAAATCCAAGGGGGTTTTATCCCCAAGTAGGCATAAGATTTACTTTGTAAATATTTTTTAAGTAGAACTTCTAGTAGGATGTTTAACTGATGCACCAAAGCACAGAATCCCATTTCTCTACTTAAATAGCAACAAAGTGAAAAGTAGAACCATACTTCAAGTTATCATCAAAAAATTGTCCAAAACACACCCCAAATAATTGCAAGACCTGCAGTGACAAAGCTGTTTGGCCTATAAGCCCAGAAGGGCACGCAACAGCATAACAAGGGCTACCCCCTCTTACAGGTAGGATTCTTCCAAATATTAAAGCTAAATGTATTAAATTGTCCACACTCAAAAGACCAGGAGAGGAGGGGGTTTTCCCTCCTGTGCCGTACATGGCACGTACCTAACAGAAGTACTTCAAGAAGCAATTGACACGGATTACCCGGAATATTTATCTCCCTTAACCTGCATCAGTATCTTTCCCACTTCCTTTCTCCAATGCTAGCACATATAATCAACAAGATTTATTACACTGAAGTCTTTAAGCAACTCATTGGGTATATTTGCACTGTTATCAACTACAAATAGGTACTTTCCATACAACGCATCTTAAAACAAAGGATCGCATCTGCAACAGAATTTAAATAACTAACAACTATTCCATAAACAGGTTTGGCATCTAAAAACAAAAACAAAAAAAAAAGTCTATTTTAGAATTAAAATTGCCATTAAACACTAACTTCTAGTATATATTTTCCCACATCATGAATAAAGTTAGACTGTGTTTCAGTTCTTGGCTCCAGTTGTTCTAAACATTAGAGTTTATAAATTTGCAGACTGCAAGCTTAGATCTATTTTCTTTGCATCTAAACCAGCCAACATGGAGAAGCTTGAGGCCAGATGTTAATCTCACACAGAAATTAATTGTATTCTCCGCACTTTGAAATCGAATCGTAAAAACGTATATCAATTTGTAATACAATTACTGACTAATGTGCTGGGTAGATTTTGGAGATGCACCTCCCGAGGACCTACTGTGCTTGGGGGTCAGCAATCGTTTCTTCCCAAACCCACCACAGGATAAGGACAGAGCTCCTGACACAACAGCTCCCAAATCTCTCACACACACGCACAAGACACCTGAAATAATTTATGTATCTCCATTCCTCCACAGTACCGTAGCCCCCTGGAGAAGGCACACTGCTGACACTCCTTAGCTTACGATCCACAGAGCATCCCAGTCACCCAGCCATACCTGTGCCACTTGAACTCCGTTCACCTCCAGAACTGAAGAGGGGACGACAACTCCAGCACCCTCGCTGGCACACAGGCAGTAACAGATATGGATACAGACCTATTTAATGCTTGTATCTGACCATTTGCAGAGTCTAGCTGGAGACCTGTATCTAGCAGTGTTTCCCGGAGGTCAGTACTGGGTCCGGTCTTGTTCAATATATTCATCAATGACCTGGATGAGGGGACAGGGTGTACCCTCAGCAAGTTTGCTGATGACACAAAACTGGGAGGAGTGTCTGACACACCAGAAGGCTCTGCCACCGTTCAGAGAGACCTGGACAGGCTAGAGAGTTGGGTGGAGAGGAACCTAATGGAGTTCAACAAGGGCAAGTGCAGGGTGCTGCACCTGGGGAGGAATAACCCCATGCACCAGTACAGGTTGGGGGCTGACCTGCTGGAAAGCTGCTCTGCAGAGAAGGACCTGGGAGTTCTGGTGGACGAGAAGTTGACCATGAGGCAGCAATGTGCCCTCATGGCCAAGAAGGCCAATGGTCTCCTGGGGTTCATTAAAAAGAGCATGGCCAGACGGTTGAGGGAGGTCACCCTGCCCCTCTACTCTGCCCTGGTGAGGCCACATCTGGAGTACTGTGTCCAGTTCCGGGCTCCGCAGTTCAAGAAAGACAAGGAACTACTGGAGAGAACCCAGCAGAGGGCTACAAAGATGATCAAGGGACTGGAACATCTCTCTTAGGAGGAAAGGCCGAGAGACCCGGGTCTGTTAACGTAGAGAAGAGACGACTGAGAGAGGACCTCATCAATGCTTATAAATACTAAAAGGAAAACAACCTGGGTGAGCATCTGCAGAAAACGTATATATCCTCCAGAATGTCTTTTCTGAAAGAGCAGTGCACATATTAAACTCAGAACAAGATTTCGGGTATTTCTTAGCTTCACACTAAATACTTGCCCAAGCTACAGTAGTTTCTGCAGATCAAGCCAATTAAAAAGAAGATAAAACAATTTAAAATAAAAGCACAAACAGATAGAAACAGCATCTCCCCTAACACGTTTTTAATTCAAAAAATAATATTTAAGAAAATAAATTTAAAAAAAAAGACATTTACATCAGAAATATCACTATCAAGTCTACACTGGCTAAATAAATGGTCTTGTTACTCCGGTTCTTTAGCATAAAGAATAAACTCAAAGGAATCAAGCTCCTAAGCATTTCACTGTATCTACATCCAAAAGCAACTTATATATTCACATTAATTATATACGTTCGTTCCTCTAACAAGAATTCGGTCCAAGAACTGCTGCCTTATCCATGCTAACCAACCCTTCACCCCTCCAAGCACCTCTCAAAAAATACTGTGGTCACAGATCATTGAAAATACAATACAAAATCCAGATCTGGAGAACAGTACTGCCAGCAAGTCATTTCATTCTCACAGAAAAGTGCCATCCCACATGTTAAGTGTTTAGAAAACAGACATGCGGAAACCCTCCCCGTCACCCCAATTCCAATTCACTTGAGCCTAAAAACAAGAAGGATCTCAAAGCAGTGTTTATTACAGCTACTGCAAACCTGTCAACGGGGACTCAGAGCTCTTTTATGCTTATCCTATGCAAAAAAAGGCAAAAAGTTTGGACTGCTTGTTATTGTCATCCCCCTTGCCTCATGACTTTAACAGACACGTTTAGAGAAAATATTGCAATTGAAAAGAAAGCAAGTATTACAGCCACATGAACCACAGATTTCCTGCTAGATCTCTGATGGCATTTGCACAGTACACATTGGGAGAAGAGGCTATAGCTGCTCAATGCAGAATTTCATAGCTAAACAAAGTTGTAATTTTCTCCTTGTTAGAGCTCTTGTTTAAAAAAGCTAAGTGATACTATGCAGACATGAGTATTGCCACGTCTCCAAGCCTTGCAGCTGAAAGAGTTTAATTTACGATTCCTACCACTGAAGGTTCCTCCTTTCCACACCTCTCTCTGAAAACAGAGCAGCACATTTTCAGGAATGCTCTCCTGAAGTGCTGTTCAATCAAACTGCATCCAAAAAAAGCCCCTAAACCATAACACTTGTAACGCATGTTAACACATCCAAAGTGGACTCTTCTCCCAGAGAAGCCCAGACATACATGTGTAGCCATCATCTCAGAACTGCTCTGACTCAACGCATGATTTCACCACAGCTATATCAAACCAGAGATCTCCTCACACATCTCTAACAGCAACACCTTTCCTTCCATTCCACATGGTCAGGTTTCCAGTATCTACTGCTCCTGGAAAGGAATTAGGTCCAACCATGCCCTACCTAAAGGATTAAGCCTACATTTCCAAGCCACTCCAAAATTTGTCTATTAGTTATAAAAGCCAGAGGTGCTGCAAGACGTATAACAACAGTCTAAAAAACATGGTTAGTTTTCAGAGGTGACATCCAACCTCACAAACAGAACTCGCAAGAGAAAGCCTTCAGCTTTATTCTGCAATTTTTAAGCAGAACCTGCCAGTGAAATTCAGGGGCCTAATCAACTAAAGATCCATACCACACACACAACAGGAAACCTCTTAAGCAAATGGCATGGTCTGCTTGTGACCCTGAATAAGGGGGAAGGAAACAAACCGCAGCCCACCCTACTGCTGCTCATTTGTACAGCGACGGGCTCAATGCTCGTCAGAACCCCCACGTAAAAGCGACGCTTTTCTTTTGTTCTCGAAAGAGGGGAAAAAAAAATATACCATACAGTAAACCGTATGCAATCTAATAGTTTTACCATTCATTTTATGTATATTTGGGAATGTTAATTCAGCTACGCTTGCGAGCGCTTTCTTACCTCAGCAGCTGACTGAACTTACGCATTTTAAAACAATTTTTATTGCCCTTATGTCATAATTTCATTAAAAACCATGAAAAGTAGTGAAATCATTACCTCTTGTGTTTGGACAGCAAATATAAATTTCTCTTGTTAATAGCCATTTTCTTGCTTTTGTGTCCTCAACTCAGAATAAAGAAATCCAGCTCTTTTGTCTTTAAAATGATGAAGTTCCCATGAAAAAGCATTTTCCTTTACTTTAACTAAACCACATTTCTAGGCCTAACTAATTTACTGCGTCCCTTTAGGGAGCCAAATCTGGGGCTTAGAAGCATTTGTGACTTTAATTTATCCACTGGGTTTCAAACTCCCCATTTTCCCAGAGGATTACGAAAGCCTGCCAATTTAGCTTGATGCATTAAAACTGTTTACACAAGTCCAAAATACATACAAACAGAAAACAGTTTGGTTTCAGACCCCCTCTCCCACCCTTGTGTTGGGTTTTTTGGGGTTTGGGTTTTTTTGTTTTGTTTTGGTTTTTTTTTCGCCCAAAGAAACTGGCAGAAGAAGTGGGAACCTGCTCCAGGCCGGAGCACTGCTTTCACAGTGAAACAAGAGTTTCAGTGAAACAAGAGGAATCAGGCAAGAAACAACAGTGAGAGTATTTTTCTTTAATTTAATACAACATCTGAAATCCAAGGTAGAAACCTCTCCAAAATATATCCTAACTGTTTATAGAGCATGGCTATGTTGCTTCGATCTCTTGTCCTTCCATTGCATTTTTATTATGCCTAAGAGTCACTCACATGCATAAGCAGCTCCCGAAAGCTAAGAAAAACATATTTAAATAGAAGTAGTAAGCCTACTTCTACAATAAAACAGATTTGCACTCAAAATTACCTTGCCTAAAAGCCACAAGAGCATGCAATCCACATCATTAGATGGGTCTGAAAGGCAGTGTAGACTGTCACCAAAGAAAGAAACTGGATTCTCCAACACTTGCTAAAAAAATAAATAATTGTCCTTCCCAAAGAACACCACGGTCATGCAAAGTAGAGCAGTACAGACACTAAGTCAGGAGAGTAGTTGGGAAAGCAACAGTTAAACAACATGAAGACACAGCTATATTTAGTAAACAAGTTAGACTGAAACTATTGAGGATGAGTAGAAGAGGCAACCCACTGCGAGGCAAAACAATCAAAAAAACTAATTAAAAAAAACCCTAGTTCATCCAACCCAGTAAAAAGTCTTAGGGCAGAAAGCTTAGGAAGAATATTGTAATACTCACTGATGGCACGTAGCATGAATACTTACAACATGGAGCAAAAAGAAAAAAAAAATTAAATACAAGTAAGAAGCAAAGGGGAGCAGGAAGGAGGAGAAACAAAAACCAGGAAGAAAAAAAAAAAAGAGCAAAACCAGAAGAGAAAAACATTTCACATGTTCCAAGATTTAGCAATAAACTCAGGCCTTTAATGTCTCTGGTGTCTCTCTTCACATCCCACCCCTCCAGCAGCACCACCCATTTACTGCCACCGACTGAATTATCAGCTCAGACTGCAAGCTTGCCCATGAACACAACCTTTGCAAATCTCAGCGCACATATGTGTGTTTCCTAAAGACGACTCAAAACTCTCAGAAGAGCTTGCACATCACCGTGTGGTGTTTCCAGGTATCCATCCTCCAGCACCCGATGAAAGAAAACCCTAGAAAACCAAAATTCTGCATCCATTTCAACAAGTAGATCGAAGAAAAAAAGGCTAACAATTCCTCTTTAAACTGTTGGTGCCTGTGCTCACTTGTTTACAGAGGAAAAACGAGGTGAGCAGTGGCTCCACCTGAGCTCATAAGTAACTGTAGGAAGATTTCTTGAAAAGGAAGTTAGTGAAGTTTATAAAAAGTTGTTTATCAGGTGATTCTCATCTCCTAAACAGAAGAATGCCCCTACTAGAAACGCTCAACACCAGCAAGAGCAGAGACCTGCACTGTCATCATACATGCCACGTGCTACAAAATTAATTACCCTCTAACACCCTTCCTATTACATTATGTGTGGGTAAAACAGGAACAACATTCTTGTCCTTAAAACCGTATTCATTAAGGATGAGATTTAGCAAGGACCTAAAGAGAGAAGGGAAAAAATAAACCTCAATAATTGACAGAAACCACACCAAGAAGGGAAGCAGCTCCTCTGAAAAGCAAGGAGTGACATACAGATCTCCCTGTACATTACTAACAGCACAATTAGCAGCATAATGCTGCTTACAAAACAAAACGATGCTTCGGAGGATTTGTAAGAGCACTGCTCTTGACCAATTTTTTCCCCTCTTGCATCCCTCATGATATAAAGCACAGACAAAAAAAATCCTTTCAGAGCAGGCTCTTCAGGCAAGAGAAAATCCTGTCAGATAACCGTACCAACCGTATCAAAAACATTCAGTTAAAGAGTATGAAAAACACACTGTGAGGCCAAAAACTCCCCTCAGCATCCCAGGCATTAAAAGCCTTCCTAAAGGAGAGAGAAGAGAGACTCGTGTTTGGAATTCTGTTTCTTTTTTGTTTTCAAAAGCGAGAGCGTTACTCACAACCAGGCCAAATATTGCCAATCGCTCTGTGTAACAAAAAAAAA
>VWZL01005146.1:66155-171198 GCA_013396915.1 Stercorarius parasiticus | reverse complement strand
CCGCCCCGGCAGAGCGCCGACGGCCGCGGCTCGCCCGCCGCGCCTGCCCGGGGGAGGGGGAGGCGGAGGCGGTGGGCCGCAGCCTTCGGCTGAGGACAGCCGTGGGGGGCCGGTGGCAGGCCCCAGTCTCTGCCAGCACGCCTTGTCCAGGATAAGCTATTTAACAGCTCGATTTACCTCCAGAGGCGCACGCTGTCGGGCAGTTTCTTAATTGGGCAATGTCATGTAATGACGCCAGCAACCAAAACAGAGATTTCCTGGGATTAATCTAAAAACGTTCGTTCAAACTAGTTTAGGGAAGTTTTTCCTCACTGGACGTTAAGCCAGAGGAACTGTCACTTCTGTAACCTCGCATTCCACATATACATAGCTATAAAGCTGTGTCTAGGCGATCTCTTCCTCCACTTCCAGCCTCCCGGCTGTCTCCCATACCTTCCAGTCCTATGCTTGGTGACGAGGGAAAACAGAAAGTAGAACCAGAAATTCAAGTCAGCCATGCCGTGTACCATCTAATCGCTTGGCCAAGAGTGTTTTTGTGCATCAAGCAACACCCTCGAGTTGTGCACTGCGTTGCTTTCTCCTCGGTCAGGGAAAACTTCTTACCCATTGCAACATCCCGTTTTGCTACCAGTGTTTTCTTTTAATGCGCTCAAGTGCTACTGCTGCAGTCAGTCCTGACAGAGAAATGGATAATCGCCTCCTGAACACCTCCCTGGCACTTGCAGCCATGTCCTCTAATGACAGCCTGTGGATGTTGTCGAACAGGACCAGGGAGAAGCCTGGTGCTAGAGAGCCCCACAGACCTGCAGTGGCAGCACCGCATATTTCCCCAGTGCCTTCCATGCACTTAGGCAAAAACATTGTTATCTTGCTGATCTGTAATATAAAATAAACCCAGGAGGTTTATGCTTCATCATACTAGAGGAAAACACGTTGAAGTTTTTCATCAAAACCTAATCTCCACCAGGTTTTCCAGCAAATTTTACTGAGCAGCTGCCACCGCAGTGAATTGGAGTGTGGCTGCCTGCAAACTACATAAATAATCCGCCTTCATACATCCTGTAGTCTCGTCATAAGAGATGCCTTTCAGTCGATGAGCTATAAATGGGACATCATTACCCACTCAGTTTCTTGGTTCTTATTCTTTCTGGTCTTAATTACTAGCGGGTATTCGATTTCCTACCTGCTCAGGGGGTCTGTTGCTGTACAACAACTCTACAAACCACACTACCGTGGTTGTTCAGCCGTGGCAAAAGAATGCTGCAGTCACTCCAGCAAAAAGTCCCTCAAAAATGCTTTGTTCTATGAACAAAAGCAAAAACAAGGCACTAGAGCTCGAGTCCCATGTCCCCGCCCCCCATTTATTACCTGTGGCAGGCCAGGTTTTCAACATGCTTAAAGCATTAGGGGTATGGAGAAAGAAATCTCCTCTAGCTAGGAAAAGTGTGTCCAGGGAATTCAGAGCCTGTGGACCGTTTTCTTCAGAAAAGGGGCCCTTTCCTCAGAGGCAGAGCCTTCTGTAAAGTCTTCAGGTGGGACTGGTGTGCTTCAGTATTTTGTCAAAACAAAACAAAAAAAAAAACCCCAACCAGAGCAAAAGCATGCCCAGCTGCCGCCTTCAGCTCTCAGCCCGACCATCCTTGAGAGACACCAGGGAGTGATTTGTTGCAAACATCCTGAGGTTTGTAAGTAAAGCAGCATTGCCTCTATTTTATAGACTGGAAACTGAGTCTCAAAGGTGAAGACAACAGCATGGATCCTTATCTAGATGTGCAATTCCTACTGAAATCATCTGGGAGCATGAATTAATACCTTCGATTATCTGGGTCCTGCAGAGCTTGCACAAAAGTACATAAAAAGTTTAAGATCTGCAAAGCAAGCTAGTTCTCCATAATCTTATCTTAAACCCAAGGTGAGTATGGTACTCAAGTACTGTGGAAACCCCAAACTTTGGTTCCAACATTTTAAAAGTAAAGCTGTATCACTGCAGTTAAGGAACTGCACAAAACTAAAGAATTGAGAAAGCAAGGAAGTTTACCTCTGTGTGACTTGTTAATTGGGAATTTCTGAAGAGCAAACACTATGCAGAACTTAACAAAACATGGCAAACTCCAGCTTTTAAATTCTTATGTTAACTTCTTCACTCTAAGCCAAGTTCTGAATGCTACCTAAATTTAGGTGGGGTTTTGATTGGAGTGTTTCTTTATTTATTGGTTGTGTTTATGATGTAGACAACAGAGGTAATTGTGGTATAGCCCATATACAAGCAGAGTTTTAGCAAAAAAAGATCTGCAGTAAATACATATACGGATGTGTGTTTATCATCTTCAACAATTCTACTTTGCTATTGAGCAGAATAACTTACAATTAAAGCAAAAAATACTTTTGTTTATGTAGGTTTCAGACAGGTACTGGCAAATTACTTAATATAGCCTGTAGACTGATGAACAGTATGACTGTTCCAGGTGCAGACCCTAAGGACAAGTTGATTTCTTACCTCTGGTTTAGAACCTGGTGCTTAACTTGGGGGAAGGGAGAGTTGTATAGTGCTTTAAGGGGTGTAACTTCTGTTCCTTAGTTGACAACGATTCAAAAACATGACCCAAAGAGCTGTTACAAAGTTTTAACCAACTCAGCGATCGTCTCCTTTTAGTTTATGTTTTGATGCTGAAGAAAGATTACATTATTCAGTGTTGGAGTAAACATAGAATACCTCACCTCAACTTTCAAATCAGCTAAACATCCAGTGCTTTATTGCACATGTAGATGGTAAATAGAGAAAAACAACCGCAATACCACAGGGCAGGAATTCAGTTCAACAGACACATGGTTTCAGGAAATGCAAATCCTTGTCATAGAATCATAGAATGGTTTAGGTTGGAAGGGACCTTAAAGATCATCTCGTTCCAACCCCCCTAGACCAGGCTGCTCAAAGCCCCATCCAGCCTGGCCTTGAACACCTCCAGGGATGGGGCATCCACAACTTCCCTGGGCAACCTGTTCCAGTGCCTCACCACCCACACAGTAAAGAATTTCTTCCTTGTCTGCAGCCTTCCCTCCCTCCGCAGCGCAGTCTGATGCTGTGCAAGTCCCACTGATGGTCCATGACTGGACCAGGGCAAAGCCCACAGCACGCTGCTTAGGGTACCTGGTGAGCAATGAGCCAGTGCCTCAGCTGCTGTAAATCGGTTTGGTCTTACAGACTTCACCCAACAAGGCTGACGTACCCCAGCTGAGGACCTGGACATACACATGGAGTCTCCTTACTAGAAAGAAGTTAAAGAAAATGTGAACCACAGAAAGAGGTCACCCTGAAATACACAGTGGAGGCTACACACATTCCAGAGATTTTTACCCAGCCCTTGAAGGAAATAGGCTATTTTTCCCCCATTGTTTCATTTCTCTGGCGCATTTTCCTTAGACTGCAGGTTTTTGAGCAGTACTTCTTGCAAGAATACCTTTGTTTGTTTGTTGCTTTTTTTTTTAATTGACATAGCTGGGCAACCTTCAGCCTGGGAATTGTTTATAACTTTTTGGTGTCTTGAATAAAAATTATATTTAAGCATTTTTCCACTGAGGAAACATAAAAATGATTAACAACTGAAAATAAAATTGCTGAGATTCTTGTACATGAAGTTGGGAGCCTGAATCTCTGAGCCACTTCATCTTCCCCATTAGAAAGAGGAATATGCTTCCCACAGTACTCATCTCCTGTTACTTACAATGGTGTCTAGTTTCCTGGACCAAAATGGGAACATCTGAAAGAAATCTTCTCCCTCCTGCAGTTTTTCTGGTGCACCTCTTCAGGGTGAGCGGCGAGAGCCTAGATGTGTGGCAAGGAGCAGCCTAGGAGCCCCAGCGGTCCAGTTCTGCCTTTCCCCTGCTCCCACCAGCAGACCTGGGAAGGGGGTGGGGAAGAGGTGGTGCTATTTGTAACCAGGTGTGCCCCACAGCTGGTGGTGTAATCAGCGTAGGATTGCCCCCCTTGCTGTGGTGGTGCTCGTTTGAGATGTCCCTTTGCAGGTACCTGGGGTTCTTTAAGGCGCCTTGTTTTGAAGAGGAACAACTTTGTTGGTTTGCCATAAGGCATGGGGTATTGTTAATTCTCCCAAGTGAGGCTCCAGTTATAAGAAGTTCCCGGGGGTCACTGATGTAAGGGAAAAAATGTGATGCCTGACCTAGAGGTAGATTAAGTTACTCCTTCCTGATTTATAGAAGGTACTCCTCTTGCCTCCAAGACAGAGTCTATGAACCTCTTCTCTCTGGGCTGGGATTTTGCCTCCCCACTGAAGCAGCCTAAGGTTCAGTCCCTCTAAATTACCCAAGGGCATGAACCAGCACCTGTAAGGCTGAATGGGCTGGAAGGCACTAGGAGCCTTGCCAGGGACTTGAGGAGAACTAGAGAGCTTCAATTAAAGCTTTTAATTATGTGTTTAACTAAAATATGACATAGGGTTTTCAAAATGGGTCTGAATTTGTTAAATGCTGCGTCTGTCATTAATTTTGATAAAGATGCCTAGCTGCTACTGTATAATACATGTTAGAGGTCAATCTTCTTGATGTTGCTGTGTACTGCTTCTCTCAGTTTTGGTAAATTATTCCTAGAGGTCTCAGGTTAAGGCATACCTAAGTGTCTCCTGGTCTTCCTCCATTTTCATATAAAGGAGGAACAGAAATTGTCTTCCCAAGCAAAAATACCAAAGTTTGCCAGAACGTTTCAAGTGTCTAAACTCCGGTTAGGTGGACTTTTTGTAGTAGGATGGATCACAGTCTTATTTCTGTAATGGTACTACTTCATTCTTGATTAACATGAAAAAAACTCATAAAGAGTCAGGGTTGACTTTTGCGGCTATGTATACCTGATCTTCAATTAACTTCTGCATGTTTAGTTTTCCAGTTTATTGCAAATAGATTTTGATCACAGTTTGCAAAGTCATTCCCAAATGTTCAGAAGTGTCTTCATTTAATATGATAAATATAAATTACTGACAGTCAGGAAAAAAAAAAAATTAAGGATACTAATGATTTGTGAGGGCCTCCATAATGAAGACTCAATAGAGATGGTTTTATTTTGAGCAAGCGCTGAGCACCCACTTCCTGAAAAATCAAGCTTACAGTTTGCTGCTTTTTATTGATTATCCCAAAATTGCAATTCCAAGCCATTAATGAAAGTTTGGCAAGAACTGCACAATTTCCTGGGGTCCTCATTAAATGCATATTTTGCTTCAAGCGTAGAACCTGCAGAACCTTGTTAGCTTAAGCTAAATTTCACATCACTGCATTAATGTGTTCAGAAAATGGCAGTCTCCTAGAAATGGGACTACCGAGTAAGAGAAAAATAGCAGAGCTTTAGTGCTAATTTGTTCACCAGCCCTGGTGGGGGATGAGCAGATTCAGTGTGATTCCTAAGCATTTGAAAATTGGCAGAATTTGAGCAGAGATAGTTGAAATTCTGCGTGCACATTTATTTATTTATTTTTCTCATGAGGGGAAAGGCTTAGCGTTTTAACTGGAGAGCAGGTTAAAAAATCTTACTCTGAAACTTTGTTGATATCGCGCTTGTATTAAATGGGGAAATCTGAAAAACATTTCACAAAGCTGGAAAAATAGAATCTTATCTTCCTTCATCTCTCCCTAATGGATAAGTGGTCTGGTTTGTCGTACCAAAGAGCACACTCAGTTGTTTTCTCAAATTAGTGAGCTCCTCATGAAATTCAGACCTTGGTCCAAACCCTATAAAAGTCTCATGTCTTACATAAGTGCTAAGTTAAGGATTTAGCTGAAGCATAAATTGGTGCATTGGCTTTGTATCAGCCATTTACATTAGGGTGCAGTTTATTCTCTGCCTCAGGAAAGAATGTGCTTCAGCTTGTACTCGGGAGCACTGCGAGCTTTGGAGCAATCCCTTTTCTGCTCTCCCTACTTAGGAAAAATAGGAAAAGGTAAAATTAACAGATTAGCAATGTTAACTTGGGGTGCTAGCTAGTAAGTGTTAAAACTGCTGGAAGAGGAGCTGATTTTTAGACTGATGAGCTTATGGGGATTCCCCCTTGGGGATAGAATAAATTAGCATTACATGTGGAATTTATATCTTTTTTCCCCTGACTGTTAAAATGTCTCCTGTAGCTTTGCATTTTGTACAGATCGTTATCCACGATAAGAAGCTGGTCCACACAATAGCCTGTGTGCCTGTGTATGTATCTGTAAATAAGTACACTCATATAGATCCTTCTTCATCAATGCCGTTCACCCCTCTGTGGGATTCTGTTTAAGCTATTACTTTGCTTGGACCGTTTGTCAGTGGAAGGAAGTGCCTGCAGAGAAGTGATACATTACTGTATAGTTTCTTGCTGTGAAGTGTTGATTTTAAAACAGGCTGGCAGTCTGCAGCCGACCCCCATAATAAAAAAGAACAGACATGGTTTAGGAGGTTTTGTTTTTCTTTTGTCCTGTTGTTATGCCCAGTTTAAGGAATCTTTTATTGTCTTTCAGCTATGCCATACTCAGCAATAAATTTCTCTCTTATGTTTGGCCTTTCCGCCTCTGGGAGTTTGGGATTCTTTCCCATTTCCATTTGTACATTTTTAAGCTGTGACAGCCATCCTATTGCCTGGTTATTAGCTTGCAGGGCAGGTGTGCAATGTTTTCTTTTAGAAAGGATAGTGTTAGCACCCAAATTCAGTGAGCACAGTGATCATCCTCTGCTTTACAGACTGGGAACACCAACAAGGATGTTAATGTAAGACCATAGGCCGGAGAATGAAGACCAAAACCAGGTCAGCATAGGCTAAACTGAATTAAAGTGGGAAGAAACTCTATTCAGATTAAAAAATATTAATCCTGCAATAATATCTATATATAGATAACTTGGATTAAGGGCAAGCCTGCTCTCTGCATACCAGCAGCACACAACTGAGCTTTTAGGCATCTTCCATGTCTGCAGTAACAGACATTTACTTTACTGCTCCATGAGAAAATTTACATCTAGGAAGGAGACTTCTGCCAGTTTCTTGGGGACACACCATTACTGCATTTGCAGGATGGATCCTACAGAAATGGCGTATCACTTGCAAAGCCTAATGAGATAGCTGATTGCATCTCTGCTGAATGAATAATATCAGGAGCATCACTATCAATCAAGAAAATAAAAATTCTAATTTTGGTTTCTTAATGCTCATCGAAACATATATCTCGGCTTAGTATCTCCTGCTTTCAGAGGGCCTTCAAATTCATATAGGCAGATAATGTGATGGGCATGACCATTGATCTTTCTTTGGACCACATCCGTAAAGACTCAAAGGTGAAGCTCCAAACCTGTCTTGCACCATGATTCCTGGATGTGGGTCCCTAACAAATGTAACCAGGGGAGTTAGATTTTCTGTAGTCAAAGGCAGTAGATTATTAACTTATTCATAATAAGGCTTTCTTAAGCATGTAGTGTGTAGCTGGGGTGAATGAACTCATTTTCAAATAGATTTACCTGTGCCTGAAGAAGTAGTTAATAAAGCACATTTGTTTTAATTTCCATTACCTACCCTGCATTTACAAATTATAGTTCCTGATTAATGACATCAGGAGTTGAACTTTGGCTTTTAAAGCACCAGACCCATGCTGTGCTGTAGACACATTTACATTCCATTTATGCAAGTCGTCCAATTAAAATTTACTCATAGAAAGCATATAATACACCAGAATGAATACATTATTTCCCCTATTAATCTGCTTTCTTTGCTTTTCAGCAGAAGTGACCAACCTTCCACTTTGCCCCAAATGGGAATTCATGTCAAAAAAACCCCCTGAAATAGGCAGCAAAAGTAAAGGAAAATTTTTCATGTCAAATTAGTAAGTTATAGCTCCTAAATAAAAAATTGGGAAAATGAAAGCTTTCCCTTTAATTTTACTTATATGTTTTCATTTAAAAATTGAAAAAACATGGTCTGATCCTACACAATACTGATTCCGCCTCGTGTCAAGAGAAAAACGTCACAGGACCGAGCCGCATCTGTCACAGGATGCCCCATATCTTGGAGAAAGCAACTCATTTAATAATAGCATCATGAACTACTTCAGGGTTTCCTTTTAATAATAATCACCAAAATTTACCAGGCACTGTCCAAACAAAGGAACATGAAAAATGGCTTCAAAAAGCTTCCTGGTGCACTTTTCTTACTAAGCACGGGAACAATTTTCATGCAGCATCCAGGAAGAGTTTCTTGTTAGCCCAGAGTAATACCCACAACAACTTTTGCAGCTCCTCCGTTCTGAGCAGCGCCTGAAAGCGCATCCCCGGTGCTGTTCTGCTCCCGAAGGATTAACAGAGCAGCTTCTGCAGAGCGTTTCAGGTGTATTAGCCTTTCCTCAATTTGGTTTACTTGCCGGTGCTTACGTGCAAAGCCAATCTGAATCTGGCATCTTCAGTTACTGTCCGGCAGCTACTGTCAGTAACTCCGCAAACAAGCGAGCTGTGCTTGCTTGTTTTCTGGAGCCACGGAGTGAACGATTCGGCATGAATGATACCTCCCCACGCGGTCTGTGAAATTTTGCCAAAGTGTAGCTAGGGTTAATGCGGTAGGTAGAGGGAAAAATCATGGTGCAGTGTTTGAAATTTTCCATGCTTCCGCAGGAAAACAGCAGATGGCAGCAAGAGAGACAGTGTGCAACTAAACCTGGGGCTTGCTGCCTTCACTCTGGCTGGTAGCCTTTGTGTCATTTCTTGGCTGACGTCTCTTCTAGTTGATCATAACAATATAAGAAAGTTGAAAATTCTTTTTTCCTTTAGGCACGTGATCTCTGTGTCTGTGACCTTCATCCTGGAAAGGTATTTCACGGAATTTTTCAGAGTTGGAAGGGACCTCTAGAGATCATCTAGTCCAACTCCCCTGCTAAAGGAGGATTGCCTAGAGCACATTACTCAGGATTGCATCCAGGCGGGTCTTGAAAGTCTCCAGAGAAGGGGACTCCAGAACCTCCCTGGGCAGCCTGTGCTAGTGCTCTGTCACCCTCACCGTAAAGAAGTTTTTTCTCATATTTGATCGGAACTTCCTGTGTTCCAGCTTGTGCCCGTTACCCCTTGTCCTGTTACTGGGAACCACTGAAAAGAGTCTGGCTCCATGCTCCTTAAACCCACCCTTTAGATACTTGTAAACATTAGTAAGGTCTCCCCTCAGCCTTCTCTTCTCCAGGCTAAAGAGTCCCAGCTCTCTCAGCCTTTCCTCATAAGGGAGATGCTCCAGTCCCTCAGTCATCTTTGTTGCCCTACGCTGGATTCTCTCCAGTAGTTCCCTGTCTCTCTTGAACTGGGGAGCCCGGAACTGGACACAGTATTCCAGTTGTGGCCTCACCAGTGCAGAGTAGAGCGGGAGAATGAGTATTTCTTGGCTCTGGCCTGGCACTGAAGTATCTTTTGCCCTTTTATGTGGTTGATAATGCTTGAGAAATCATGCTAAAGGCAAAGGTGAGTGCCCAGAGCATCTCGATTTTTTTTTTGGTTTTAAATATAATATTGGTGAATAGGAACATTTCCCCTTCTAAAATATGCTTATCAGACAAAATCCTTCATATGTCAGGGCCACAAGTCCCAGTGTTTACTGCTGGATTAGAGAATGTATTAGACTGGAAACAAGGTAAGAGCAAATTTCTGCCTGAGCATCATGTGATAAATAAATGGAGTCATGGGCAAAGTACTTTTCAAAAAAGAAAGAAAAATGTAATTCAGAAACTAATATTGCTGAAGTTGTGAGGTAGGCATTAAAGACATGGAAGTTTCATTTAATATTCAGGTGCTCATGAATTCATCCTTTAAACAGCAGCCAGGAGGTGAGATTAGGAAGTTCAGGGCATCGATGCTGGGTTCTGCAGCTCCTTCTCTGCAGAGGTGTAATATTTTTTAAGGAAATAAAGCTTAAACTCTGAGAAGGGCAAGTTTCCTTTAGGGCTTCATCACTGAGGAAAGAAAGTCCATTGGGACAATACAGAGTTAAATTTAGCGAAAATATTGCAAGTTAACATTATGAATAGGGTCTCTTTTTTTCTTTTTTTTTTTTTGAGCAAGTTCCCTGATTCCATTGTTTTGACAGACATTCTTGTGTGAAGTTCTTTTCTTACTCTTCCTGCATATTATACGCAGCTGTCTCGTGCTCTGTAGATTCCTTTACCACATTTCAGGTCAGGCAAGCCCGTCCTCCCTCTCCACAGCCATATATTTCTAAACGGGCTTTTCTCTTTACTCTGCTAATTCTTTCACTGTGTTCTTTTCTATTGTGGGATATAAGAGGTTTTTTGGTTCAAATGGCTCTGCCAGGTTGCCTGCCTGTTCCAGTCCCAGTTCACAACTGAGAGTGATTTTCTGAAGGTTCTTTGTTTCAGATTTAAACAAGCAAATTTCTTATGGTCATCTAGTGACTTGAAAGTTACAGTGCTCTTCCTGTTCCTGTGTAAGCCTTTTTAAGGTTTCCTTCTCTTTCTGTATCTCTGCGTGCTTTGGTTGAAGTATGCATGATAATGAATGACATTTTCTTTCCAGATAAAAGATACACCAGACAGACTATATTGGCTATGCATACTATTTTTCTCTGCCAAATCAAAGGATTTGGAGATGTCTCCAGCATTTCTTCATAGGGAAAGCCATTGTGAGCTGGTTTATATTTTGCTGTTCCAGCTGTTACAATTTATGGAGATCAAAATCAGATTTAAATGTTCTTGCTACAAAGACTGTCAAACGGGAATCTTGCTGAGAGAGGACAGGTGGCAGCATAGGAAAGAGGGAATTGATCTATTTCTCTTATTTTTTTTACTTCAATATGCTTGCTGCTATATTTTGTGCTAAAGGTAATGTCCTGAAGTTCAAGAGATACGCGCTGAATGTGTTCTTGTCATGTCCCTCCCTGCCTACATCAGCCTTCCAGCATCCTCAGAGCTGGGAGTACCAGAGGGGTTACCTGTACTGACCGCGTACCTGGATAAGACCATTTCCACCTGTTTTGCCGTGGCACACCACACCAGTAGAGTGGATGAAAGGATGAAATCTGCACAAATCTTTTACCAACGTGGAAGAAGGTGATGAGCAACCAGTCCTCTGGTTTATGAGGAGACTGTAAAGATAACAGCTGAGTGTAAAAGGTAAAAAGCACCATCAGGCACTAGTAGACCTTATTTAGTAGTCTAAATGAAAGTATCATTACTTAGACTATAAGGGTTTCAGGTAAACGAAACAGTAAAAGTTTAGCTGTAATGACAGGCGTTTGGAAGGGCTTTTAAATTACTCTAGTTGGCGCCACACCAGTAGAAAAGAGAGACTGATCTTGAGGACTGCAGAAAATGTAGATTAAAGCTAACAAACATCAATAAAATGTCACAAGAAATACAAGACTGCAGCAACTGGAAAGAAAACCATGGAGGAGAACTTATTAATTATGCCTGATAGCGAGAGGAATGGAGCAGCTTTCTTTAGCAGACCTCGAGTTAAGTTAGTCATCTTTTTCTTGTTTTCTGTGCCTTATGGGTTTAGGTTGATCGGAGAAATACTGCTGAAAACATGCTGTGTACTTCAGGCAGCAGGTGAAGAGCTGCATTTAAATCATCTGTGTATGCAGCCAAAACAAAGACTCGAGGGCTACTCTCTTTCCCCAAGGTCCAGAGAGGAGTTGGTGGGCTGCTGCCGGTTTTTCACTGTGCCCATCTGTCCATTGTGTGGACAATTGTACCACGTGAAATGAAAACACTACCTTGCTCCTGCAGCAGTGCTTTATTCCCATTCCTACCCAACCAGCTCTCACTTAAATAAATGTATGATGGTGAAAATTCTGACTCAAGAGTGTGCATCCCACATGATGCATAAAGGGACTTTAGCTAAAAAGTGGCATTTGTCATCAGAAGTCATTTCCTTTTAACAAAGCAACTTTTTTTAAAAATACAAACTGTTATCTGTAAATGTTACTGAAACCACATTATGCTGGGTTGTGAGAGAATAAGCACAGTTTGAATGTAATGTGAACATACAATATGAATAAAATGCTCTTAGTGTACTTGGAATTGGCTGCGGTTTTTTTTCTCGGCATTCTTTCTGTGTTCAGTTCCTGTATTGTCTATACTGGTTACTTAAACAAATTTGGTCTGGATTTCATCCGAAAAAAGCAAGGAGGGCCATATATGCCTTCTAAGAGAAAATTCGTGTTTCCTTTTCAGTATTCCTACTGATTGCTGTACGATTGGAAGTACAGTTTATCCTCTAAGTTCATTGCAGCAGAAGAATTTGAATCACCACTGGAATGCTTGTGGCGAGCAGAGAAACTCTATCAGCAATGAAGCCCCTCATCAAGAAAGAGTGCCTAGTAGTTTTAAGACTGCATTATGGCTTGGATTGATTTTGTGGTGACTTTTGTTTGGTTTCTTGCCATTATTCCAGAAAATACAAAGATCAAAGAAAGAAAGTCATATTGATTGGCTCAGGTCTGGTCAAAAGCTCGATTTGTGTCTCCTAATGTAACTAACAGTTTACAGATGACTTGGTTCATGTTAAAGCTAGGGATGCATGTAGATTGAATTATCAGAGGATTAGAACCAGCTGCATTTAGTTTGAAAATATTTTTGTGCATATTCTGTCCAGCAAAATGCAGAGAGCAGACTCTCGCTGTATGAATTCTAGCAAATGCCTAAAAAAGGACGACGGAGACTGATTGAGGGTCTGCCCCTGTTTACTGCTGGTTACCTTTTCTTCAAAGAAACCACACTGTACGTGAGAGCACTCATGAGTTCAGGTCCATAAATCTCATCTTTGTCTGTGTATTAACAGTAAAAAGGATCAGATCTGAAAAATTCACTTGAATAAAACTAGAATCCAGCCCAGTATCAGTAAGAGATCCACAAGACACTGGGAGTGACTTTCCAGTTTCCTGCCTTGTATTTTGTGCACCTTCATAAAGGGATTTGGAACTACGTGATTCTAAATTTGCAGTGTTTTGCACTGACTCTGCACATCTCTAAATGACTAGACCAGATGCAAAATGATGAAGAATCAGCATCAGTGAATAGTGGGTTGATCTGCTAGCAGAAGCGTCCTTAATTATTTACTTCATCAGATTTTGAGTGTCAAAATTATTTCGTGATGTCTCAGGGCACACAGAAATATCAAATACAGTATTAAAACAGACCATCTAGATTTTCCCTGTTAAACTAGATTTACCATGGTTTATTTAAAGCTCTTTGAAGTCACAAGTTAAAGAACACTTAAATTATAAAAGTGTTCCAAATATACTTTTTTTATTATTAACATTTAAAATACCAGCATCCACACTTGCAGCAATGTTATTACCATTAACTAGCTAAAACAGATCTAGTTTTTCTAGCATTAGTATTGTGCAGTTTGTTCTGTTCTAGCTTCTTAGGTTCATTACCCATGAGTATTATGAAAACCAAGGTTAAAGTCTGGTTTAGCATCCATGAAGTCTTCTGTTATTGATGTCCACTTACACTGAAATGATTCCGTATGCTCATCTGCTGCAAAATTCAGAATACTTTTGCTAAGTTAATGTCTGTTTGCATATATTAGGTTTAAAATACCTTATTAGTGATGCTTAGTAAGACCTTAATTTTTCACGGGATGACTCTTGCCAAACTTATTGCATGGGATTATCTCACCAGAAAAAGTTCAGGCTTACTAGGAATAAGCATTTTATATTTTTACTAAGTTCAGGGGATATTTCTTTGCAGAACTTTTTTCCTGAAGCAGATCACTTATGGTAAAATCAGCATGCATGTTTTTCGCATAAACTTGAAGTCCCTTTACGGCATACGCTGATGCTTCTGAGAAATCAGGCTTTGTCTTGAATACAGAGCCAAATCAATTATTAACTTCTCATACATGAGGTTTATGATGTGGGCCAGGCCCCTAAAGCGGAGTGCTATTTTGCATCAGGTATTATAGCTATATGATTTTACTAAAAATGTAGCTTTAATCTTGTGTGGGTGTATTTGTATATCAAAAGAAAATACAAGGCAAAGTCTTAACTCTGTCTTCATCTTGTCTTGGCAGTCTTTGTGGATTGCATTGGATCTGTACAGGTTCCCCCCGTTAGGCATCTCTCCCTGGTTTTTTGCTAATTACCTCTTTAATTCCCAGCAGTAGTGAGTACAAACTGACTTGCAGCAAACACCAGGGAAAAGCATTGTTCACCTCCCAGGAGATTATCTTCTGGAAGTCCGATTTTACTTTTTCTTTTGAATATGAGTTTAAAAGGAAAATGTGGCTCTTAAAATTTCTCAGTCTTACCAGAGAAGGCTGGAAAGCATTCAGGCCCCAAGTTCGCTAATAGCCTGGATACTTGTGCAAAGAATTATTTCAGTTTTTGCTTGCTAGTAATTTTTATTATTTTTAATCAGGTGTCTACTTTTTTTACCAGGCTGTTACCGGGCTTCGACTCACAGAATGAAATCAGCTTACAGAAGGCTTTCACAAATATGTGTATTTTTCTTTTCTTTTGGTCTGTTCAGTTTGCATTCAGCTTAGGCTTTTGAACTTTATTCACACCAGGAGATACGGAAATTGCTTTAAACTGATACCTGAAATTCCCTTGTAATCAGATTTCGTGTTTTCAGGACTTCAGAAAAGACTGATAATTTCACCATTAATTTCACAATATTAATAGTTTATGACAAGAATAATGATATGATACATATATAATAACGCATTGACTCATATTTTAATGCAATGTGTATTCTATGATATACATTGTATTTTAATACAATATATTGCAATAAAAATCTGTAATTAGGCTTTATAGACTTTTATGAAATGTTGATGTCTCTCTCAAAAAAATGGTGAGTAAAACATTAGGCAGCCACAGAGCTGCAACCATTTTCAGAAGCAGAAAATGCTGTACAGTATTTCTGTGCTGAAATAATCACAGAGCAGTTACTATTGGCAGGGCGGTGCAGCCCTAATATTTAAAAAAAATACATCTATCAAGGAAATAGATCTGATCTTAGATTTGCTTGCACAGCTCTTAGCAAGAGAGGGCATGGATCAGCTGGGTAGACACTAACCTGGACCGTGAAGAGATAAGTTCTCCTCAGCCTCTCCTGGGGGGACCCTGAGCTCTGCTGCTCTGCGTCCAGATCCGACGGAGGGATTCCCATCTCATGGGGGACTAAAGGGGCCCTGGTGCTCTTCTTACTCAAATAGTCATGAGAGTACTGCATGAAAAGTAGTCAGCAGCAAGCAAAATTATTCACCAGAGTGATATTAAGAGAAGATATTTCAAGTATTTCTGTTCCAGCCTTTAAAAAGCAAACCGACTGGGGGAAATAATCTTCCTGATTTTTTTTTTTCCCCAGCTCCAAACCATTGACTGCTACTAATGAGTCACATAAGTAGGTCTACACTAACAGCTACTGCAAATGACAATATTACAGAGAGGAAAACTACCTGTAAAAATTTAGCTTAGTATGCTAATGTAAGTATAAAGTAGGAATGAAAAAAATTAAACAAGACACATAAGAAAAAAGTCTAGGCCAGCTCTTCTTCCATTTACTGGCCAAGACTGGAAGACTGATTTCATGTTGTTTTGTGCGCACTAGTCACTTGGGACACTGTCACCTAATCATATCCATGAACCTCCCGAAACCTGGCTGACAAGGATCTCCATCCCACGGGACTCACACCAGAAAATAATTATGCAGAGAGGCGTCAGGGGACATGGGTTCACTTTTTAAATGCAAACCACATTCCTGCTGCCTCAGTTTGAAGACTAGCCAACATCTTCGATGTAAATACCAGACAGTAATAAAAAGAGATAAGTCTGGTGATGATTAACTAGAGGTTTTGTTATAAAATAAGGCATGAGATTTAATGATTCTGCGTAGCCACGCAGTGTCGAGTTCAAGAAATTGCTTCACCGATTGTTTCACTAAGAGGGAAAATGAAGTATAGAGAAGGCCAAGTTGCATGATATGAATGCTTATATCAGTAAATATATTATTAAGTGATATATAGTATATTATGTGATGCAGTTCCAGATTTATAAAATGGATTCTGAAACTCACTGGAAACTGGTAATGCTTAATACTTTGTACATCTGGTTATCTGCCGAGTTGTTGAATGATGCCCATAGGAACTTACCTCGAGGTATTCCTTTTTTCTTTTGCAAATCTTGACCCCTGTATGTGAAGTTTTCTGGAGCTTTCACAGATTACAGGTATTTTCCTTATACATTTGTATTTCTGAGGGCTGTTATTCTGCCTGTGGATTTACCAATTAACTATGGCTGTAGGTTGCCCTGTGGCCTCACTTGGGCGCAAAGGCATTAGAGGTAAAATCATCAGACGTGAACTGGTAAGATGAGAGTCGAAGAGAAGAGCAGGTAGAAAGCAACAAGGTTCAGAAGGAGTGTCAAAGTGTCAAAGGAGTGTCTGAAGGAGGAGTGCTCATTTCGGAGGCAGCAACGCTTCCTCTGCTTCATGGGCAATGTTGTGCTGCAGATGAAGCAGCTCTGGAGAGAGAGTGACGGCTGACCTTGATGAACTTTAAGAAGGTAGAATGTACTTTTAAACAGGTTTTTGGCACCCCAGATGGGACAACAGCCTGGGGAGGTCTGAAGCCTGAGGTGAGGTGGGAACCACCAGCAGAGCAACATCAGTCTCTGCTGACTGGGGCTGCAGCTCTGAATCCTCCATTGACTTTGTGGTTCTGCAGAGATATCTGTCAGAATCATTTAACAGGAGCACAGGTTTATTTTTAAAAACTACCTGGAAATAAGAACAGCACAGAATCTGTAAGTGCCTTGCAAAAAGAATGAATGGTTCTTTAAAGAATCTAGGCCCTGCTCTTGTAAGGTCAAAACTGAGAACCTGTTATGTAAATATGCTGGTGAAACTGCTCCGTATGACATGATCCCAGTTCCCCGATATCACTGACAACTTCTTTTGTGTTAGCTTAAATGGACTTTGGATAGGACCTGGTAATAACTAGAATACAAAACGTCTGGCACTCTCAGGAAAACAGGTGGATGAATCCATAACTAAGCAAAAAATGAACTTATGCATATTTATTGTGGACAGCTGCAGGCAAAATCCCAATGTTTTAACCCTTTGTTATGTGCCTGCATTCCTTTGCGCTTGCCACCTGTTACTTATCAGTTGCACCGCACCAGCGTTGCCATATGAGGAAGAATTGGCCGTGATTGATACGGACACCATCCCCGGCGCATGGCCTTGCCCGAGGCACTCCTGGGAAATTAGGGACATCCAGTGTGAGAAAGGACTACAGGCTGGCTGCTGAGTTTGGGTCTTATTTGGAATAAATACACGTGGCTCTTCATCACCTCTTTGAAAAGGACAAATTTGCACAGTAAGAGCAAGAAAAGAAAAGATACTAAACCTGGTACAAAACCCTCCACCAGTGAATGTGTTTTTCCAACCTTTCTTGGACCCATTAAAACTATCAGCTGAGTGATTAATGAAATTTGGCTTAATATTATTTATCAATAATCATTTCAGAAATAAGGAGATTCTGTGATAAACTACATCAATAAGAAGCAAGGGCTGTGTCTAGCAGACACTAGGCACACGAGAATAATTTTCATTAAAAACCCCTGCCTCAGCAATACTGTGTTGCCAGTTCATTTCATGATCTGCTCTGCTTTGCTGCTCTGGAAAGGACTAGGATTGCTTCCAATAAAAATGAGAGTCAAATCGTAATTGACTCCAACAGCAGTAGGCTCCAACTTTAAAACACTCCTATCACTTACTTATATATGTCTGAATAACCGATATGGTGTACAAAATTTGAAAAAGGCATTCTAGAAGATTCAGGAAGTATTCTTGCATGTTTTCAGTAGCTCCTTTATGCATCGTTGATTTACCATCTACTCCCACTAAATCCACTGACATCAACCACAGTCTTTTGTTGTTAGCTTCAGAAAGTTTTGCCCTATAATTTCACTTGAAAAATATAATTAAGGATGAAATCCAGATTTCTTTGAAGTCAGTGACAAAACTTCAATTTTATTGAAGTATTAATGCTGGTAATGGCAAAGATAACCTTTCACTAGGAATTCAGTACAGTTTGTATAATTATATTTTCATGTATGTCATGACTAATGTTTTCCAATTATAGTTTAAATAAGATTTCAAAGTCTGTACAGTCATGCTTGCTTGTCTAAAGAAGAGAGAAAAACTTAATAAAACTTCTCAAGACACTGTCTTAATGAAATTATTTTTTACTTTCACTGTTTAAAATCAGCTCTTTTTTTTTTCCCCTCTTCCTGAATCTGCCAGGGTGATGATGCTGAGGTGGCCATCAGTTGTCAAGAGGATCTGAGTCTGAGGCTGGTAAACACAGATGGAATTCCACATTTCAGGCACTGAGTGTTGTGAACAGCCAAAAAGAAAAAAACAAACCAGGAAAAGATTCTACCATCCACTTCCTAATCTGTGTTAGCTTAATTTATTTCTCTAGGTGTTACCTGTACTGGAAAATCATCACCATGAGTTAGCCTATGCCCTTTCACTGTTTGCTTAAATGACTTGTTAGAAGACATTCCTTCACTGTCTTCAAACTTCCAAACTCCTATTTCCCATTACAGCTCTACCTGTAGTTGGCGGGATGTGTAGTACAGGGCTGAAATGATACCAAGCAGAACTTTAAAGTTTCTTATTCTTCCTTCCTTCCTTTTAAGGGGTCATGATTGGACTCCCAAATAAATACCAGGTATAAATTTCCAGTGCCTGTTTGTTTTTATTAATATGTACAGTAATTCTTGCAGTCCTTTTGGTGGTAGTATTCTGAAAGGAAGAGTGCTGCTCTTTCTGTGTTGCCTGTCAAATAAATTTTTCCTATCTTCTTTCAAAAGAGTACTTTATTCCTCACCAAGCCCTATCAGTCAAAATCTAAGATATATTTTTAAACCCCACAGAGTTTGATTATAATGGGACAATTTTTTATTGGGAATAGTGTTGGACTAGGGCAAGAAGTTGCATAAAGAAGACACATGTATGACTGCTGAAAGCTATTACTGGATTAATTCTGCATTGAATTAAGAAGTTTTGAAGTTTTACTACTCTCTGGAAAAACTCTGTCCCATTTCACATTCTAGGACTTTATGTTCCTACTAGTTCACATTACCTGCTCCTTTCCCTTCACTGCCCCAGGAATGGTTTCTATAGTGTGGAGTTGTTATAACACCGCAAAATATCAGTGAAGAAAAGGCACCGACTGGTTTTGTTGCCTTTTTTTTCTTTTTTTGAGACAAGAACAGGCCAGCAGAATATCTACTAATGTTAACCTTACCTCTTTCACCCTTCCAGTATATCTTCAGTGCTTTGCCCCCACAAAGGTTATGCAAGGGAAATCAAGCACACAGTAAAAATATGCCTTTCTAACACTAGAGATGAAGCATTGGTCTCTTTTTATCTCACATTAGCTGTCTTGTTTTGAAAATAAAATGGATTTACAGCACTGTGCATCTGCTGCCAGACAGTGTAAACACAGGTGCATGGTGTCATACTGAACCCTCCTCAGTACCTGTGGTGAACACTCCAGACGCCTTGTTTTCATCTAGGACATAGGGTGAGGTAACAGTTTAGTAACAGGCATTTCTCTGCAAAACTGCCTCTTTTCCCCCAGCCCATCACTCTGTCATGGAAGACAAAGTCTTGGATTTATGCATTCATAGGAAAGCTACCACTTTTACTTTGCAAAATGGAATAAGGTACCTCACATCCATTATGCATTAGGGGTGTCCAGGCAGGAAGCTAGTGCTGGATAATTGGTGCTCTATAAATTCGCATGCTCCGTTACTGTACCATATCCTCCCTTTGTAGTGAAGCCATAAGTAGTGAAGCCATAAGTATGAAATCTCCATAAGCATTTTTCGTGACAAAATCCTCCATCTTGATATAACAACAGCTTTTTGCTTGGCCATATCTTACGTAGTTAATATTTCCCTAAAGCTCCCATTCCCGAGATTTCCTTTTAAATATAAATGTCTTCCAAATCCTCCTAGATATAGCTGTTATCCTTAATCTCATATTAAGGCAGGTCTATCTATGATGAAAAAAGTGCTATACAGTTACAAAGAGACAAACAGATAGTGTTACCTGGCATACAAAAATGTTACCTGGCAGAAAAAGCTATTTTGCCATTGTAATGCCTTAATCACATCAGCGGCTTCCGTGCAACAGCCACCCTGCCAGCAACCTAATCTTTATTCCGAATCCACTGCAGAAAGCGTGGCTGAACAATAGATTCCTTGGGCTTGCTCCGAATGGGGAAATAGATGGGAACACCATCAGATCTGCTGCGCCAGTTAACGTCAAGTAGCATTAAAAACCACCGGAACCTGGATCCACCTCTGATGCATGCAAACCTAGGCATATTTCAGCAGCACATAGTGTCAAACCAAAGCTATGTGTTTATTTGTACTTGCAATGTACTTCTCATTTTCCCCAGAGACTGTGAATGTATGGTTTGTTCTAATTATCTGTGAAGAACATATTTTGCAAGAACTATTTCTATGCTTGCAAAATAACTAGAGTTATTATTCAAACAATGTGATCTGGAATTTTGATCTGGATGCACACCATTGATTTCTGTTTCATGATTCATTAGGTTCAATTCTTGTAATTATTTTTTTTTCATTCCAATGGTCTTTTAAATTGTCCCTTTATTATAGTTTTAAAGTCTAACGTTTGGATTTGGTGAGCTTCCTAGCAAATAAACTTCAGTCCTGCTTGCTTCCATGCTGGCATCCTTTGGAGAATTCAGTGTTCTCTCCTGCGAGCCCTTGGAGAGCAGTGTAATGTGTTTAGCACGACAGAGTGTTTTCCTTTTCCTGTGCTCCGCTTGTCAACAGTACATTACCTTTGACTTTCCATGTCTCCAAACTCTTCCTCAAGCACATTGCATACATAATTTAGTGCTCCCCCTTCCTTATAGTTTTCCACTTGTGATGCGGAGGAGGTAACAAATCCTTCCCTCACCATGAAATGCCTCTCTTGCCAGTCACGGTCTCTAATGGTGTTACTTATAGCCTGAAAGGGCTGTTAGGCTCCCTGAGAGGCAACTAAGTTAATTATTTATGTTCGTCTCAGCCTCTCTGCCTTTTCCGTACAGTCATCCCATGTTTTCAGCTCACTGCAGGTGCAGGAGGTGGATTTCTGCATAGGCAGACCCCCACTGAAAGAGGGACACCTGAGAACCGGCTCCTGCTGGTACCTTTTTAGCAGTGCCAGCCCGACACCCGGCTCCTGGCCCAGGGCACCATTTTGTCTCAGCCTACCCCCTCTTCTCTTCAAATCTGCCGTTACAAACCCCACATGGTCTCTTTATGAATTTCTACAACATTTGCTTTTTCAGGACAAGCAGTCTCAAAAAGGAATGCTTTTAGCAGGATGTTTTCAGAAAGAGGATCCAAAAAGGATGTGAATATAAATTAAGCAAATTTGATTACTGTTTGGAAAGTACATTTTGGTACAGTCTGTGGCTGTGCCGTGCACAGGCAGAGAAAAATCATATGCATTTACAGAGGGAGAAAAGGATTTGGTTCTCTCCAGTGCTTTCAGCTGACTCTTGGGTACATCAGCGAAAAGTATGATATATTCCTATCCAATTTAAAAAACAATATTTCAAAAGCCCTCTGTGGATCATAACTGCCACTTCCTCACCATTTCACAGGCAGCTGAGTTGTGCTGCAGGCAGGAGGTCCCCCTTCCTGTTGCTGCCTGCAAGCGTGGTGGCAGTGGGGGGTCCCCAAGGTGCCCTGGGAGTCCCCTCTGGGAGAGGGCCCACAGAGCCGGGGGCTCTCATGTGCTTCCCCAGATGTCCTCATGTTGCTCATCCTCACGGAACAGGTGGGCTATGGGAAGGCTGTCCCAGGTCTCCACTGGCGCTGTCTCCATCACGCCCATTGCCACCAGAGCCCTCAGGCTCTGGGGCCAAGATGTGCGCCTGAGGATCCTGGTGGCAACAAGCAGCTAAGATGAGAAGGACAATTCCCACCCATGGCAAAGCTTTTATAATCAGATTTTGCTCATATTCCAAAGCAGGTTTTTGCCCTGTTTTTTCTTCCCCCCCTGCCCTTGATGTCTGTCGGGGCTGAAACATCAGTGCGCAGTCACAGGGCTCTCAGGGCTGGACCTTCAGGACATGGAACCTGCAGCCTCTTGACCCCACCATTTCACAGAGACTTCAGCTCCCTCACAAGAGACATGGGAACAGAGGAAATGGTCCTTATTCCTTCTCTCCGCAGTGCACACACGCTCCAGAGCAGCCAGACTGTGATCTTCTGGTTTTCATTATGACTAAATGCTGGAAATGTGGTGTGCATTTTCCAGAAGGGGCATGTTGTGTATTTAATTTATGAAAGTAAAGAAGAGAGGAAAAGTCTTCTAGATTCCTTTTGGTTCAGCATTTTCTATAAATGCGAGAACTGAGGTAGTATTGTGCCATGTCTTCCAAAGATTATTATCCAGGTGTCTGTGTATATGCTGTTAAAAAATATAATACTATAAAAAGGGTGTGTGGTACTGTTTTATTTGTAATGTGGTTGTGTGCGGGAGTCTTATTAACATTTCTTGATATGAAGGACATCATACACCTGGAGGAAAAAAAGCTGCACTATGTGGATTCTATTTCAGTTCTGAAGCCTAGATATTTTTAGCACCTTTATTTTTGGGATAACTTCTACCAGAGCTGTATGAAACTTAGAGATACACAATACGTGCAGAGAATGCAGGAAAAGACTTATTTTACTTCAACTATGCATATGTACTGGGCTGCATAGTACAGCGTGTGTATTGGGAACTGGCTTATTGCTGAGACTTGGCAGTACGCGGGTGTCCACGGGACAGATAAATGAGCCGTTTGCGCTGACGAACCCTGGTCTGCGCCTACAGAATTGTAAGAAGACCTCACTTGTCGAAAAAACTCTGGAGAAACATAGGATGTCGTAAACCTGATTCGTTCCTGCTTTGTAAAGATGTAAATCAGGAGTAAGGTTTTTTTGGTCCAGTGAGGTTAAGATCTAAATTGAAAAAATGGGCTGTCCTTGTCTGTAAACAAAAACTCATGTCTGCTCTGTGCAAGCTTTTCGCAGAGCAAAGGCAGCACACCTCGGCATGTGAGGTTTCTGCTGGGAGGTAATGCTTGAGCGAGCACGAGAAGCACAGGCAGAAAATTAATAAACAAAAATCCACCTTTAATTACTGATGGAAAAGAGCGCATCTCCCTTCCTTCAGCTGGAGCTGCTGTTGTCCAGTATTTGATCCTTTCTTTATGGGACATGGGCAGCATCCCGAACTACATGGCAGAGTTACCTCCCAAGAAAAGGTTTCTTGCCTAAGAAGTGCCAGAATTTCAGCATGTGAACAGCATGCCCCCTCAGTGCAACAGGGACTGAAGCAGATGCACCAGCCCTGTGCCATTCAAAAGCCGAAAGGCAGATCACAAAAATCACTAGAATGGTGCAAAAGTCATGAGACAGAAAAATAATAGCTGTACAATTCTTTTCATTTGCTTTGGATTGTTAGAAGTTTTCAATTTCAATTTTCTCTGCAATCCCGGGGGCAAATTAATTTTTAAATGAAACCTACAGGACTCTAGAAACCAGAGTTAAAAAAAAAAAAAACACAAGCAAAAAAAAATACCCAAACAAACTCTCAAATGGTAAGAGTTAGAAATATTACATGAGTAGCTGGGAAGGACTGGTTTATTACAATTAGAATGGAGAAAGAGGACATCAAATTAATTCCAGAACTTGATACTGCTGACATGATGAGGGAAGGTAAAGAAGGACAATATAACTTACTAATACGATGCATATGTTTGCAGCGAATCTATTGTAGTGATGGGAGGTTGCCAAAGACTTTAAAAAGCATAAGCATACACATACACACAAAAGCCCTTCTACAAGAGGAGGGCTAAGCATCTCGCTGCAAATTCTGGAAATAATCATGAAGACCATATTCCTTTCTTCCCTAATCTTATGGTGAAGCAGATTGGGTGTCAGCTTGGGAAGGAAAGCCTTACTGCCACCACAAAACAGTCTTGGGCTTCCCTTAGTACTTTACCTCACGCTTCCCCTTTCATTGAAGGAGCCGTAGATGCAGACAATATTTTTTCTTTCTCATTCTTTCTTCCTCTGGCTTTGTCCTTAATATTTTACATGCACACTCAGGAATGTTGGAGGTATGTTTTGTAACCAGGGCTGAAAGCTCATGAATGCTGAGGACAGAGGCCAAGCGACAGCAGGGCAGGTATTGGTGGGAGTCTGTAATCTCTGTTATGTTTTGGGGGACAGGAGGGAGGGCCTGTTGTTGTGCCCAGGTGGGCTTCCCTCTGTTCCGTGCTCCCACGAATCCTATCTGCTTGTCATTGTAATGACGAAAGCGATTAATTACGTTCAAGTCGGGGGGCTGACGTTCTTCAAAGCAAAGGGACCATACACATACAGAGCTGGGGGTGTCCCCCGTGCCAGCGGGCACCGCTGAGGCGCACAACCCAACCTGCGCCAGCTACTCCAGCCTGGGCCAGGCCGCAGCCAGCCGGTGGCACCAAGCATCGCTCACCGGGTATCATGAGGGTACGGTGGGAGCAAGAAATGCTGGCTTCGAGGAGCAGGACAGCCATGTATTCCTTCCTCTGGGAATAACTGGTGGTGCTTCTCAGCTAGCAGGGCTTTGCTGGAGGTAACGTGGGTACCTCAGGAGGGTACTGCCCCGGGCAGCCATCAGACCCTGCAAGGGGCCGCTGCAGTCGTCATTTGCCCGTTTACGAGCAGCCTGCGGACGTCTCCGCAGGATCCCACATCTCCTGCTCAGGCGAGAGGAGCTTTAGAGAGAGCAGAAAAGAAACATATTTTCACAGCAGGGAGGAAAAGAGAAAGATGAGGAGTGTGGCACTAAACAAGGAAGAAAATCTGACGGGGAAAAAGAAAAGTTGGCAGCAGGGAAAGCCAAGTCCAAGTACTAGCCTGTGGGTTGCACGAATTATCTGTGCAATTAGGATAATAGCTTCCAGGGCAGTTACTGTGGAAGAAGTCCCATAAGACTCCGAGAGGAATCATTAAAAAAAAATCAACTACAGAAAAGAAAACCAAAATGATACACAGATGAGAGATCCCCTTTTGTATTCTTCAGCAAACCATTCTCTAGACTATGTGATGATTTTTTGTTTTCAGTATTTTTCTTTCCCCTTCGAATCAAGAGTTTTCTCTCAATTTTTTTTTTTTCTCTTTACATATGTGTGCATAAATCATTGTGGCTGGCACCTTCTTGTTGACCTCATCTGCACTAAGAAGTCTCGTGCAAAGTAGTACATGATATGGTGGCAACATCTGAACCATATTTCACATGAATGCTCATATATTATTCTTTGCAACACTGTAAGTGCACAATTGCTGGAGACAAGTACAAATTACCCTGCTGGAAGGATAGCTGGTGAGATTTATGTTGTATCGTTGCGTGTTCTTCCAATAGGAAGTTCTCTTTACTGGTAGAAGTATGACCCGTCCATTGAGCAATATACTACATGGCCAGACATATGGAGTCTAGCCTTTCTGTCTTTATGGTACAATACCAAAATATACTACAATACCTGACATAACTCCAACTGAACTAGCTCCAGAACTGGGAACAGTTAAGCTGCATCAGCAGAGTGGTATGCCTAGGCTAATTAAAATAGGGCAGAGCCTGCACTGATCCAGTTATATTGTTCCTGAAACTAAGATAATATCTCAGCAAAGAGCTGCACTGTGCAATACAGATACACACTTTAAGACTGATGAGAGACATATGGATATATCCTTCAAGATTCAGAGATGAGCACCCATGTAATAGTTTTCATCTTACCCACCTGTTTTACATATTGGCAAAATCCTAAATGATTTTCATCTCTCTTCCCAGGTTTTCCCCTACATTCCAAGAGCTGGCGAAGAAAAACAAAAACCCACAACCAAAAATGACTCAAGGAGGGAGCTCAGAAAAGTCCTCAGCCAGTTCTTGTAAAATTCTTGAATATAAATTGTCCAAGCCTTCCCATTACTATCAGACATTCTCACTTGTTTATTACTGTTGAAAATTTGGCCTTTTTCACAAAGTTGACCATTTATTCCAATACGTGCACTGAATGACTTAGTTTTTTTACTCCTAGTCTTTTAAAGATCTCTTCTCACTGTTCTTCGCTGTGCTGGCCTTAATTTTTTTGCTTCCCTTTTCAAGTTTTTACAACGCTTTGTAAAATGCATTTCTGATGTGCATTTTTATCGTAAACTTCCTTTTTTCTTTCACTCGCTATTTTTAAAATGTCAAGGCTGCTTTCGGCATTCTCTATGCTACTGACACTGCTTGAGTCTTCCAGCTATGCAGAGTTTTACCCATTTCTTTTCTTTCCGCGGTCATGGCTTGCTGGCCATTTTCTGCCTTCTGCCATATGAAGAGTAGGCTCATCCTCTTCCATGTCCTAGATGTAAATGGTTGAGCATCCGAGTCGATTTCTTGTTGGCCAGTTCTTTCTACATTGAACTGAAGTTATGCTTTCTGAATACATGTGGAAACCCCTCAGTTTCTCCATCGGTCTCAGGTAGTGTTGGAGCTTCCCTGTGGGTCTAGGCTCAGCAGAACTGTCAAGAACTGGGTAGAAAACATGACAGGCCAAAAGCACTGTTACTGGTCGTTGTATGACTGCATATAAAGGTCACTTAGGAAATTCAAAGCAAATTAAAATACCTGTAGAACTTTCTTATTTGTTGCATCTATTGATAAGAAAAAAGGACAAGGGGTAATCAAAGATTGCACCGCCTCATTCTCTGTCCTCCCACAGACAGTGGCCAATAGCAGTTCCTGGGGAGAAGCTTAAGAACTTCCATAGAGTATCTGCTCCAACTCCAGAAAAGCTTGGCTTGACGTCTTCCTGTCCTAGAGTTAGTGGCTTTGGTTTTTACATCCCCCAAATGCTTTTCTTACACATCTTAATCCACCCACTTTATGAAATCGTGTCATCCTTTAGGAACTGCAGTGCCCTGTGACGAGGAGTTCCACAGCTCAGCCAGGCGCTGTGTGAAAGACTTATGTAGAGAGGGGCTGAAACTTTGCTAGTCAATTCAGTTTTATGTGTGCCTTCCCTCCTGAGCTCTCTTGTGTCACTAAAATGCAGACAGACAGACAAACACCATAATCTTGAGTGCAGGGATCTGCAGGTTAAACCAGTGAGAAGCACGTGCAAATATAGATGCCTGTTCGTGAAGCCTCGAACATTTGCTAAATAACTGATGATACGCATGGCGTGCAGGGCAGTATAGTCCAGAGCCTCAGCTACTGCAGAACCTCTTCAGTTGGTGAATGTTGAAACATTAAATGAGGCACCAGAGTGCCTATCCAAAATAGCTGATATTTCTAATGAATCTAATTAGGATGAATAACTATAAGTCCCAGGCGAGAGGTGTCACTAAGGACTGTCAGGAGGAGGTACACAGGAAAAATTCAAAAGCAAAACCAACCCTTTCCCATCCACTCCAAATTTGTTTATCTATACCAAAAGTCCTTTCCCTTTATTTGGACTCAGCAAATAAATAATCAAAAAATTCTGTTTCCAGATTTGCTTTTTGCAACACACTGACAGTGAAGAATTACCAGTGTTAAGATTTGCACATTTCAAAGAAATGAGCTTGTTCCTAGAACCTGACCTAATCACGCTGATTTTCTTTTGAAGCTTAACCATCTCCTAGAGCCAGCAAACAGAAATGATGCCTTCTGCACTGCCCCACACAACTCTCTCCTGGAGGCTCTGCAGGTATTGCACCAAGTATGAAATCAGAGACATACTGAGTAAAATTTATCATTAAAACGCAGTTGGGAAAACTAACATCTGGAAATGGATAGTGTATAGGCTAAACAAGTAGAAAGTGTATTTAATAAGCTATGGTATAGTTTGTTCATCTTCACCTGTCTCCCTGTGATACATTTATAGGCAAAAAAAATGTGCAAGTCAGGTCTATCGCAACAATGTGGAATGAAGGAAGGGAACTAACATTTCTGACTCAGACAGAGAATGTATCTTATAATCATTAACCTATTTAAGGGGAGTCATGCAATTGCCTAATCCAGGAACCCCCTCAAATTTGCAGCTGTACCCTAGCAGTAGACCAGGTCTCCTGGACTATGCCTTGCTTGCATGTGTATTTGCATACTTTCAAATTTTAAAATAGCATGGGGAATCACGTCTATCTGTACTTCACTTTAACTTTCTTGATAAGAGTTAGACAGTGAGACCCTGTGCGGGAGAAGGCAGGGGCAGAAAGGCATCCTTTCCCGTGTCAGTTGGACTCTCCTCGCACATCCTGGATGTCACCTGCACCCATGGGAGCAGGAAGAGTAGTCCAGTGCTGGAGACCTGCTCTCACAGCTCTCAGCTGGTGCCATGCAGGGTGGTCAGTGTGCAGTATCACTCTTCAGATGATCCCACTGACACAAATCTCCTGGGAATAAGCCCTCAGGAAGTAACACAAAACAGTATTCCCAGGAAAAAACATGCATCTGTGTAGCTTCATGAGGAGGAATTTCCTGTTGCTTGACTTGCCTCGTCTTTACTATCAGTTCAGGGAGAGTGCCATCTGTCCACCTGGATTACAGCTGAAATATTGTAATTGTTCCCTTGTTTCTTTTTGAATGGTCTTTTCTATTGGTTTTGTTGAATTACTCATGTCCTCACCATTTACTTCTTTGGACATGAAATAAAATCAGGCATTTTCATCTTTTCTTATAAGAAAGGACCACAGGTCTGTAAAAAATTTCATTGCCCTAGCCTGAGCGTTTCACTTTTGTGTCCTTTGATTAAATTAAATATACTTCATTAACAACAATAATACACCAGGACAAAAGAGTGACATCTCCTGTCATGCATAATAGCTCTTGTGGTCATTTCCAAGAAATAGTTATTCCTTCCCTTTACTTCCTTGTTTTTTAAATTTTGCTTTGACTCTTCTTAATATTTTTTCAAAATTTAATTGGATTTATTTTTGGGGCATTTTTTTTGTCTCACAACAAATGACATTTTGCCAATACAGATCTTCATTTAGAAGACAAAAAAAAAAAAAAGGCTTCCCAAGAACAGCTTTGCAGCTATATTTGACCTGTGTTGTACAATAGCCATCGCCAAAAGTAACTTCTGCTGTGTAGCTCAGTGATCACACTAGCGCTGCAGCGTATTTAAATTGCTCTGCAGATGATGGGTAAAAATAAGTGAGCTAGACATAAAAGCAGAGGGCGAGTGAAAGAGCAGGCAAAAGAGAGATGTCCCCAAATAGATTATACGGGTCAAATCATGCAAGTGCTTTTATTACTGCTGATTAATTCTGTCAGCTATTATGTTAATGTGCTGCATGGCATGAGCGGGCACCGAGCAAAAGTACAAGGAAGCTGAGACTATTCTCTAAATAAGGATGTGGCCCAGACTGCTTGAAATGGGGTGTGTGTGTCTGTGCCTGGCAGAGTGATGATGGACGATAACGGGATGAGAATGAAATCTCTATTGCTGTGCTTTTGCAATACAGATACGGCTCTACCCAGACCCAAGGAATTAGAGGCAGGTTTTGTATTGCCAACCCCAAGCCTCCACAAATCTTGAGACGGTCTGACATCATGTATTTTTTAAAATAATAACTGTGGATTCTGGTTTTGGTTGCCCTTTATTTTCTGGACTGGCAGCATTTCATTTCCAAACCTCCTACTTCCGTAAGGGCTAGAACTGTACTTAATAAAACAGAAAGCCAAAACCTTGCTGTGTGCCAAGAGCTGGGATCTTGGGAAAATTGCAAAATGCATGAGCTTCTGATAACATTATGCAAGCTAACCTATATGGTCAGACCTCAGAATGGGAAGTACAGTGAGAAAGTTGCATACAAGCTTTGACATGCTTAATTTGTGAAGATTCAGCATTCAGGAAAAGGGCACCCGAAAGACTTTGGGAGGTGGTTGCAACATGAGCCTGGCGTTTAAACTAAGAAGTTATTTAAGAGAAGGTGAGGACTATTAAAGGCGTAGGTAGAGCAGTGCACAGTCTGCTGGAGATGGCTGCCAGCTCCTGAATGAGGAAAAGGCATGCAGGCTGCGGTGTGACAGCTTGTTGGAGCAGCCTCTTCCCTGGCCTGCTGGGTCAGCAGTGGCTTTGTTCGCCGTGAGCTGCTGGGGAGCAGGGCTGGGAGTGATGCTGAGTCCTTCTGGCACTAAGGCATCTGCCCCAGGCTGTCACCCACTGCCGTTGTCACTTGCGTCTTCCACTCCTCTCGTCAAAAACAAGGTGTGTGCATTGCGGCAATGACGGGAACTCTTCCACTGCTGCAAACGGTTGGGGTTTTTATCCTTAAGGAAGCACTCTTTCCCATCATGGAGTTGACAGCCGTAAGCCAGCACAGCCTACCTGGCATTCCTGCGATACGTGATCACCCTGCGGCAGTCCTTCCCGCTTCAGATGTGGGACAGGGTCGCAGGGCCCCGAAGGAGTTAAACCTCCTTCCCAGGCACTCATCCTCTCACCTACAGTGTTCATCCTAACGTGCATAGCTAATACAATAATAATCTTTAAAAAATCACTATAGCCAGGAAGTTGGATATTTGATGTCTTTTTATACCAAAACTTTCACCAGGGGTTTCCTCTGGAGTTAAGTCTTCTTAGAAGTCCCTCTGATTCCTGCACCAGGACGCATCATGGCTACAGGATATAAAGAAGTTTGTGGTGTAAATTCAACCTGCCAGATCAAAATCGAGTGAGAGGGTAACTTGTTTAATGATCCGCTAAACTACCCTGAACAACAAAAAAATCCTCTCTGAGGAGTGAGGAGTGGCTGGGGAAAGAACAGGCTGAAAATGGTTTCAGATGATGCCTTGAAGAGGAGACTGTGTTCCTCAAAGCTTGTTCATTTCTTCCAAATATGCCAGCTAGTCTAATAAAAGAAATTGTCTTTCCCTAGAAGCCTTGCCTTGCCTTGCTCATATCCATAGTGATAACCATCTGCTATTGAAAGATACTATTGTGATGAATAATGTGGTATTATTTGAGAGCGTCTGTTCTAAGAGTGCCTTGTGGCTGCAGGAGAATTCTCTTTTGCTTTTAGTAGTAGTTTGCATGGGCTCATGGGTGTGCAAGGGAAATTCAACGCTGGCTAAGGGCTTGCTACCATTTCTATCGCCATTTGCTTAATAAAAGATGCCCCACGTCCAGCATGCTACATTTCAGCCCAGAGCAAATACATCTGGTCAAGTGGTGCAGGATGGAAATCTTGACAGTTTCAACTGTAATCAGTACAACTGTAATGAGCAACAGACAACGTGAATGGCAAATCACCAGAATCTGTTTTCATCAACACTGGTGCTACTTACTAGGCAAGCTTTTTTTTCTTTCCCTGTGGCTATTAGGAAATTGTCGTCTTTTTTTTTTTTTTTTTCTGCTAAGATATGGGTATGGTTGTAGATCAAAGAAGATGATGCTATTTTAAATATTGATTGCACTAAGTTTCCCTGCAGGAAAAAAAAAAAAAGAATTAATATACAGCAGGAAATGCAAATGTTGCAAAAAGCTCCCCTCTTTTGACTTTCTCTGAGATAATATACATTGCTGCTCAGTCTGCCACTAGAGATGTGTCATAGACGTGAGTAGTTTGGTGCCTGACATTTTGCAGGTAAGTTTATTCTTCATGAATTTGTGAAAGGATATTAGGACAGTTTTATTTTATCTTTTTCCTTCTCGGTAAGAGGTGTGGGGAGGAGCTGGGATTTGAGTGGCAGGAAACAAAAAGTTGGCTGGAGGGGAGAAGGACAGAGACTGAGTGGCTGAGAACGTGGCCAGAAGGCTGAATGCTGACAAAAAATGGGAAGTAACCCTATGCGCTGGCAGATGCTTGAAGAATCAATTTAGCAGCTTTCAGTGCAGCTAGAAGTGGTGTTAATTTTTTGAAGGGGAGCCGTAGTTGTTCAACAGGCTGTGCAGGGAGGTGACTCCAAATTACTGGAGCAGGAACACGTAGCACTTACAGGAGACAGGACAAAGAGCAGAAATGAAGAATTACAGGGTGAGAGATTGCGTTGCGTAAGGAAGATACTGGGTGTTATCAGGAGACTGAGTGAATGAATTACTCAGAGGGTGGTCATCTTCTCCTCCATCTTATTTCCCCTGTCTGTATTTTACATTTCTCTAAATTTACCTTCACAAACTTTCAGGCTCTCCGTGCCCAGTGAAGGGCCACCTTTGCCCAGATGCTGGGGCAAGGTAAGCTACCATCGGTACCTGTGTGCTGTCCTGTCCTTTGTCCCTCTCATCCCTTCCAGAGGAGGGGTACCCATTAAGTACTGCCGCCAATACCAAGGGCCTGGCTCTGCCAAGCCCCACATCAGTAGCAGGTGATCTTTCTGGCCACTTGACTTCACTTGGTTTTGGCAGAAGATAAGTCAGAGATACCTGAAAGTGAAAGGAAGTCAAAAGACATTTTGCTTGTGACAACAAAACATCATCTCACAGCTGATCATTTTTGCAACTAAAAATAGGCTCTGAATATGTGATAGCATGAAAACTCTTTTTAATAGATACCATGCTCTTTCTGGGTACTTGACGCCTTTCTTCTGACAGATTAGTCCAGGTTTTCTTATGCCCACTTTGTGGCCCCATTTTTAAGGTGACGAGGCTCAGGTAGCCTCAGATCTCACATGTGTAGGAGAAAAGCCTTGAAATCTGATCTGCCGAAAGCAAACATACTTTAACTCTGGAAATTCATTTCAGAATATGGACCTTGGGGCCTGCCAGTGAAAGAATTACAGAAGCAGAAGCGAAAATGCATGTTTTCAACTGAGAGCTTGCATATTTTATTCCTGATGCAAAAACACGAACTGCTACATGAATGAGTATGCGGGGGCTTGCACAGAGCTCTTTTCTGTGTGATTGTCTGTTCGTGGAAAAGATAGGTGGTATCTTGTCAGAAAGCCAGGCCAGGCAACATATGCACAGCTTTTTACCCTGCTATCTATTTGTTTAAATCCTCTGAAATATAAAAATTGAATTTGTAATGAAACAGCCAGAAAAGCATCCTGAAAATATTTGGGAGCACCCTCAGCACAAAAAGAACCTTTTTTTTATCGCAGCTTCAGAAAGAGCAAGCATAGTGCCACTGTGCCGTTTAATTAGCTTGTAAATGGGTACAATGGCTCTGACACTGTCTTCTCAAGGAAAGACTCTTTCAAGTTGATCTAAATGAGATTTGTTATCTCATGCGCAGGAAAATCAGACTTTGGAATCACTAATGAAAACTGTGAGAGAGAATGCTACATCCACTAAATGCAATGGATTTTGAAAAGCGTTCATTTTAGGTGCATAGTCATGTAACAAAGTACAATTTGGCTCAAACTTGTCAAAAAAAGGCTTCCAGTTTCTGCTGTAAGCAATACAAATAATAATACAGATAAACAAAATAAATAGACTTGTTAAAATTTAACACTAATGTAAACAAGAGCAGAATCTGGCACAAAAAAAAAAAAAAAAAAGAGATACAGTGATTTCCCTCTGCAGAGGAAGAGGTAAAAGAGCATTATATATAAAAAAAATAATCAGTTTTTAGAACTCTTTCACTATTCATTATTAAGGGCTATTTAGTGATGTAAAGCTTCTACAATACGTACGGAGGAAGCTGACTCTAGACCACTACAAATCTGGGGAAGAAGTCCACTGAAGCTAACGTATCCAAATCACAGAGGCTCTATTTGCGGGAATGGCCATTAGCATAATGATCCCATAAACATAAAACTAACATTATTTCACTGGAAAATTGCAAGCTTTGTTGCACAGTATTGCAGAGCAGCACCACAAAAGTTCGTCTCAGGCAAAATTTTCTCTGAAATCTGCGATAGCTTAGCTGAGTAAAAACTGAAGTCTAAACAGTATGAAGCAAAGAGAGAAAGTCCAGTAAGCAGATCCAGTTTCTCATTCTGAGTGATGACTCTTGTCTTGCTTGACCCCTTACCCGTAAATCAGTGGAGCCCCATCTGAATTTTTGAAGAGGGGTTTTCAGGGAAAATCCCTGGTGCTGCAAGAGACTCAGTAGGTGGCATGTTCTCCTCTGAGTCAGCGCCCAGTCACACCTCCAGAAAGTTTGGAGGGAGAGCTGAGAGCACCATCTTCCAGTGCTGACCCAAAGCCTGACCATCCCTGACCACAGGGACCAGGACCTGGGACACTGCCAGTGCTAGTGGCTGCCTTTCTCTGTGTCTGAGTCCCCACTGACAGCGAGGGGGTGAGGCTCTGGCCCGCTGACGGATTAAAACATTTTCCTGTGTGAATAGTGATGGTGATGCCGGTACCCTGGCAAAAGCTCTGATTCACCCGCTGTGGTTTTGCTTGTGGAAAGTTTTAGATCAAGCTGTACATTACAGCTCAGTGATCACTGTATTTGTCGGTAGTGCCTTCAACTGCCCTTTCAAGAGGGTAAGGCCGTGCCTTCTTCACCTACCCCTGATTATTATTATTCTTATGCGGTGCTGAACTGGCTTTTAAATAAACAATTGCCAGGCAAGAATATCCGTCTATTATTTTGCTGCATCCTTCAAGTTTCCTTGGTATTAGCAGAGGCAAAGGATTTGGCCAACATTAAAAGAAATCATGTGAGATTCAGCTACCGCTGAGTTTTGGTATCTTGAAATAATTCCTCTCCTTGTACAGCTGTGCTTGCATATGTTTCAGAAATAGAACTAGAGAAATCATCTAGACTTACAGACTGATCCCAAGCAAGAATCTAAATATTTCACATTTGTGATTGCAATTTTGATGTGCTGCAGTTATGCTGCTTCAGAGAATAAATCTTTACCAAGATTTAAACAATGGCAGAAGATGTGCTTAGAAAAAAACAGAACAAGAGAAAAAGGATCTGTGTTGTGCATGTGTGACACACATACATAGGCTGGCAAGGAGCTTCTGGGCTACTTCATTTTGATAAAAATGGGAACAATCAGTTAGAAATATGGGCTGGGCCATATTTCAAATGGTAAGACCTGAGGTGGAGTAAACTGACTGTGCTTGAATCCAGGATTTTATTCAACATCTTAACATTTGAAAAATGGTAAATACAGTTTTATTTCTGATAGAACCAACTTTATCTTCTTATTTATACCTGTTGTTTCTTTAACCTTTCTCTATTATGTAACACATAAGAAAGACATGGTTTGTAGAAAGGGAACAGTAAACAAAAGATATTCAGAAGACATTCACTGCACACAAGGCCAGAGTTTATTTGTTTCTTCCTGTAACAGCGTCAAGTCTAATAAAATGTATTGCTTCTCCTTACAGACCTCACTTCAACTGCTGCATAACTGCAGCTCTCTAAATACCACATTCTGTGCTCTGTTAACGTCATGGCCATTTGAGGCTGTAATTGTTAAAAATGGAGCTAAGCTATCTCAAAAGTAGGAAAAATACATACAGTTTTCAGATCACACACAGATTTTTTTCAGGCTGGTCTTGGCATATGCATGTGGCTTTGAAGTACTTAATGCCAGATGTGCAGATAAATCTGAATTTTGTCAAGGTGCCATGTAAGAATCAGTAAGGCGAGATGCTGAAATCAATACCACCCAGGAAGAAACAGAGTTTCCCATCTTACAGATGTCTACCAAGGCACGGCAAGTTCTCCACCCTGCACATCTCTGCCTGGGCGCACAATTCACCTCCTGCTGAGGACAATCAACCCAAGTAATAGTCCTGGAGGAGAAAAATTAATTCCTTGTTAGTATACAAGTGCTACAGCATTGTTTAAGATCTTGGGTTTTGGTGCTCTGATGCTTAAAAGTAAGTTAGGCTCAGATCTACCATTTACATTTCATTTTTAGCCTGGATGAGAAGGAGGTTTCATGCAAATTTAGGCTGCAGGGGAAGTCCACCTTGCTCAGCCCCTTAGATCCGCCTAGTGTTATCCACCTGCTGCAGATGTTACCCCGTGTGTTCATCCCCCCTTCCCTCTCCTGCAGCTCAGCTTCATCTCTAGTGCAGTGGGGTTTGTCATCTGGGCCACCACTCACCCAAGGTTTCTCTCTGCCTCCCTGGAGGGGACAACACTGACCTGGGACAGAAACCAAAGCTCAGACACAAACTTAGTGCGTCAATGGGTTTTTCCTTCCTGCTCATGCCTGCAGCAAATGCGGGCTTGTAGGCTGGATGCAGACCCTGGTGGTCTCTAAGCAGTGGTGGGACAAGGCCAGTGTATGCTGGGCTTCACTGGGGAGGGAATCCCCAGGGAAAAGGGCTGTGATGGGAACACAGAGATTCATTGGTGCTACAGCATGGGGGGAGGTTTCTGGAGACATCAGCAGCTAGGCAATGGCTCTCTAGCGCTTTGGGCAAGATTGTGGAGGGGCAGTGGTGGCAGAAAGGCAGCAAGGAACACAACCTTTAAAAAACATCTTTTAATAAAAGGAGAAGCTAAGGAAAACTGATATGGCTGAGGCAAAGGCCTGTAAAAAAGATGAAGTGGTGTATTCAACAGTTGTGGCAGGGAAATGATCAGCCATACTCCCTGTTTTGATCAACATACTCCCTGAGGTAGAAACTGGAGGAGATGGAGGTGGTGTTGGCTCATAAGCTGTTTCCCTTGAAGTGCTGAAGGGGTAAAGTACACAAGTGACCATATGGGGCCAGAAGAAAGTATTAATGTGAAAGAGTTGTGGAGAGATGCTGAGCAATGAGGTAAAACTCTCCTCAAGAGTCAGCACTTCATTGCTCTCCAGACAGGAAGGCCCTCTGTGGAGTCCCTGAAGAGCATTAGGGCAACTCATGGAAAATCTGCAGATAAAGAGAGAAACTTGACCTAACTTGTCAGCTCAGATTCTTCCTTTCTTTGAAAGGGAAATTCAGGACAAATCAACTCCAGAAGATATATTTTCAGAGAGGAAAAGCTGAGGCAGCAGCCATACATTCAGAAAGATCAGTAGCATCCATACCACCATGGGTGTGTACACCAAAACCGATCAGCCTCTTTACTGATAATTTCCAGATTACTCATGTACTTCATGCATCTGAGGCCGCAATGGATCTGTATTTATGCTTCTGGAAAATGTACACATCTGTACCGTATCGTTACTAAGTGAATCTGATGACCCAGACATCTGACTGAATGAAACACTTGGCTGTTGAATGTGAGGTAGTAACAGTGCTGCTAGGTTGGTACATGAGTCTGAAAATTGGCTTCATGTTGTGTGGGGGGTTGTGAACTGGAGCTTGCATAACTTGGGAAGCGATGACCACCTTCCCTCTTCTTGAGGGCTCGAGAGAAAAGTCTTTGAACAGTCCCTCAAGGTTTTATTTTCTTAGACCTTTGGAGAACAGTGTCTGCTGCTATCCTTCTCTCTTTCCACAGAGGAAATCCACTAGATACTGGCCAGAACTGGGACTACAAATCTACTTCGTAAACCTGCTGTCACTAGACAGGGCTTTTTCAAAAAGTAGCAGTAATCAATTTTCTGAGTGTTTAAGCTTGAGAGATTTTTGTGGTCAATGTGATCTTATGGGAGCTGATGTTTCCCGGATGTTATTACTGGAATGCTGCAGCTGCACTTTTAACTCTTAGTGGGCTGGGAGCACTTTATTTTCCTGTTCCTCACTGAGTAGCTTTCACATGGGACCTGATAACCAAGGTGCTGCAGAGCCCTCTGGCTTAAAGATCCAGCAGAGCTCTCAAGCTCTGTGCTTAAGTGCTTCGTTGGATTAAGATAATGTCTAATAAACCCTTGGAGAATTCTATTGTAGCTGACCAAAGTTTCTCAGATAATAAACAGCAGTTCAAGAAAGTGAAGTTTTCCACTCAGCATCTGCCTTTTAACAAGACTTTGGAAAGTTGTTATGCACCGATGTATTCACGCATCCTGAAAATACCACAGGTTGGGGGGTCAGACAATAAACAGCTGTACCATAAATGCACTAGTCATTAGTCACCCTATGTTATCAGGTTATTATTCTTTTTCCTAAAAGCTGTAGTCGTCCAGTCATCCAAGAGGATCTCTCTGAGTTTTCAGCTCACTGAACCAAAAGTGCTGGCGTTTCTTTGCGTAAAAATTAATGTAATACTTTCTGTCCATTCTTGGTACCTGGGATGGAGCCTCAGGACGAGCAGGCTCCATTTGTAACACATTTCTCTAAGGGAATGTGCTTGGTCTTGCTTTTGATAAGTTTCAAGTCACTACAGATCTACAAAAACTGGATGATTTCTTACCAAACCAGCAGACATTCTTATCATTTAATTGCATCTTGAACTCTTCCTTAGAAACTGGGAGGAGGAATAGAAAAGCAATATGAAATGTCATAGAAAGGCTTGTAATTTAAAACAAAGCCAAGTACTCTCTTGTACCAGCTCCTCTTACTACTCCTTCCGCTTAAGTAACTCTAGTGTCCTAGAATTATTTCTCCCATGTTTTGGTTAGCAAAAAAGACAACCTTGTTTGAAGGGCTATTCTTTTAGGGCTTGTCAACAAACCATATATTTAGAAAGTGCGCTTTCATGTAATTAAAGGAGTGAATTCCAAAATGAATTAATTAAGTTGAATTAAACTGCCCTGTGGAAACTGTTAAACACACCGGTGTGGCTGCCAGTGCTTATTCCCTTTGGAAGTGTCAAAGCATCTATACGGAGTTTAATTTAGTTTAACCATTCCACTTTAAAATCTAAAAAGGACTAACTTTCCTGGGTGTCCTCACTTGTAGAAGCACACAGCCCTCTCGGAGGTTAACCTGAACTTAAATAACGTTGTGATGTTTTTCCTGTAGTGACTGTGTGGCTAATTGGGCTGATCCTCTGCTTCTCTCTGAAGTTGGTGAGATTTTTTTCCCCTGCTCAATAAGACTACTGTAGAAAGAGGGAGAAAGGTAGAGATTCAAACAAGGCTTAATTGGGGTGCACACCATACTGGCTGGCAGGTGATGCCGGTGTGTTGCCCTTCTGGGCACCCTCAGCAGCCGCCTCAAAGAAGGAGGGCACAGCGGGCATCTTCTCCTTGGGACCTTACAGACAAAGGAGTGGATGAGGAGATGGCTCTACATACAGCTCTTTTATGAAAACCTTCCCCCAGTATCATGGCTTGGCTGTTTTCCTCCTTCTTTTTTTCAGAAGCCCTGCTTTTGAAGGCTTTTTAGCCTTCCTGTAATATGCATTTTGTTTGTCCCTTCAGATAATATGCCTTTTGTTTGTCCCTTCGGCCTTCCAGTACCTGAAGGGGACCTACAAGAAAGCTGGGGAGGGGCTGTTTCCAAGGGCATGTAGTGACAGGATGAGGGGCAATGGTTTTAAACTAGAGCAGGGAAGGTTTAGATTAGATGTTAGGAAGAAGTTCTTTACAATGAGGGTGGTGAAACACCGGAACAGGTTGCCCAGAGAGGTGGTGGAAGCCCCATCCCTGGATTCATTCAAGGCCAGGCTTGATGAGGCTCTGAGCAATCTGATGTAGTGGAAGATGTCCCTCCTTACTGCAGGGGTTTGGACTAGATGTCCTTTAAAGGTCCCTTCCAACCCAACACATTCTATGATTCTATAATCCTTGTTCTGACCATTGATATATGGGGGAAAGAAGGCCAATTGTAATGGTTCAGGAGTAGAAAGGGAACAGGAGTTATTCCTGGGGAAGGATTTGCTTCAGGGGGGAATTTGACAGGAGCAAGGAAGAAAGGGAGCAGATTTTAACCCCTCTATAGAGAAAGACTCATTCAAACAGATTTATTTTTTCCTTCCTTGTTGTGTACTATTTTTGCTTGAAGAAGACTCTCCTGCTGCAGGACAGGTTTTATGTGTTCGGATCCTGCCCAGCCTCTCCAATAGGGAGAAAGCCTGTTCCGCAGTTATGTATCAACATTGCGAAATGTGAGCATTGCTGGGATTTTTTTGTACTCGCAAAGCGTAACGTTGAATATCATTCTACCTGCCTGTGGTAGAGTTCGGGATGAGGAGGAGCATGCAGACTCCCTGAGCAGCCCAGTAAGAACGGAGGTTAAGCTGTAAAGGCCGCTTCAGCCTTCCAAAAACGAGTTTCAGTAATCTGTGAGACATCACAGAAGAATGAAAGGGAGTTTCAAAATAGCCTTACTTTAAATAAAAACATACTTTGGCAACGCTACGTGAAATGAAAACTGACGTGCTTGACCATCGTATTGACATGTTCATCAAACCACTCGACAGACTGCAAATATCCATGCAGAGTCAGTGCCAGAAGCAGGAGCAGCCAACCAGATGTGGAGCAGGCTGCGGCTGAGCCTGTCTGCTCCCCTGGCAGGGACGGGGAGAAGCTGCTCCTTGGGGCTACAGTCCATCAGTTCCACCCCAGACATCCCCAGCAGCAGAGACACCAGCGTCCCTTCTCCTCGTGAGATGTTTCGGGGTCGGGGGGGGAGGTTTTCTCCTGTTGGGGACTTGGCTGATGGAAAGCCCACTAGGGAGAGTGTTGCAGCGAGAGCACAGGGAATTTTAGGATGGGGAGTGGCGCTACAAAACATCAGTTCTCTGCAAGTATTTAATATCATACAAAAGCGTGAAGCTGAGCGTGTGTTCGCTGGATGCGAGTGTTCCAGCACATTCCTCCATCAGATGTCTATACCTCAGGGAACTGGGCTCCTACGGAGATTTTGCACGATACCAATTCAAAATAGACTTCTATAAGAGCCACTTCAGGCTTGTTTTAATGATGAGTATTTGTGCCAATAAATTTGCTTGCTAAGATATTGCCAGGAAGCAACAGCTAGTCCAGTCCTGAGCAGCCTAAAAATCTGCTATGTATGTATTTATACAAAGTCTGCGTGCAGGTGCCAAGACATAGCTCAGGGCTCACAAGTTCCACCAGCACAGGAATAACAGACGTGATTACTGTAAACACACTGCAAGCAAACATGCTTAAAAACCTTCAGAGAAACATTACAAAGGCCCTATTCTTCACAGTGTTTTCTGAATGTAGCAGATGTTGGGAACTAAGTGCCATGATGCAGATCACCAGGTATCCCAAGACCCACAATGAATGTGCTATTAATCACTGGCTGCACTTGTTCAGCTCTGAGTAATGATGAAATGCTACAAGAAATACTTCAGCCACCCACTTACAGTAAAACAGAGGCTAACGTCAAAACAAAGGGACTGTCGAGAAGTAGTAATTTCTTGAGAACACTGTGATATAACCTGCTTAATTCTTGGGCAGCTAATGGTGTGTATCGATGTCGTCTGGCTCCGCGAACAGCGTGCACGAGAGTTGAACTGTGGTAGGGCAGTGACTTTCTTTGTTAATCGCCTAGGAGAAAATAGGATGGGTTTGGAAAGTAAAGGGAATGTGAACAGGCTGAGGAGAAAGGAAAAAAAAGAACTCAAAGGGCCGATTCTGAGGGAAAAAGCAACCATTTTGAGTAACAACAAATTTGTGATTGTTAAGAGAAGTGTAAATAGCATTCTGTAAATATTAGTAAGCACTGAAATAAGACTCCGGTGCTGAAACACAGAGTCATATGGACATATTGTGTTTAATGAATCAGAAATACCTGTCTTACCACACACTTAAGGAGGGGGAAGTTTGACCCAAAGAGTAAAAAGTAAGTTGGAGAATTGGTGCCTGTGAACTGAAGCGCGCTGAGCTTCACTCAAATACTCCTGAGCCACAGAAGAGTGGCACAGGGGAGTGTGACACATGGTTTTCTACCTATAGAAACAGAGTGAGATTCAAGTTTGACTTCAGAAAGCTGTACCGCTCTCACCAGCTGTCTGTGCAACGCTGAGTGAGAGATGTGCTCTCCTTATGTCTCACTGTCTCAACCTTCTTGTCTGCTTGCACTGAAAACTCTTCTGTGCGATCTATATCTTTCCATGTACTTTATATTAACTTCTTCCTTAACTTTATTCAGCTGCTGCTTGGAATCAATTGGTTTTGATTACTCTTAGAGTTGCATAATAAACAGGAAATATCCCAATGGAAACAAAAGGAGAGACCTTTTTTGGGCCACAGCTGCTGTTCTGCTTTGACCCTTTGCCAAGCACAGAAGCATTTTGCCCCATCTCAGACCAAAAGTAACGTTGTGTACATTAGCTGCACGCTCCCATCATAAAATGGGATTTACTCATCCTGTAGGTAGCAAGCCACATCAAGAGGCAGCGCTAATACATTTAATTGTAAACATAATGTCCTTCTGCGATGGGCCTCCACACTGACAGCCTGGGATGGAGCCCACGCGGAGCACAGGGAGCTCCCACACACGCCGCGTCCCCCTCCCCGCCACCGGCGACACGTGGCTGCTTCTCTGGTGCGGCAGAGCGAGCGTGGGCTGCCTGGAGGAGCCGGGTTTTACAGCTCACCCACTCCCTAAGCCACCTCGTCACCCCCAGGAACAGGAAATGCTGTTCTGGGTAAATGAACCCCACCAGACTTTGAAGTCTGATTCTTGGTAATTCATGGGAAGAATAAAAGGTTGCCCCAGCTCTGCAGATGGTGCGTGGCTGAGTTCCGGATGAAGGGAGCAAAAATGACTCTTTCAGAAAGCTGCCGGCTTTCTTCTTGCCTGTGAAATCACAGGCTCAGCCCAGCTATGAAGGAACCCAACCTAATGGATGTATTTTCTTGCACGGTATTATTCAGGGACGGCTGAGGGTGCAAATATAATAGTGAAAAGTAGTGGCGTCCTGCGGTACTGTGGTGCTCCTGCTGCACTCTGCTCTCTGCCAAAGAGCCCTCATACGCTATCCCTGTTTGAACGGTTATAGAAAAATATTTTAACGAGGAAATGCTACTTGCTCATGCACAGTTTGTTTGCACACGGAGGTGGGGGCTGACTTTTTGAAGTTAAAATGGGTTGCTCACCTCCTGATTTGCAGTGGGAGTTAGATGCCAGACAACACACTTTTTCTCTCTGCACCCGAAGTGTCTCATCCACATCCTTTGTGTTTTAAAAAATCTGACCCTGGGCTCTAGTGTGCTATTTCGACTTACTTTGCAAAAGACAAAAATAGCACACAAGCGCTATTTCTGCCTTTTGCAAAGCAATTCTAGTATTTCTTAGCATCAGTCCTCAGGCACGTGTTCCCTTTGCTCATTCCCCGCTCCTTCCCCCCGCACAGGATCCACACCGTTAACTCTGTGTTTTGCAACTGCATTTTTCTTCCTCTCAGATTATTCTTATCTCTTGTACCAAAAAAATCCCTTTAACTGCTCTCCAGTCTTTGAGTCTCATCTCAGTGGGCATATTTGCATAAATGTTACAGTGGCGGTACAGGAATCTTTACAAGGGAATTGGATTGCAGAGGCCAGGTTATTAGTTTCAAAATTTATAAAAGATTTTGCATTTCCTTGCAAATATGTCAACTATATTATTCACAAAGCAGCATTTTCAATAGAGCAAACAGTTAAGCCAAGGAAAAGCAGTCTTTAGCATTCTTTCCCCCCCTTTGTATTGAAGGCATGATGTATTAAAATAGATTAAAAATGAAAATACAAAGGTATGTACATTTGCATATACTAAATATGTGTATTTGCAGGGACCGCTCTAAGGTTCTTTCAAGTGAGTATAATACCATCTTTCAAAAAATTGCAACTAAAATGCAAAATGTCAAGTATTGATCATGAAAAGTATAGTCAACATTATAAAAAACTTGTCAGGAAAAATAATACAAAATAAACACACCCGAGAGGTATAAAATTGTAAGAAATACACCATTTCTACATTGCAAAATGAAAAATATGCTCTCTTCTTCCTCAGTATTATATCCTACTGTTCCCCCATAAATTATAAGTGGTAAAAGGTAGCATCTACAATGCCCGTAATTCATTATATCATCATATAATGCCCAATAGGGAACATTCTAACACCTTCTTTGGTCGTCTTTTTCTGAGCGCAGCATAATAAAGACCATGAGACGAGCTGTTTTCATTGCAGATTAAACTCAAGCTTGGAGTTAGAGGAGGTCAGAACGCCCCTTCTTTTTTCTCTTGAAACTTCTCTGGGGAAACCTCTTTCAAAAAAACTAAGTGAAAGGAAAATGGAGTTCTTTATAGCACTTTTTAAAACAGAATTTTTTGTTATGAAATGACAATATTCAAACTTACATCCATTTTTAAAATGCAAAACCAAAATGAAACATCTGTTTTAACTTAATGCCATTGAATTTTGGCATTTGGAAATTTAAAGATTCTGACTTTTGGATTCCCATGCTTTTTAGAAAAACAGGCCCCTCCTTTTCCTCCCCCCACCCTGAAACCTCAAATCTGGAAAATATTTAAAGCAGCACGTAAATATTCTCTTTTTCCCCTGCTTCCCTCCCACCCCCATTTTCCTGCTGTTTTCTAACCATTTCCAGTTGTCAGGAAGATGCGCTGGTAAAACAGCATGGAAAGAAAAATCATTACATACAACAAACCCAAAAGAACATACAGGTGTTTGGGCTTGTGTGTCTGTTAGAAAGATCTTCTCTAATCTTCATATGTCCTCTAGAGATACAGACTTTGAAATAAAATGCTTCAAGCCATGTGTTCGTCTCTCTCGTGGGTGCTGGTGCAAGTGCATCACTGGGCTGATTCTCTTTATAGCTAGAGCTGCCCCGAGGAAGCGTTACTGCTGCCTGAGGGGACCCGTGGTGTGGTAACTACAGCTGCAAAATAGGAACCATCCACTTTAAATAGGAATAGCAATATTTCTCTTCCTTTGTAAAGTACTTTGAGATACATGGAGGAAACAGAGTTGTAGAGCACGATTACATGACATGTTTGCTTTGCAATTACTGATGCTCACAGTACAGACAGTTTTAGCACTCAAAGTACAAAGAAAGAATGAGTGAAAAAGCATGTTTTTGTCTAAGTAGGGCTGTTTCTGAAGAAGTCTCGTCACTGTTCCTCATATGCCTGTTGTTAACCTGTTGCCTTGTGCCTGAGAATAAGATGACTCCATTTGAAACTCTGTGTTGGTTTGGGATGGCCCAAAGTCAGTAGTAACCAGCAGTGGTCACCTGGAAATCAGCTGGGGATTGAAATGTTCATCCTCCTCTCTCCTGGCTTGAGTATGCTCACCTGAGTATTTTTTGCTTTCCCAAAAGGAAAGCACTGCTGGGTGTCGTAATGGACACGGATGTGTGAGCAGGTACAAAGGTGTCAGCAGCCTTTGGGCATTTCTGGCACCACTGAATTACCCAGGCTGAGGGCATGGGGGCAGGAGCCAGAGCTGCTCTTCATGTCATACCTACTTCTGAAACGGTCTGACAGGACTTCTAAAATAAGAGCTTGATTAAAATGCATGACAAGTGTTCAGTGAAAGGTAACTTTTCCCATGAACATCTCATTCTGTAAATGACTGATTACAGGTTTATGAGTAATTGCTTTTGATTTTTCTTAGTCCTCTGGTTATCTTCTTACTCTCTCTAAAGCTGAAAACCTCTTGTCAGTTGCCTGTGCTGGTATCAGAGCTCAGAAGAGATGCTTTGTGCTGGATCTGGATGGACACTCACTCCCTGTCTCCCATTCTGCATCCCTAGCAAAGTCTGTTTTGAATAACACTAAAGCTGGGAGGACTGGTAAGTCAACAGGAGTCACTGGGCCATCTGGAGTACTTGAAGGCAATTGCTGTCATGTGTCTTTTGGCCAAAGAAACTGCCAATGTCTTCTTGTAGGAGAGAGCTCACTCTTGTTAGCAGCAAAACAGTAAATGTAAATGTGTTGCATTAAACATTTCCTGTTGAGCAAAGAGCTTGAAAAGTTAGCCTCTTAGCTTCCTGGTCATTACCATACGGGTCTTCATACCACGTAAAACTGATTTTAGAATAGCAGAATCCCATGTGACCCCCTTGGAGGAGCATTTTAGTAGTAATGCTCCTGGGCTTTTTGTCTTGAACTACACTCGGGTATGTTCATCACACATTTTGCTTCAAATAAAAAAATATTCTTCTGCGTTGCATATTGTGTTAGCATTGAACTTTTCTTGACTAAGCTAGAGAGACCGGGGGAGGATGAGCAGAGATAATGCAGACTGTATTTTTCCTTCCTTCGGTGGGATGGTTGGTTTTCTTCTGCTATAGCTGAGATAATCCCGACTTTGGCTCCAGCCTGTGCCAGCAGCCAACAGGCACAGAAGGACAGTCTGGTACCTAGTGACTGGTGGACTGCAGAGAGGCATTAATCATGTTTTCTTTCTTTTTCATGGGTCCATAGCGCTGATAGCAAGGAAAATATGTGACATGGATTACTGTGATAGCCTAAGCTCCTTCCCAGTAGGTTCTGTTTGTTTGCTTTACTATTGTGTAGACTTCATGGTTAGTTTCCACTGGGGCAGGGTTTAGAAGTTAATTGTTTTTTATTCAAAGTAACTTTATTGTGCTGCGACAGCCATTCATAGGCTGTCTAAGATGGACCGGCATATTAATGGATATCCTGTTCCAGGGAAGTTTGTGTTTCACAGTTCAATTCAATGAGTCAAGCTTCAATCCACTGCTGCATGAGTATTCATAACAGTATGGGCTGCAAGTGCACACAATGGAAAACATCTGCCCTAATACTGTGGAAATGGCCAGTTTTCTCTGCCAGTTAGTGGCAGGTAGTAGTGACTTTTATTGGCTGTAACTTTCCTTTGAAAGTTAAAATGCTGCCTGGTGCTGGTTGACACCAGCATCTGAAGCAAAAATGTGATAGAATAGAATCATAGAATCATTTAGGTTGGAAAAGACCCTTGGGATCATTGAGTCCAACCATCAACCCCACTCGACAAACTTCTCCCCTGCACCATATCCCCTAACACCACATCTAAACGACTCTTGAACACATTCAGGGATGGTGACTCCACCACCTCCCTGGGCAGCCTATTCCAGTGTCTGACCACTCCTTCTGTGAAGAATTTTTTCCTAATGTCCAGTCTAAACCTACCCCGTTGCAGCTTGAAGCCATTCCCTCTTGTCCTGTCACTAATTACCTGTGAGAAGAGACCAGCACCAGCCTCTCTACAGTGTCCTTTCAAGTAGTTGTAGAGAGTGATGAGGTCTCCCCTCAGCCTCCTCTTCCTCAAACTAAACAGTCCCAGCTCCTTCAGTCGCTCCTCATAAGATTTATTCTGCAGGCCCTTCACCAGCTTCGTTGCCCTCCTCCACACTCGCCCCAGCACCTCGATATCTCTCTCGTATTGAGGTGCCCAAAATTGGACACAATACTCAAGGTGTGGCCCCACCAGTGCTGAGTACAGGGGGACAATCACCTCCCTACTTCTGCTGGTCACACTATTTCTAATACAAGCCAGGATGCCATTGGCTTTCTTGGCCACCTGGGCACGCTGCTGGCTCATATTCAGCTGCTTGTCAATTAGAACCCCCAGGTCCTTTTCTGCCAGGCAGCTCTCCAGCCACACTTCCCCAAGCCTGTAGCGATGCATGGGGTTGTTGTGGCCCAAGTGCAGGACCTGGCACGTGGCCTTGTTGAAGCTCATTCCATCAGCATTGGCCAAGTCAAGCCAAAGTCAATCCACTTTGCCATTTAATAGTTCTGAAATATTTTTTTTTCCCCAAAATAACAATTAGATTCAAACCATCTTTTGTCTGCTGTCCACTGGAGTCAAAGGCATTCCAGAGAGAGAGACTGAGGCCAGGATTTTGCCCACAGTCACGATCTACCCTAAAATGTCACTGACTGCTCCTGGTGAGTGTCAGTAAAGGCTGTGGTTGAAATAGCTCTATATTTAATAAGACTTGCTACAGTAGACAAGTAAAAATTATTCCCGAAAGAGTGGTTAAAACATGCTCCTGGGGGTTTTATGGTTGCATGGTGTAATCCAGCCCTTGGCAAATCTGTTGTCCTACCAGTATTTTTCCAGTTGGCAGTTCTCATATAGATCCGTTCCAGCTCTGAACAGAGGTGAACAAAGACTGAAAATATTATATTGCACATACATCTCTAAATCTGAGAAGGTAATTCTGCTGGATTAATAGCCTGATGTAGAAAAAGGTAGAGCGTTTTTCTGTAAAGTTCTAGCTGATGGTGAAACAAATGTGGTAGAACTACTCTGTGGAGATTAAGGTTTTTTTTAAAGCCCATTATAATTGAAAGAAATTGCAAATTTTTTTTTCTAATTTTAGATGTCAAAATATGGAATTACATATTTAGCAGCTCAAAAATCTTGCTACATGCCATTTGTGGAACATCACAGACTGATGCATGGTATACGGGCCGTGGTATATGTGTTCAATTAACCGACAACTGCATATACCAATCTTCCCAGCATTTGAGTGTCTGCTTTGCAAAAGTCAGAAGCAGTTATTCAGGATGTGCAGAGCCTGTACTTCCTATTCATAAGGCTTTTTAAGGCTGAGTGCTTGGAAATCTTGAAAAGATGAGGCTTGGAATCTCAGGTACGAATTTTTGTTCCACTGGTGAGTTTGAAAATACTAGCTCCCAGGCTGTGCAAGCAGCTGTTTTGTTTTTCTTTTTAATATACTTCCTCATTAAAGATTAAACTGTGTGTGTATTAAAACTTTGTGAACTGACTTGTTTCCAATCAAATATTCAACCTACTTTTTGAAAAATAAAAATAAAACTACATGGTGTAATTCCAGATAATTTTAAATAGTTTGTAAAGCTTGTAGCAAATAGCTGCTGAACCACTGTTGCAATGAAGAGACAAAAAATTGAATTATCATTAAAATAAAGTCAAAGTAATCAACAAGTTGAAAGGAACCTGTTGAATACATCTGTTTCAATACACCAACTTTTAAGACATCAGGTATCAATCTAGCATACATTCATAAGTTCCCTTTACTCTCATTATTCTCTGTTTGTCAGTGAGTGAATGGAACTGGTCCTCGTGGTAAACTCAGGCAGTCCTACAGGGGCTTGTAGGAGCCTGTAGGATCAGAGTCTTAAATTTGAGGTGTTGCATTTTGTTCCAGTGACGGCTAGGTGAATAAATTGTAACAACTGAATTAATTTGCGTGGCTTGTAAGCAAGAACCTAGATATTTCACAGTTCTTGATTAGTAACAGTTCTTGTAAGTTTTGGAGGAGGTGGATGGTCTATAAAGAAGCGTGAAGATTTGCAGCTGGCGGTGAGACCCTGGGGGGGAAACAGCACTAACCACAACCGTGCTAGAAATGGGTGTAGGAAGGTGTTTATTACCATTTCATAAATGCCTGGTACTGGAGTGTATTAGTTGTATTATCAATATTGATCCTGTGATCGCTGGTTAACTACGTGCCATTAATAACTCTACCAGCCACTTCAATACTGATTTGGTTCAAACTGTGTGAGCTGACTAGTTTTTCCCTGTGACGTGATGCCCTTGTTCCTGATCAGCAAATGGCATAGCATGGTTTACACTTGTTTGAAAAGGCAAAATTTTTGATCCTTTACCCTGTCTAGTACTTCTAATAGCCATTTTAAATTAATTGTATACAGCAATTACTTAAGTTTATGATGAAAACCCTATCACTCTCAGATAAAAGAAAAAGGGAGAAGAAGATGCCAAAACTAACTTTCTCTGCCTATGGCTCCGTTTTCCACTACTCACAAATGAAAAGTGCTCAGTAATGAACAGTGCAGCAGATAATCAAAACAAATAAACTAAACATGATAGATTTGCTCAGGAAATAAAAAAATCCTCACAGATTATTAATGAGATTTCACAACTGAACATTGACTTAAACTATCTGTGCACTAATTCTTTAAACACCCTGTGAACTCATTATTGGTGCTTTCTAGAATATACAGTGTACCAGAGAATAAAATCACTTTTGAAAGCAATTTTGTGGAGTTTTGTGAATGTCAGTGATGAAGATCTTTGCTGTTCCTGTGTTCATCCAAAAAGTTTCACATCAGCAATACTTGAATAGAAGTAACACCGGAAATTAATAAAACCCCATGAAAACCTTTTCAGGTTATATTACTTAAGCTGTGAATCAGATGAGGAACTTGTCTAAACAGATTAATTGCAACGGTACATTGCTTGTACAAAGTCATGATGATGTGCACATACCATACAACAGCCAAAGTACTTTTGTTCTTTGAAAGGCTCTATTAGAGGGAAAAATCTGTAGAGACAAGTTGGTAAGCAGCCCCTCAGCCCCCGGGATATTGCAAACACCGGTGACTGCTATTACCGATCTTTGAGTGCCACACGTGTCCACGCTGGCCGGTGAAAGGCACTGCCTCTCCTCAAAACATCCCATCTGAAAGGAGAAAGTGCTCGCTTGCTCCTTCTTTTGATGGAGATTCGGATGATTCAAACTCCAGACATTTGAAGAAAATAAAAATGTTTGAATGCCTTCTGAATGAGTCACAACGCAATTTTGGATCCGTCTGTTGGCATGACAAAGTATCCATTGTAGAGAAAGGATTTCCTGATCTTGAAAACGCTACTGAACCATTGGCTTATAAGAGTAAACTTTCTGCAAAATCTCTGCCATTAAAAAATGTCTTTTTAAGCTTTCCATTCGAGACATGGCTTGTTTTTCTCTCAAGCACTCTCAGGAGTATTTAGCCTGCATTTTTACTGTTCTAAGTTCCTATTGTCTGACAGCTGGGAAAGGAGAAAGCAGCAACAACTAACTTTTCATAGAGGGCAGGCAGAAAAATTTGGAATTCGCTACCTGGAGACCATTACTCGAACCCTCTTGAATTTCTGACTTAAAACAGCACATTTCTTTTCAAATAGGTCTTATTTTTACAATGATCTACATTGCCTAGCTTAAAAAACCAAAAGGAACAAAATGTAGACTAATACCTATTAATGAATGAAATGTGAAAGTAGCAAAAGAAAACAACAGTAGTAAAAGAAGACAACAATAACCAAGCAACCAGAGCAAAAAATCATGACATGTTGCTCATATTTTAGGATAAATGGAATAAAAATCAGGGATCTTGTTTGTTCCTTCTCCTAAAATTGCCCAGTGGCTGCATAGTGTGTCATGCTTTAATTTTGCGCTCTATTTTTACTCTTAAGAACATCTATGTATGTATACATGCATGCATTTTAATTCTAACATTCAGAAGTTTGGTATGTTCAAAACATGAACACTGAATAGTTTTAAAAATGTCATTCTTGTTGCCTGTTGTTTATTCTCAAGATAGGATGTGGGGAAAACAAGAAAATAATTCTACCGTGCTGGGAAATACTTTGCCAGTATTTTTATTTATTAATAGGCTGGCCAGTCCTCTCCCGAGATACCTGAGATAGGTTTTCTGTTTGTCTTCTCCACCATAAAAATCACTGCTGTCTACTCAAATGAAAACTGCTATGTAACCCACTCCCTACTTTTTTGCTTTAAAAGGCAGTCAATGTGCAATAACATTTTAAACATTAGCTGAACTTTATTTCTGTGATTAGTTGAAACACAGTTTTTTTCTTGATACTTACGCTATTTAATAACACATTTTCATTTTTAAAAAAATTCTAACACTGCCTTCATACATTTAACATCAAATTATCACTTGGTTTACTTGTGACATAGAAAATCAGTCTTGTGGGGTCAAAACCTGGACTTCAAGGAAATTGGAGTTGCAATTGCATTCGTGGTTGTCAACTGAGATTTGCTACCTCATTGCAAGAGCTGAGACAGCTGAACATTGCTTCTTGAGTAAGAAAATACTGAGCAATATGTGAACCTTAAAAGGTCAGTACAGAACGTCGTGCTTACTACCTGTTTACATGGTGTATCTAAGTGTTTCCTAATTTGGACTAATTTCCAGATTCTAGACTAGGGGATAAATAACTTTGAGAGATCTATGGCTCATTACATACTTTTGGTTCAGTGAGTATCTTCATAGACTATCTTTTCAAATATATAGGAGACAGTGATCAAGTCAAGATACGTTTATTTTAACTCACACTTTTAGTTGTAAAAAAGTCTGTGCTACAAACTTAGAAATTTTAATAAGGACAATGTTGTCATTTCATTGCAAAATTAATTGGTGAGGCAAGAAAGAAGGGGAGAAATGTTTGTTCCTGACACAAATTCAGTATATATTTCATTCATCCATGAAAAGAGTTCAAGTATGATGTTACCTTTCTTTCCTACATCAAAAGAAGAATATTCAAGGCAAAGCCATGACATGTAAGGTTTTCTTGAAAGCAATGAAAACATGATATAAAAGTATTTCATCTTTTCCTCCCCAAATAATTACAATTCTGAGTGTCTTAAGGGTGTGGAGGAGCCTTAGCAATTCTTCAGAAAGGGAAAAGAAACATGGCTTTTATCCAGGCTTAGTGATATGCTAAACTTAAAGCAACCTTGTATTTAATTAATCTTGTCCCAACAGTAATGGCTCATGGGCATTGCCGGACAGGCTGTCAGCACCGAGCGCATGCTCAGGAAGGTTTGTTGAGGACTATCTCAACCTGGGTCTTCTTCAGCTGCAAAGACATGATCTCACTCACACGCCAAGGTGAGGGCAAATAAACTGATGTCAGCATCAGATACAGCCAGCCCCAGGAAGAACAGGTACGTGGTATGCCAGACATACGTGCTGGACCCTATGCAGAGTTTATGAACTGTAAGAACCACTTGTTCATCACTCCACCTTCCCCCTTAGCAAGGGGCAAAAGTCACCAATCAAAAGGACATTGACAGAGCCAGAAAGCCTTCAGAAGGTCCACTCCCACCAGATGCTGGTAGCTGTGCCCTGATGGGCAGGTTTTCCATGCAGTCCACCACCTCCAGCAACCACGCCACTTCTAACTGACCTGAGAAAGATCCACTTAAATTCCTCATGTTTCCCAGTGGTTCTCATACTCTGGTATTTTATGATAAACTGTTGAAATCAGTAGGGAAGCTTGATCACAGGCAGTTTGTTGTAACCACGTGTGGATGGAAGCTAGGAAAATGGGTGACGCAGCTAGCGCAGATCTGAGCGCAGATTCCAGCTGTTGAGGGTGCAGCTATGAGATTATCCTTAGCTGTGTAAAATATGATAAGGTGCAGGTTTTCTGCATTTCAAAGATGAAATGCCGTATTTGAAAGATACCTTATTGGAACAGCTTAACGAGTGGCAAGGGGGGAGCCCAAGGGTGGGTTTGTGGCTGGTGCCCCGCAGGGCACCACGGAGGAGCCCCGTGGTGGGGGTATCCCTCACTTTGCCGAACAACCCCCCGCACGCACTGAGGCTGCACCAGCGGTGTTTTCTTCAATGCTCGTTGTTCAGATATAGCTTTACTGAACAACGTGCCCAGTGGTTTGTGCCTGTAGAAGTCAGAACAACAGAATTAACAACGGGGCAAGCACCACGCACAGCTTGTGTTTCCTGGCGGTATTGATGTTGGCAGTGCTCTTTGGAAGCCGGCGTGTTTTAGTCAGAGTGTTTACCCTTTCACACATAAAAGAAGTAGACATTAGGTTTGTTTTCAATGAAGGTGGAATATTGTATTTCATGCTGTGTTTTTTTAAACAGCATTTTCCTTGTTTATTTTTTTTTTCTTTCCCATTTGTTTTAGCTATGTCTCTTTACTGCATTTTTCCTGAACTTTTATTTCCTATATGCTTTTCCACTGTGTACTTTCACTAAAGCTTTATTTACTTTTGAGTACTTCGGTTTGCTCTCCTTACTTTGGTCATAGCATTTTGCTGTTGCCAGTCCTTATAATTTTTGGACAAAGTTAGCTATTTTTTTTTGTTCACATAAAGGCTATCAGCCTCTATTTTATTTTTGATTCAGTTGTACATAATTAGGTAACTGTAGACTTCAACAGATGAATACGGGAAATAAGTGAACTGCTACGATTTGAAATTAATGTATTGTCATTTATTTTTCTTACTATTTCTAAGTTACAGCTGTTCGTTATTCTAATGACAAAACTGTGGCTATCATTTCTTTTTAGGCTGATTGACAATTACTGAAGGAGCAGTAAAAAGATACTGTTGTCAGTAGGTCTGTCAAATTCATAACTACAATGAAAACACTTCCCCCGTTTCTTAAATTTTTATTCTTCTGTGACGAACAGAGGGTAGCTGACACACTCAGAGCTTTTCTCTGTTCAGAATACTTGAAATACATGATTTTACAGTGCTGTGTTGACAAACCTGAACCTGACATTCACCTTTTTTCTAGGGCTCCAAGCACCTTCCCTTCTAGATGGCAATATTATCCTGATATGTTCAGACTGGCTCCTGAGATAGGTGAATGAGCATCTTCCATCCTTTAAAAATAGTTTCCATCCTGTAGCAATCTCACATTCTTGAGCTGACTAGCAGATATTAGAGTATTCCAGTGATGATAAAACAGAAATGCTCCTAATGAACATACTGCAGTGAATACTTGTATTTCCATAGCAATTCTTACAAAATAGGCTTCTGGGCCTTAGAATTGCTCCTGTGATATAAGCTCTATTCCATATTCCTTGGGGTTTCACTGATCAAGACATTCAGTGATGCATATTATATAAGCTGCTCAAAGACTTTTTTTGTTTCCCAAGAGAGAAGACAGTACTTTCACTGTGTTGCTCTTTGAAGAAATCGTTTGAAAGCATTTATAGCCAAGTTCTTCAAACTTATTACACTAATATATTGTATATAAGATGTTATGGAAGAGGAGACGTTGTTGAACCATACTATCACTTTCTTTCTGTAAAATGGCTAAAAAACACAAAACAGCATAAGGAAGGTATAAAATTTTGAATTCTACAAGTTTCCTATTCACCGTTGAGCTGCGTCATAGGGGTAAGTTTTCAAGGGTGCCGAGTGGGCTTTCACCTTCTAGCCAGTGCCGTTGGGTACAGCACAGTGTCCCCATGAGCCATGCGTACTGCTCTTTGCTCCACCTTTTGTCTCCTACATCAGTTGGGCTGGTCCCAAGTGATGCTCATTAGTTTTGTAATCTTTCTTCATAAATATTTTCTTTCTCTTTGCTGTTATTCAGCAGTGTTATGACAGAAAACACGGATTGGTTTTGCCTGAATACCCCCTGTTTCTTGTGCATTAGAAAGTGTGTTAGCGCTGGTGAGTCAGGGGAATGATTGTTTAAGTACTGACACGATCACAGCAGTTTATTTTGGAAATAAATTGCTGAGAAGGAGGCTGCAAGGAAAATGTTTGCTGATGCTGCATATAGTTCCTACAAAACCTGACCTTTCCGTATGTTTTATAGCAACCTTGTGAAGTCAGCTTGCATTATCTGGTGGCAAATTCCAAGCTTAAGAAATCATACATAAAAGGCAAATAAATTTGGGTTGTTGCCCTAATTTCTGTCAGGGTTCTGCACAATATTTCCCATGAAGCGGACACTTTATAGAAAAATGAAGTGCGTGCTTCCCTCCAACAGCTCTGCCAAACTACCACTGCCCATGGCATGAAGACTGAGTGGGCAGCCCTTGGGTCTGCACTGCCCATCCTGATGGGGAAACAAAACAAACCAAAACATTGCAGAAAGAGAAAGGAAGGGCAGATGAAGCCACGTGGAAGTTTTTACAACAAATTATTGAGCAATGTAGGGTGAGCTAAAGTACTGCTTAATGCCTCAGAGTGAACCACTTCTAATTCCTGAGTATTGCATCTCTTTCTTGGCCTTGAGGGACCATAGAATGCTCTTAAGCATGATTTCCAAGCCTTTATTAATCAAGGGAAAAGAAACTGTGTTCCTTGGACTGTATCCTTTGCTGCGATATACTTAGGCTAAATGATGCATCGCGTTTACAACAAGCATTTTGACAGTCCAAACAGATGCATTAATCATTCTGCATTAACTCAGTTTCTCGGGGAGTGGGAAAATGTGCTGTCTGTTCCTATGGTATGGGAAAATATGCCTATGCACTGTCCACATGATACAAGAAGAATGATGGACTTCATTTTCCAAGGCACTCTTCCAAAGCGCTGAATGAATTCAATTTGGAAAAGTTACTGCAAGGTTTGCAACGATGAGGTCCAGGTGGGTCACCTGAAGCTTCTGATTATTAAATCCATAATGTGATGAGGTTTTCTCCTCTGAATGTTTCTCTCCAGATTATATGGTGATCTTCGGTTTAGCCAAATCCCTTTATTAAACCTGAGAAAAGGGATTTGTGAATAATTCCTACAGACACATGTGAGAATAGATGATGTGGCACAGAACGTGAAGTGCAGCTGCCCTGATGTGTTCATTGCCTGGGCTGCTGTAGAGGATCTAAGACAGTCTCATCTCCACTTCACTGTGTGCAGAATGGAGAGGTTTTACAACCATTTGACTAACCTGGGGAATCTGTCACCTTAACTTCAAGGGATATGGCAGAGGTGGGATTTAACTATACCCAGTAAGGCTGGATTTTGCCTTGGTCTTGTTCATGTTTATGTGAACATGACTTTGACCTTGTAACAGTTCATGGGAAAGACACCAGGGCAGTTTAAATCTATCAAGATAGAGCCTAAATAGCTGCAAAGTTGCCCATTAATTAAAGATACTTCTGCTTATGATCCCAGGCAGCCAACATGGCTGCTAATCTCAGTTTTTCTGCAGAGTTGTAACGTACGTGAAACCATCTGGAGCACCACATCAGGTTTATCTTCACTGAAGTGATAAAAATATTGCACTATAGAATGTGCCTTTATGAATGTGTATTTTAAATTTGCTGTCTCTGTATGGCAGCGTGCTGGTGAGGGAGTCATTTACCTGCTTCTTGCCTCCAGAGATCTGTGGAGACATGTATATCTGAAACAGCCTGAGTTGTAGGATTGAGTTAACACCAAAATGGCTAATGTTTACAAAAACCAAAGCTGTTTTATTTTTTTGTCTCTGCCCAAAATGAAACCTAGAAACCTGTTGCATGCTTCAACTCACAGTATTCTAGTTAATCTGTCACTGTGAATCATATTTTCCAGATCTGAGAACATAAAGGGAGCTGTAAAACATACTAGAAGATGATTTTAGGTAACCTTGGTGCGTTTCCTCATGCAGAATATGGCTGTTCACCTTTATCAGCTGTGCTACTGAAGACCTCGTTGACGTTGGTCTAATTTGAAAAACAAAAGCCTCAGACTTGAGAACTTGTTATGCTAACCTTTCCCAAAACTCAGGTAAGTAAGGCTGAGATTTAAATCATCCATAAGCTTAAGGCAGAATAGGCTGCACAATTTTGGTTTATCTTTCACTTTTTTAGGGACTATGTTTTAGTTTGGAGCTTTGACCTGGTCAGAATTTTGCATTTTAATATATTCACAGGTGTACGGAGCCAGTTTAAGAAATGCATTTTCTATCCACTTACGATAGCTAAATGATCTAAAATCCTGTTGACATTAGTGAACTCTGTGAAGTGTTTTGCCATTTTGTGGTAATTAGCAGCAAATCCAGGCCTGGCTTGAATAGCCTTTACTCTTCCATTGCACTTCCGCAGTATTTCCCATAGGCAGCAGCCCAGCCCTTCACCCGGTACCAGTGGACGAGATTCTTTTTGTGACATCCATTGAGGCTTGCGCCTGATGGGCAGATCTCTTAAGTTTTCATACAATCACACTTTACTTAGCAGATGAACAAACAGGAAAACAAATAAATTAATGACCTTTTCCCAGATTCTAATACACCATTCTGTGCATGTTTAATAATAATAAACCATAAATAAGAACAGTAGTACCTTTTCATTTATATTCCATCAGGGGGAAAAAAAAGGCATATTTAAGTGTATTATCCAGCATAATACAGGATTTTCATAGCTTTCACAGTATTCTTGTGGGGACTGATCTATATTTCTGCTCTTATCAGCTTAGGACGAACTCAGCAACACTGTGAATAGAAAAGACAAGACTCATCACATCATCTTCTCCGTCACTTCACAGTGAAGGCACATCGACCCAAGCAGTGATGATGGGAGGCAGGGGAAAGAGATAACTACAGTTATCTGTAGAGATAGAGAAAGAGATAACTACAGTCTCCCTTCACCATCTTCAGAAAATCCCACAAGGTAAAGTAAAATCTAGGCACAAGCCCTGGAAAGAGCTTTGCCAAAACATTTTTGTCTTTCAATCGCTTACTTTTCTACAAAGGAAATAAAACTGCACTTCCATCCGGCTAAACTTTGGTAAGCATCAAAGAATTCATATTCTTTCAGGTTTGTTGCTGATAAGTGCTGTAGAAATAGAAAGCAATAATATTTAGAACCGGTCAAAAATAATTTCAGTTCTGCAGCTGAATTTAGTATTTTGTTCTGTTTGCTTTGGGCCCCAAACTGCCATTGAAAAAAATGAAACTTTCCAGAATATTTGATTTAGACTTTATCTGAGTGTTCCCCCTTGGACAAGACTGAAATATTTGGTTTTAACTCAGTCATATAGAAGACTGACATTAATATTTTGATAACACATTTCACACAGAAAAAATGTGGAAAAATTAATAATATCCCTGTGAAATGCTTCCTGTAATCCACTCAGCCACGTGGATAAACAGCTCATTCAACAATCTTGACTGCACCTCACTATCACAACAGAAATAAAAATATTAAAAGAAAATGAGTCACCCCTAAACTAAGATTTTTTTTTAAAAGAAAGCCTACCATTTGAGAGACTTGTTGCCTTTGACCCACCAATTTCTCTGATGAACAAAACGAATCTTAGCCATCTGTTTCCAGTTATCTGGCACAAGCATGTGTTCCTTATAGTTTAATCTTTGATTAAGCTGAGAAGGGAAATGAATAATTTAATTGAATTGCATTTCTGTTTGGAAGATTTATTCGCAGGATTAGAAGCTGCCTACCCTCCCACGTCACAAGTGTAGATGAACCCTATGTCCTTAGTCCACTCCTCTGTGGACGTTTGCCTGCATCATGAAGGATGCACATAATCTGATACCACCGATGGCATTACATCAGAAGAAGGATCGGGGCTGGAAAAGCTTAGAGAGCAAAATGTACTCAGAGCTGCATGGGCTACTCAAAGATTTAACTCGCTTGCTTGTAGCGCAGCTTGGCTCTAGCCGAGCATGATTAGTTCTCTTTTTCAAGCTCACTAAATTTTTCGCTAAGCTGAAGAAGAAAATTTCCTCTCTTTTTTTTCCCTTGTAACCTTTTGAAAGCTGCTGGAAGAGTGCAGAGTTGTCTCAGATAACCAAGTACACATGAGAAATTCTGGGCATGCCAAAATCCTTCCACTAAAGGAAATTATTTGAGATTTCTCTAGAGATAACACTGATAATTTAAAATGTAGTTGGATTTACTTACTATTGCTGCAAGGTAATTGAAAATGGCCTCTAGACCATGGATAAACCTTTGGGCATTAAAGCTTTTTCTTCTTCATAGCACATGATGGAAGAATTTCTCTGGAAACACTCCAGATCGCTCAAACGAATGTCATTTCCTCAGTTTCTAGGGCAAGAACAGCAGAAAATTGTTTTAATCTTTCCAGGTAACATAGTTATGCAACTTCAGATTTTATGAACCTGCATTCCTTCCAACTGAAAGTACAATTTAATTAAACTTAGGAGAGGGCTGATAACATTAATCAAGGGTACATGAAAATTACTCATTTGTCTCTGTTTATTGAGCAAAAACTCAGACGAACAGATGAAGAATGCCACCTACAGTTAAGGTCAGGAATCTCGGGCTCTCACAGGGTACCTGTTTCAGGTTTCTACCCTGTGACCAGAATACGAATGAACAGTTGCTAAGTCACAGCAACTGCATCATACCGAGCAAGGTAATTAATTGCTGAAGCTGGATGATATTGCCATAAGTAAAACTGAAAAGCTTTTGAAAGTGATTGCCCCGTAGGCATGGGCATTCAACTCATTCCTTCCTTCAAGAGTACGTGCAGCTTCTCCTGTGAATATATATGATATTTTTAAAAACACAGTACTCGGTTTGCTGGGCTTCAGGATGTCTACATGGAAATTTACAGCAAGGATGGTGAGAAGTTGAAATACTGAGAGGTGCTTTACAGCCTTTTCCACCATTATGCTACAATGCAGAGAAAGAGAGTGAAGAGGAATGTAACTTAAGCTGAATGCAGCATGCTAGAAAAAGAGCATTTTCTTTTCTAGCCAAAGAATTATTAGACTATGCAAAGTGTCTTAATATAAAGATTCACTTATTTGAGATACTTTGCAATAGTGACAACAGCTGAATGTACAGTTATGGGCGTTGGTCAGGCTGTTGGAGTTAGAAGAAAAAATGCCAGAGCTAAATGAAATCTGAAGTGAAGTGTTTTACTCATCTCTCTTGCCTGTTACAAAGAACTCCTGGTAGGACAGCAGCCGTGCTGCCTCTTTCAGTTTAATTACCCAAGCGCAGTGAGTGTGATTCAGTTGTTCAGACACCCTTCTGACACTGTGCAGGTCCTAGCCCTCTGTGACTCTGCTTTGCTTTCCAGGCAGAATGATGCACATGCTGCTTCAAAAAGATGGGTCACACAAAGAGTATCCAAGACTGTGCTCTGGGCAGATGAACACAGTGTCTGAAGTTTCAGTCTGTAGGATAGTTTCCAACTTTTGGCAACAAAACACTTCTGAGCAGAGTTTGCACAAAAACCAATCCCTTAAAATCTAAAGCTGACCAAGCTATGAATTCTTTGGTCATTATTAAGGTGACTGAACTTGTGTTATACACCAGCACCAGGTTCCTGCTGTCTTTTGGAAACAGCCATGTTTAATGAAATTGCAATTTTACTCTCTGTTTGGGTTATAGCTTCAATTTTAGTTTAACTGTTGGTAACCTAGAACCCTCCTCTCAACTGCGTAGAGAACTGCGCCTTCCCAGCAGCCTCCAGCTGAAGCTAGAAATGCTGCCCTCCAGGTCTGCCATGATGGACCATTGTCCACCAAAGACCATCCCTGTCTGGGGCTGAGGGACACGCTGAGGTCCAGGGTCCTAATCGTGACTCAGACATTGACTCCTGGCCTTGGCTTGGGCAAGCCGATTTGCTTCCCTCTTTCTAAAACAAAGAGATAAAGTCTGCTTTGAAAACATTGTGAGGTTCAGGTTTATAAAGGGACACGCGTTAAGAGCTAGGAAGTGTAATGTACTGATTTATTAGACTTCCCCACAGCCTTTGAAAGTAAATCTGCCCCAAATAATACAACCAAGACATAATGCAAAAAGAATAAAAGGAAATAACAGTGATTTGGGGGATCATCGACACTTCTTTTTGTGACAAGGCTTTCACTGACTGGGTGTTGAACAGGACTTTACCAATGGTTTCGTTGCTGTGCGTAAGGTAGCCAGCGCAGAGCTGGCTTCCTGTTTTGCTTTGAAAGGTTGGCTTTTTGTAATTTGGGTGTTGCTAAACCAACTCTTTTCTTCTGCGGGTCTCAGGAAACTCAGGAAAGACTGCAAGGCTATTACATGGTAGGCAGTGCTCTCAGTCTTATCAAGAGTATTGTAAAAGTTGTGATTTTTTCCTTTTCTTTAAAGCTTAATTTTCTGGAGTCTTGGCATTCAATCTCTTTCTTTCCTTTACTACAGCAGAAAAGCTTAAATGTCTCTAGGGGAAAGCTGAAAATAACACCAACAGTTTCAAGATCAAGGGCAAACAGAGCCCAGGATGTGTTCTATATTTTGACAGCAAAACGCTCCTGAGCAGAGCCCGGACAAAACACAGTCCCTCAAATTGTAATGCTGATTTGACTATTGATCCCACAGAGAAACTGGGAAAAGCCTTGTGTTTGCATTTGCTCCCTGCAGAGCCCAAGGGGAGAGGATGGGGCGAGAGGTGAGGCTGCCTGAATACAGAGAGACGAGGAAATAAGCTGATGTTGGAAACCGTGGGCACCTCTTGCTGGCTGGTGACAGCTAGCAGGGACCTGTGTTTGCTGCCTGCCCAGCTGGAATTGGATGGACACCTGTGTCTGTCCCTCCCTTATGTTTTTTTTCTCAAAATACCGTATGTTGATTGCATGCAAAGTCAAGCCCCTTGTGTTTATAATTTCATTTAAGTTGTCAAGAGCTGTGGCAGAGGCTTGAACTGTACGTATCACTTTGCAGCAAGCCAAGACGTTCCCCCAAACTTGTCTGACTCCTGTTCCCTTCGCTGCAAGAATCAAGAAGAGGAAAGATAACATCGGCTGCGTGCCCAGTACTTCCTCTGCAAAACGGCAGCTGCTGGTTTGTCTGTGACCTTGCCCCCTCACAGGCAAGGTCATTTCCTTCCTCAAAAGGCCAGCCACGCTAAGGCCTGCCTGCAAGAGATGGGCTCTGGGACAGAGCTGTGCACTGCGGCATCCACCACTCCATCAAGTGGGCGTGTGGGGCGCTTCTTGGAAGCTGGAGGAGCCGAGCGTTTCCTACCACGCTGTCAGCATGGCTGTACCTGCGTTATCTTGATAAGAACTGAGTCATATTTTAATGGGCAATCACAGTGCTAAGGCATCAGGATTTCCCCTCTTCCTACTTCTTTTAACAGGTTTTCTCCAACTCAAAATTCATGTTTTGTTTTAAGCGAGGCAAGAATTCTGGGGAAAGGTAAGAACATCTCTGGGATTTTTTTTTGTCTCATTGCAAGCCAGCAGCAAAACACCCACGCTCTGGATGTCGGTCGGGGAGCAGGCACTGAAGGTTGCTCTGTGGTTCTCAAGAAGGGGAGAGAGACAAGGACTGGTGAAACACGGCGGGGGGAACCAACACTACCTTTTGGCAAAAATCTAGATAGTTATTACAGATGTGTGTTCTTGATTGAAGTTTTTTGGGAGATGGTGAAAAAAGATTACAAATTTATCTGTATCAACATAGGAAATACAGGTTGACAATTCTTATACTGATCTTTACCCTATGTCAGCTTTCATTTAGTCAGGGTTGTGCTCTAACACGTATTAGAAGGTACCTTCAAGGGATATTTCTAAAAGTGAAATAATTTTTCATTTGAGTTTCTTTGTTTGTTTTATTACTTTTATTTTTAGGAATTGATGCTTATTATTCCAAAAACCTTTGAGCTGGTGAATAAATGCATTCAGTTTGGATGGTCATAACCTTCCCGTGAAAACCAGGGAGCTGACATAGAGAAAAATAAGAGTTAAATGTGGAAGTGATTAGTATAAGACTGCAGGAGCCCTCATGTCTTCAGGAAACCATGTGGCCATTTGCATTTACATCCTCTCTAACACATTCATTGTTGAAGCCTAGAATCTGTCAACAGCATAAATCAATCCCCTGCCCATATCACTAAATTCAAGTTTATTATACCATCAAGGTGGAGCTCAGCTATCCCTGCTGTCATGCCACTTTAAATAAGCAAAGAGATGAAACTAATTTAAATATCATCTGGTTTTGGAGGGGACTGTGCTCTGTGCTCTGTGCTCGCTTATATTGCAAAGAATTTGTGTTGGATGGGATTGGAAATAACAGGTCTGAGTGGGGAATTTTTTAAGTGAGGCAGAACTGAAGGGAAGTGAAAACTGATACTGAGTTTTTATATAACGCATCAAAGCTTTGGCATGGTTATTGGCTTTATGAGTGTGTAACTCTATCTCCTAATGTGAATTAGTTTCACCCGCATGACAGAGCAGCAAGTATTTTGCTGCAGAGCGAGGCATTATCTTTTGGGCCCTCTTGCAGTGAGCCCAAACTGGTACCACAGACATATCCTAACTGTTGGGTTTGCTTATTCTTTCCCTATAAGGAGAATGAGCGAGGTATTCATCTTGTGGTGAGACTATGTGAGGAGAATTACAGAATGCAAGTAGCAATAAAACTAATTAAATCTTATAACGACAATTTTAGTACAGTTCATACTTCCCTCTATGCCTGCTAGAAACTTCTGTAATTCTTCCCCACATTTTATTAGAGTTCTCCTAAAACATCAGGTGAATGTGAATGTTTGACCTACAAGTTGCTGCACTTTTGAAGTCAAGAATAGTTTTGATTTTTTTCAATTTTCTGTGAATCAATTTCCCAACATTCCTGCTAGGCAGGTACGAAACTTTCCACCCCTTTTTAGACACACCATGAAACAAAAAGTAATGAAAAGAGAAATTGTATGATTCTATCTGACCAATTCAACATTAATTTACACATCAGACCTGTTGTTAAATGATCCAGATAAACTTAGTCCTATTGTTCTTGGGCTACAATGAATAATTCTGTCCCTCTTGGCTGTTTACTTGTCCCAGATGCTCGGACACATCTGATGGTAGAACCTCAGTACAGTTAACTATTTACATTGAAGGGCTGAGAATGAGTTCATAGCTCCGTGTCCCACACCTGGGAGACCTCAATCCCTGCCCATCCTCCGATTTGTATCTAAAAATTGTCTACAAACAAAAAATATAGAGCAAAGAGTTTAATAGTGGTTCACCTCAGACAGATGCAGACAAGAGGGAGAGGCATTTATCTCTTAAATGAGAGATCTAAGCTTGATGTCCTGTTCTGAAAGAGTTGGTGGAAGAGGGATTTTAGCTGAGATCTCCCACAGCTTAGTTGATTGCTGTAGTCATTCAAGAGCTGATGGCTGGACAGGGAGGAATGGGGAAAACATCCTCTCCTTCTCTGCTGGAGGTGTATGGTGTTCACTGGCTATTCTCACAACATGCCTAACAAGGAAACAGGCATAATTGTCTTGGCCTTCAACAGGCTAAGGAATCAGGCCTTGGGTACTTCTTCTGTTGGACATTGCACCCAGAAACCGGTGGGGAGAGAATATGGGTATTTGTAGAGTTTGGGAAGCAGGAGAAACAGCAATGTGGGACTTTGGCACCTGAACCCAAAGCCGCATGTTTAAGTGCTTTTAACGGGCATGGCCCATAGTGACCAGTGCAGCTATTCTGTGACAATGACACACACCTCACCATCAACAAAACCAGGTGTGCCACGCTCAGTGTCACTGGTCACTTCACTGCCCGATCACTTCACAAACTCCGTAATAGAAAAAGCTCGTCATGAGCACTAATAAAAAGATGACAGGCTGGGGGGTAGCTGGATGCACAATGACACAAGCTTCATTTTTGTTTTCATTGCACATCTTCAGCTCTGGCCTCTGTCAGCAGCAACTGAAAGTTATCGCTTCTGGCATGTGCGGATTTGCTGCCGCCGACATCTGCGCTTACCAGAGCTCCCCATCAGGAACGGCATTAATTAGCACTTTGGCAGCCCCAAGAGGACGCCAGAGCTGAGCTAGCAGTCAGAGGCGCAGCAGCTGGGCACCATGGGGCTACTCCACCGCTTTCCTGGGGCGAAACTTTGCTGGGAAGCAGAGTTGGCAAATGAAGGGGCAGGCGCTGGGCTGTGCGACTTCCAGCCCTGAGCTGCTCGTGTCTGGCGTGGGACGTGGGACAGGCTGGAGCTGCACCTACGCACGCACGCAGAGGAGAGACGGGTCCACCGGCAGCTGCCTACCCATGTCATTAATCACTTTCTAATGCAGCCTGTTTTCTTAAATTAGTACCAAAAATAAAGACGAGACAATGACTGATTGAAAAAAGGATTTGCTTTGTCCCTAATGGGCCACATGGAAGAAAATCTCCTGAATAATTTATCAACTGGCTAATGACTGAATGTAGCTTTTATAATGCTGACGAAATGGTGCTAAATTCATCCCTGATACACTCTATGGAATTGCAGCAGGGAGCAATTTGGCCCAGTCAATCTATTTCAGACTTTTTAACTGTTTCAGTGTCAAAAGGACAGTGAGTAGGTAGCAGCAATAGATAGAGCCGGAAGCACCCTTCGGACTGTTTAAAATAAGTGAGGTTTTTTTTTTCTTTTGCTCATTTGTGATGTTGGATCTGCAACTGATACTACAAAAACTAAAGCAGCCACTCATTTAGAAAATATTGCATGTAGTCCTTTATTCCACATAAACTGCAGTCAGAAAGAATAAATAACCAACAAATCTAAAAAAAATTACACGTGGTGTTGAAGTATAGCTCTTTCCTGTTGAATTAACTTCATCTTCTAAAAATAATGATTTATTGTCATTTCTCTTTCAAGCACAGGGAATCTTTCAAGCACTTGTCACCTATCAGAAATTATTCATTAAAAGGAATTATTTTGTTGATTATAAACTTACCAGAAAAAATACTAACCTTTAGTGATATTAGAAAAGAAAATGAAATAAGAAGCAAAACCTCTTGATTCTTATCCCCTTAAGATCGTAGTCCAAATCTTGTGGTACCTTTTTTTTTGGACGAAGAAAAAAATGTATTTGAATAAAAATAAGGGAGTCTAAGAAAAAAGAATTGAGTCAGCTCTCCTGCTGCTTTTTACCAACGTAGGAATAAGAGCCAGGCAGGATTTAGGGAGGGAAGTGTGGATTTAACTGCACAAGAAAAATAGCAATGGCAAAGAGAGGTGGCTTTGCCCAGCCAGGGAACAGTGAGACGTCTAATGACTGGGTTTTGCAGTAATAGGTATTGACTGCACAATAATTTCAAACTTAAAATTAATTTCCTGATAGTTTGTTCTTAATAAATACAAAAGTCACAGAATGGGGGAAAAGAGAGAGGGGCCAAACTTCATCTTCTGAGCAATTACGATGTTTCCATCCCTATTGTGTCATGTCGCTTGTGTCCTGAAGTGTTGCCATTATCAAATACAAATTCTGGAAATCAACAGAGTGCTTTGGAAGGTGATAGATGTTTCTGCCGCAAACTTTCATTGCCACAGTATGTCTGCCTAGTTATGAGCGTGCGCTAAAAATAAAGGCCAAGTTTAATGCTCTACTAAAATAGCGCGATTTCTGAGTTCAGAGTGAAGAGAGCAAAACCACTGTCGTGTCACAGAGTTTTGCAAGCACTTTGGAACTGGCATTTATGGGCTCCGAAATGAAGCTTAGCACATAAATTCAGTGTGAAACAGACAGCAGGTCTGGCTCACCAAAGAGTTGTTTTATGAAAGCTCCAAATACTCACAGTTTACAAGGACAGTAAATTCCTAAAACACACTAGTTACTAAGCTGAAGAATGAGACATTTACAACTTTCGTTTCCCCATGGATGTTCTCCCGCGAACATAAATCTTGGTGTCCGTCAGGGCTGCTCTCCCCACAGGAACCTTTCCTGGCCTGGACGTGCGCGTACAAGGCCAAAGCAAACACCTCATGACCTTCACGCCTTCACGTCTCCCCTCACTACCAAAGGCCACAAGTGCCATTGCCGCGGAGACGCCTCCTTCACTTTTCCTACCCCTATGCCTTCCACTGCCTCGACAGTGGGGGGAAAAACCAAACCCAACCCTTGGGTTTCAGCTTTTGGGCCGAATTTGCGGCTCAGGGTTTAAACCCCTCCTGAGAGAGCGAACAACGACGGTGCCTCCCCTCGCCCCCGCCCCCTTCCGCATCCCCTCAGGCCCCGTCCCGGCGCGCGCGGCGCGGCGCTGCCACCTGGCGGCCCCGCCGCTCCCGCTCCCGCTCGGCCGGGACCCGCCGCCCGTTCCTGCGCAGCGTCGGGGGGAGGCGAGGTCGGAGGAGGCGAATTTGGAGGAGGTGTATGTGTGTATTTGTCACTGCTTTCCTCCGGCGAGCTCTCTCTCAACGGCCGGTGGGTCTCCAAGGGGGTGCGTTCCGTTGGCCGCAGGCCCGCAGGGCTCCCGGAGGTTGGTTTAATGGCAGAGTCCTGTGCCAGGCGCTGACCTACTACGGCTTTGTGTGGGCAAGGAGAGGGCTGTACGAGTTCATGTGCGCTCGCAGCACAGAAGACCAACCGCATCCTGGGCTACATGAAAAGCAGTGTGCCCAGCAGGTCGAGGGAGGTGATTCTGCCCCTCCACTCTGCTCTGGTGAGACCCCCCCCGGAGTGCTGCGTCCAGCTCTGGGGCTCCCAACATAAGCAGGATGTGGACCAGTTGGAATGGGTCCAGAGGAGGGCCACAAAAATGATCAGGAGGGTGGAACAGCTTTCCTCTGAGGACAGGCTGAAAGAGTTGGGGTTGTTCAGCCTGGAGAAGAGAAAGTTCTGGGGAGACCTTACAGCAGCCTTCCAGTACCTGAAGGGGGCCTACAGGAGAGATGGGGAGGGACTCTTTATCAGGGAGTGGTGCGATAGGACAAGGGGTAACCATTTTAAATTGGAAGAGGGTAAGATTTAGATGAGATAGTAGGAAGAAAGTCTTTACTCTGAGAGTGGTGAGACACTGGAACAGGCTGCCCAGAGAAGTTGTAGGTGTCCCATCCCTGGAAGTGTTCAAGGCCAGGCTGGATGGGGCTCTGAGCAGCCTGGTCTAGTGGGAGGTGTCCCTGCCCATGGCAGGGGGGTTGGAACTAGATGATCTTTAAGGTCCCTTCCAACCCAAACCATTCTATGATGCTATGTCTTTATGTTTATGTAGGAAAGGGGGACTGTAGGCAGAGTTTATGTCATTAACGGCTGCCCTGGATGCTGGGTGCAAGTGATACCGCAGCAGTGTTAGTGCCACTGGGCAAACGCTGGTACTGTTTGCAGCAGGTGCTGGAATTTCTCTTCTGTTCATACACAGAGTGACTGGAGCTGAGGGAGGGGATTCATAGATCCACAAACAGATTTTGGAGGCCAAAAGGGACCATTAGGTCATCTAGCCTAATCTTTTGTATAGCACAAGCTGCAGAATTTCACTCTGACCTGCACTGAGCTTCTAATTTACTACTGAAATCATCTTCCCCAGAAAAGTAGCTACCCTTGATATGACAAATAGCAAGAGGTGGGGAACTCACCACTTCCTTTGAAGTTTTGCCACAGTAGTTAATCACCATCACAATTAAAATGTGCTCCTGCAATCTAATTTGATTTTTGTCTGGTTCTAGTAGCTGCATACAGGTCTCAATCATTCTGAGCTTTAAAGTGAAGAGCCTTTGAATTCACAGTGTTGTCTTTGCTGAAAGTTTTTATGTGACAATCAGTTTGTCTTTTACTTTTTTGTTTGATAACCTGCATAGATTGAACTTGCCAGCTCTTGCTGTATTGTGTTTTCCTCAGCACTCGAATCACATTTGCAGCCTCTCCAATTTATCAACATGCTTTTGAAATTGCCTCTGCTAAGCAGTGAATATACATACCACAGAGGAAAGGCACGTGTGGTACCACTGTTTTTATCAAGATACCCTGGAATTTGTTTACTGTATGCTGCACTGCATAGTAGCATTGGCTGTGACTAGGCTGCTAGTAGTTTTCGGGGCTTGAACTATAATGTTTACATGCTTAAAAGCCAGTATGTAGGAATAAAGCTCTCCGCCCGGGCTTGGACTGCCGGTGTTGGACACCCTGCAGGTGTCTGATCAAGAGGCTTGTAGACAAAGAATTGTTCCTAAGGGACCACAGACTTTGGGCTACACTTCAGACCTGCTACTCGTGCCTGAAATAGCTCAAAGCACATGTTTGATATGCTCAGCAAGGGTTTTTTAGGACTGAACAGAACCATCAAACTGTGGTGTTAGCCTCAGGAGTTGTTCTCTATCTTTTCACACATTGCTCAATGTACATAATTCTTTTTCTTTCTCCTTACCAATCTGTTTCCCATTCAGCTATGGCATTTACTGGGCTCACTCTGAGAAGTCTGTCCAAGCCTATTCACCCTCCTTGTTCAGGGTCATGTACTTAGCTTGCTTTTGTTGGAATGTTCATTCACCTCTTTAAGGCAGAAGCTCCAGATATACTCTCTGTTTCCAAGACATTAACTGCACAGTAGGCCATTCAGGCACCTGGATGCCAGTAGCAGAATGCGTATCCACAAGCCATCAGGAATAGAAAAGCACGTGTGCAAAAGTTTTGGTGGTTGGCTAGTTGCAGGACTTTGCTGGAATATGTTGTAAAGAGGCTGAGTTGCAATTTCAAAACATAGTTTTGGAGCACTTCATTGTTGAAAATTCCCACTTGAACTCCTCTCTGTGATCAGATAAATGAAAGCAATACAGCACTCGGGGACGTTTGACAGACCAGATTAAGCCGCTTGTCTCCAAGCTGTTTTGGGTCAGTATATTAAGAGTGAAACATCTGAGAACCTGCTTATTTCTGGGTCTCATTCAGTCGTATCCAAAGATTTGTAAGGAAAAGGAATCACCCCCCGACTCTTATGCAGCATTGAAAGTCGGATGATAATGTGATTCCAGTTAAAATACCTGCCTAGATAACTGCCTGATAACACCTAACCGCCTGTTGGTTTCAGCCAGAGCTGACTTGTTGGTTTCAGCAGTGCTTTCTGACGTGGTGCTATTTGTGCCTAATTACATGTTGGCTTGTGGCTTGGGTCCAAATTCTCCCACCATCCTCGCTTCCTGTTATTGGCTCATGTTTCGGCTTGGCTGCAGGCAAATCAACTGTGTTTTCTCAGGCAGGAAGAATCAAGCCCCACATGGGGAGCAGCTTGACCTTGAACCATACCCAGTAGGAACTCAAGGCAGGTCGGGTCGATGACTTGAGGCCACACTTGGCTAACAAAGACGTTCTGGGATATAGCTTGTGCGACTTCGGTGCGTAGCCATCTCCTAGCCAAGCGATTTCCTGAGCTGTTTCATCCCTGTTTACCAGTGTCATCTCTTTCCACAAGAATTTGCAAAGTTTAGATGTTCCCTTCTACACTGGACAAATACAGTAGAGCAAGAGTGAAAAGTTGTACTTTCATACCCTTTTTACACCATTTCATGAGAATTCTTTCATTCTGGCATTTCAGTGAAACATAGAAAATCAGATTGAGTAACATCACATCCTAGGGATTTCAGGTGATAAATAGCTAAGACATAATTTTTATGATTTATAAAGCCAGTAGCCGCCTGATATTTGTAACATACTTGTGATACCAATACTTTTAATATCCATCTAACCTACACCCAACAATCTAATGCATAGGATCTACAGATACTTTTACATCAGCTTAGAGTATTTTTTGCTTACTATTAAAAACTCCTCAGTCTGTGCATAAAACTAAACATAATGGGTAGAAGTGCAGGTCCAGCTTGTGATTATGGGAAAGACAAGGACAAAGTCTAGAGATCTTGTGCATGTCAGCTCTCCCATGGGGCACAGGCAAAAGAGATGATAGAGGATTGCTGTGTAGCTGTCGCACAAGGAGGGGGTCTTGTGCAGTTGCATCCTGATGCTGGGGACCAGGTACTGAACAGGACGGGAGCCTGTTGCTTGGTCTTCCCCCTTCAGCCCTGCTTTGCTGCTAAGGAGATGTGTATCATGATGGAAGTATTAGAGAGTTACAAATGAGGTATGCCACAGCTAGAAGCACAGCCCCAGTTAATAAATAGTGGTAAAGTTATTTTACTAGGGCTCTCCACAGTTTTCGGGCAGCAGCAAGTCCCCTGGGGTTACAGGGATGAGGAGGCTGCAGGCCAGTGGCAGGAGTCTGGAGATGGAGGAGGAGGCTGAGGAGAAAGAGGCTGACGGGAAAATCAGAAGTGCAGATGTGCCTTCCGCTTGCCAGCTGTGCCTACACCTCTGTACAGGTAAGAAGGACAGCAAGATGAAAGTCCATTCATTTACTTGTGTGAACAAAAATCAGATGTCAAATGGGAGGAGTGTTTAAAATCCCTGTGCTTTTAACTGCTTACCTGGTAAACTGCTGGGTAGATCTTTAGCATAGCTTTTCTCTCCCCACCTTCTCAGTGCACTCCCACCGACATGCAATGATTGTGATGTCTGCAGCATGAGCACCTGTTTGTACTGAATACTGTGAATCCCAGTCTGTGCTTTAGGCCACTGTGTGGTCCATATTAGAAAGATGTTGATATTCTTGATAACTTGTTTTTGATTGAATCAAGAATAAATGAGTCAGATAGATATACACAAAACATGACTTGAATTTGCAGGACACGTGAAAATTTTTCAATAAGGTCAAGCAATCCAGTGTCGTACTACTAGCTAAATGTAGAATCACTGATTATTTGAACAAAAAAAATATTTTAAAAAGGAGACTGATAGTGATGCCAGATCACTCAACCCCAACAACAACAACAAAAAGGAAAATTACAAAACCCAAAAAAGAGCTGGCTGAGGGAGCTGGGGCCCAAGGCAAGCTGCGATTGTTTCCCCTTTTTTGGAGATAGAAATACCTTTGTCTCAGAGGAAATAGAGCAGACATTCTTTGTAGCTGATTTCCTTCTGACTTCCTCTGTGCTAGAGATGCATGTTTTGCTAGAGCTTTTTTAGGAACTAAATCTTTCTGCTGTGATTTCACACTTCAGCAGCTTAAGTCCAGATAGTGATATCAAATTTTGCTTGTGTTAACAAAAAAACCCCTACCTAAACGTCACTTTGCTTTCCCTAGCAGACCGTTTCACCCACTTCAGAATATTCATATGCTCCAGCTTGTGCTTTCCTTTATGGTCAAGCTAAGTACGTAGGTTGCTGGTGGCAAAGTTCATGTTTGCATTGTTTTCTCCACTGTTTAGTCTGGCATCTGTTTCAATATCACTGCTTTGTGTTAGAATTAGCAGGGAAAAAAAGAAGTGTATTTATGCAGTACAATAAGTTTTCGTAATCATTTCCAGATGTCAGATCCCATCCTTCCTTTTCTTAACATTCGATGAAACTCAAAACACTGTGCAGAGTGTTCTGAAGGTAGAGAAATAGGAATAAAAATAATCTCAGGGAAAGGCTGGTAGGAGTTGCTTTTCGTGAAAATCTGTCAAAGGGAAAGAAACTTAAAAAATAGGATGTGAATTGGTAGTCACCGAGGGAGGAATTTATTAATCACATTGAGTGCAGAAAATGGCCTAATAAACAGTATGATGATAAGGTCATCATCACAATAGCATGAAAATGGGCCAAATCCATAATCTTTTCTTCAGTCCTTGCCCAGACAAACCATTTAAAATCAAATGTACTGACATGCTTGTCCACTGCAATTTTCTTCCTCTGTTAAGGAAAATACAGGATTTGTTGAGCTCACGGCAGAAGATTTACCAGGACTGAGTTAGCCAGCTCAGAGAGCAGCAGCTCCTGCTGTAAGGTCCAGGTCTGCTGTTCCCATGTGTGAGGGGTCGTTCACAGTGTGCTGTTGCTGTTTGAACAACATCTTTTCACTAGGCTCAAAGTTGCCTCACTGAGGAGTCAGTAAAAATCCCCTTCTAGGCATACGAGATGCTGAGATTCCCAGCTGCCTGCCCAGTCTCTTTCCCCAGGGACTGCACACCAGTGTTTGGTTTTAACTGCGTCTTGTCTTTGGCTCTGTTAAGGGGTGGATGGCTACCTCTTGCCTTGTTGAGAGCAGGAAGATGTGAGCCCTTTATGGATGTGAAGAAAAGTAGTAAGCTGTATAATACTAGAGACATTCAGTAGAGTGGGGCATCTGGGTGGGAAGAGGGACACAATCTGTCTGATAAAAGCCACTCAAGAAAAAGTCTATTTCCTTATCTCCAGATGTTAAAGAAATACTATCTCTTGGCTGTTCTCATGGCTCTTGGCCTCTGACTTTCAAACATTGATACCATAAGTTCATTTGTATTGGCTAATAACAGTGCCAAAAAATCAAGCTGAAAGAGGCTTTGTGACATAGTTGATCTATTTTTCCAATTAACGTCATCTCCATCAGCTTCAGAGATGATAAAATGACATACAGTTGCCATCCTACTTTTCACAGAGTTTGGCAAGGGCTTTCTTCCTGATGCTATGAAGAAGGAAAATGTATTTATTTCTACATGTGAGATTTATTTATTCCCTTTCATTTCCATCTCCTATTCATTTATCAGTCCAGGAAAGGAGCATGTCAGTTTAAAACAAACAAAATACCCTATATGTGGGTGGCTCCAGATTCACTGCAGATCCTTACAGAAGCTTTCATTGTGAAATATGCCTGTTTGGATGTGGTGGAAGCTGAGAGTTTTGTGGATTCCTGCTCCACTCCATTTGGGTGGCAGTGCTGTACTCTTTAATTGACCAGCATGATTCAGTATGTTTTGGTTTCTGACTGTTTCTTTTCGTGCCTTCCATATCCTCAGTAGTGCTATCCTCTTCCAATCTGAAAGTACCTCCCATTTAGCCTGCAGATGTATTTTACTTTACCATTAGTGGAATATCCAGAGAAATTAAAGGCTTCATTTTTAAACTCTTTTATAATCGCACTTTTGCACAAAGCACATCATGAAGAGCTTTGCATGCTTAGTATAGTTGCTTGACTGGTAGTTTTAAAGAAAAATAATCTTGCTTAGCAAAGCCTGATTTGGTGACTTTGTGGCTGTTTGTGAGCTGGCCATTTGCAGGGCACAAATAGAACTACATTCCTGGAAGGAAAGGAAAACTAAAAATAAATGCAAATTCTCTGTCATATTTTGTTGTGAAAGAGAAGATTTGCAACATAGACGTGGTTGTCGCCCAAGAAAGACTCACTGTTTCTAACTTCTTGAAAGATACTTGCTTGATAAATTTGTGGACTGTGTGTGGGCTCTTTTTTTTTTTTCGTTTTTTCCTGGCACAGATCCTGTTAAATACACAGAGGGTCAAATGCTTCTTTTGGTCTTCCTTCACGGAGGCCAGCTGGAGAGCTTTAGTGTAACAAAGCGCACTTTTGCCTTCTGCGATTTACCTCTGCATGAACTGATGATGGTGGGCACTTGAGACCTGATCTTGTTCTCGCTGACTGCAGACCATATCTCTCTCCTTCAACGCACTGCCAAGTGGAGGCCTTTCTCAACGAGCGAAGAAGATATATTATTGAACGTGTCTGTCTTTGCCGTAGTAGAGTTATTTTCATGTCCATGATACAAGGCACTGCTGTGTTTCGATGTTATTTCAAGTTAGGTTACTTTGGGGTATTTCAAGTAGATGAGCTAGTAGAAGAATTTAGTGAAAGGAAGCATTTCCTTAAAGTAGATGGAGGAAGGGCATCTGGTAGTTAGCAGTTCTTGGATGTTCTGGGATATATGTAGGGATATCAGAAAGTAAAGGGAAAAGCTAGGGAAGTGGGGAGCACTTTCATGAGAGACTGGGTCAACTGGGAAGATGCTACTGAATGGTTTGCAGGGATCTACTGTTACTGGACACTACCCAAGTCTAATATTGAGGGTATAGCTGGTATTTATCAGTATTTAATCTATTATAATTGCTGCAAGAAGTGTATCTTTCTGTGATTGCACTCTGCTAGCAACTATGAATTTGCCTCAGAAGTGCAAAATGTTTATCGAAATGAGTTTAAGTGAAATGGTAAAAATAAATATTCACACAGATACTGAGACTTCTGTTGTATGTTCTCATCTTGTGTGAGTATGCACCTTTGTATTTCAGGTGTCTGGGTTGTGGGGTTTTTTTAAAGAATGGCTGGCCATTGACAGCCAGTTTCTCAGTATCTATCTTTAAAATTAAAAATGGCACCAGGAATTAAAGAAGTATCCCTACAACGTATTTGTTGTAGGTCACACTGTTTTTAACAGCTTTCAGAAAGAAAGGGGATCATCTCTTAGCGATGCGTGTCTAGACACATCCCAAAATGCAGTTGTACAGGCAGCTTTGCTCCTTGGGGTATGCTGGGGGTGAAGTGTGTTGAAACAGAAGAATCTGAGATGTTTTGCTGCAGCAGTTTGTTGTTACTTTTTTAGCAGAAAAATCTCTGAACCCTAGATTTAAAACTCTAGTGATGGAAGACAGAAGAAATGTAAATATTCTCTATTAAATAAAGAATGCCCTGAAGCCTGCTGTGAATGACAATTGTGTAGGAAGAGACTATCAAAGCGTGAGAGGGATAAGTGCTTCTGAGGAAACCAGAAGGCTTTACGGTTTGAGACTGCTTCAACAATAAATATGCAATCAGTTCAAATTATATGGCAAACTCTTAAATAACGTCAGTATTTTTTGGCATGATAGTTGAGTTTAAATGCATTAAGCTTTTCAGTGAGTAGTAATAATATGGCATTAGAGCATTAAGAACGGGATGAGCTTTGCCAAACCTTTGCTTTAGCTCTGTGCCTAAAGGCATGTTTAAAAGGTAATTTCAGTGTGGTTTTAACTGGCTGCAGTACTAACCCAGGAAGGGCGAGGGAAAATCTGGCAAGGGATGATGAAGTTTTGAGGTCTTAGATTTTTGGATTACTGTCATAGTGGGATGCAGCTGGATTATTATATGAACAGAGCTTTGTTGCAGCTTGCATGGCTGTAAAATGAATGGAGTTTCACAAGCAAAGGAAAAGCAACAAAATAATACATAGTACCAGTGTATGTATGCATGGGCCAGAACCTTTCATGGCAGAAAAAAATACCCCTTGTGCTCCAGTACGTGCTAATGCTGCAGACTGTGGCTCTGCCACATGAGGCCCTCATCATTTTTAGAAAATACCCTTTTAGGTTTGCAGGGAGGATCCCAATAACCTCTGGATCTGATAGTGGGATAAAAGCTATCATTCATCAGATGGTTATATGTATATATTCATTAGTGAACAGAGTCAGAAAGAGCCAGAAAAGAGAGTTATGGGGGGAAAGATGTCTGGCTTCCATGGCACTGTGTCTAGTCAGTGTTGAAGGGAGGCAATTCCCAAGATGTTTTGTAGCTGGAGCCTAACAGAGCCTGAGGCTGAGATAGTGATTTAGGATGGCTGGTGCTAGCCTTGGGAATACCTCCTCAAAAAATTCTTATATTTGAAAACCAAGCTCCCCAACTGAAACTGAGGTTTTGGATGTTAAATGAAGTTTCACTTTTTTTTTTAATCTTTTTAAGTATTCCTATTTAAGAGCACAGGAAAACAAGCTTTTTGTTGGATTCTGAAGTGATATGAGAGTGATTGCATCTGATTTCATGCAAAATTTCAAACTGCTGTCCTACATTTTAAAATTTAATCAGGTTCAGGCTGTGCTTTGGTTGTTTTGCAGAGTGAACTGTCTCATGACCAATGCAATTGCTGACTGCTTTTCCGTCATGATACTGGTTGATGCAGTACTGCTGTTGTTCGAAGTCATTTTAATGGTCTGATAGTCACAAAACTGCACTCAAAACAATAACTTCTCCAAGAAACATTTTCTGAAGCTCAAGGTCAATCTTTATTTTCTGGCTTAATGAAAAATTTGAAAACTTCCCACGCGGGATCTCTGCACTCAGCATTTGCAGATGGTTGTAACACGACCTGAAGTTTTTGTACTAATTTGCAACTTCTTCAGGTATCATTTTTTAGCTGACCTCAACGAACTAGTCTACCAGGACTATGAAATGTTGGAGAGTGACCTAATGTCCACCTCTACAGGATCAAATCAATCTTCCAGCCTGCACACTCAGCAAAGTGAGTGCTGACACCTCCAGAATCTATGCATTTAGATCAATATCATTTCATTTAAATGAAGAAATTCTGTTGCCAGGATTATTTTGTCTGTTGTATTACCCAAATATCCATATGGGCTATTGTACTGAATATTGCATTCTTCCTAGTTATTCTTATATTATCTTGAGGAGTTTTCCTATGTGTCACCTCACAAATGGCCAGCTTTCACATGGGGTTTCTTTAAGCATGAAGCTAGACTAAGTCCTAAATAACATTGTCAAAAAATGTCCTCAGGCCAAAGAGTCAAGAATTTCCAATAATTTCTAAAATTATTTTGGGCTCTTCCAGGATGTAAAATCCTATAGAAATAGAGGGCACTTAAGAACTGCTGAGGCCATGTTGTGCATTTAAGCCATTTTCAGATACTTTGCACTTTTTAGAAAATTTTCCATTATCTGAAGCCAAATTCATGTGGAATTCTTGCATAAAATACTTGATGGATATTTTTATAAAGTCCAGATTTGTGCCAAATACTTTTTTTAAGAAAGCTGTTTTACCTGAGAGACCTCAAGCCTTAGCCAATGCCTGTGCGGTCTGTGACACATTCACTTTGAATTCTAATCTAATTCTAATAAAATGTCTGTGACTTTTGCAGCACCCTCTTATGGGATAGGGCGGCATTCTGAATTACTGCCTCATTAGTGAGAAGTACCTTGAAACATGTCCCTAGAGTCCCACAGCATCCGATAATAAAATAAGATAATAATGAAAAATACAGATTAAATGATGTTGCCCTGTCCATCTATCTATCTGTCTGTCTGTCTGTCTGTCTATCTATCTATCTATCTATCTATCTGTCATGATTGGTAAATCAAGTGTACAAACACTTGATCTGAAAAGAGGCTACTATTTCATGGCCTATTTAGTACTGCTATAAGGGCATTTCATGAGAATGTATTGTTCAAAGCTGTGAAAGGAATAACATATCTTACAAAATGACAAAATAAAGGCATTACTGCTGAATTGACAACATAAAGAACTAGGAGGAAAACATGCCAGAGATGATTTATGGATACCAGAACACTGCTGTAACTGGAATATTTTTTTTTGTCTGCTGAACACCTTACGGAATTTTCTTCCACAAGGTCTGGATTACATTCTTTTTCAACACAACATCTGGGTAGAAAACGTTGTTATAGACAGGATATTTTTTGAGACAAAAAGCTTCTTTCTGTTGGAAAAGCATTTCATGTTTTATGCTACAAGGAGGCTTCTGTGGCTATACATCTTTTGTGACTGTGAGATCTTTGGGGCAAGGTCTCATCTCTTTCAAAGTGTAAGATACACCTTACACACACTGTTCATCGTTGATCATCTTTTGTTTTGTTTACATTGAGCCCGTTAATGAAATGTGGAGTCTGCTTGTTTGGTATGCTCTGAGACAGAGCTGAGACAGCCTGTCCCAAAAGAAATGTGTGAAGTGAACTCCCCCTTGGAGCCTTTGACATTTCTCCTTTCTCACATGCTGCCTTTTGTCTAAAATAGGTCATCTGGAGTTCAAATACCTGGTGGCCCTTTGTGCATGGAAAAATCAGTACCTTTCTGGATTTTAATTTTAGTCAATGGAGATTTTTACACCCTTTTTGTCTTGGAAATGAAGCAAAAGTAATCATCATATAAATCTAAGAACAAACAGTAGAGCACCCAAACCTCATGCTGTAATGACCTGGAAACTATTGTACCGGTGAAATAACCCATCTGAAATGTCTGAGAGGTTCATCATAATGGTGACCAAAACAGAAAAGGATGGGTTCCACAGATACACAGCATATCTATGAAAAACATGGGAAGTTTCAAATTTTCCATGCCACTTTTGTCTTTATGATCAAGTCTTTAAAAAAATGTCCTTTAAATCAGTTTTTCTCTGATACTGTCTTTAGCTGTTCATCAGCAATTATTTTCCACTTTTCTCCAGTTAACCTGAATTGATTCAAGGCAGTTCCTTTCTAGGCTATCTGAATCTGTACTTGCTCCTCAGGAAGAATAGCACCTTTTCACAGCTTGCCACTCAAGTTTTGGCAAAAGGTAAAATTGCAGCCATGAGAAGATTTTTGTTCTTCTTGTCCCCCAATTTTGTTCAAGCTACGTGCATTCTCCTGGAGGACACTTGCAGAAGTTACAGAACAGCAAATGGTGCATCAGCTAATTCAAACCTAGAGATGCAACAGTTTTTGTAAACAGATGATACTTGGGTAGTACTCTGTGGTGTGTAACAGATATGAAATCAAAACAGACATTAAGGAGATTTCAACAACACTCAGACTCAACCAGCTGGAATAGTAACTGTAGCAAGCAGCCAAGTTCAGGGCAAGGGAAAAAGATAAACAATGACCTGGTGGTGATGGGTGAGCTTCAGTGAAGTTAGTATGATGCCTATTTACAAAAATATGCTATTATAGAGAGTTTAGGATCAGAATAAGTAGGAAAACAAACTTTAGAAGCAGAGGCCACTATGAGATGTTGAAACACTCCCTGCAAATGCCCCAGTTTTCTTTCTGGAGCTTCAGTGCTTCCATTGTAGGTGGTGGCAATGATTGCAAAACGGCAGAAGAACAAGAAAGTTTTGACTTCTGTACAGCATTGCTCTGCTCTGCTTTATCCTCCTGCTACTTCCAATACTACAGAGGCCAATTCCACTTCTGAACATGTTGGCAGAAATTTTTCCTCCCATTCCTTCCAATATGAATCTTCTCCAAACACAAAAGAAGTAGCTTCTGGAGGAAGGGAGAGAGAGGCAAATGAAAATGCACATTTGGAAAATTCTTCACAATTTTCATGAAGATATTCTTAAAGAAAGGACAAAGTAATGAAAGGTCAAAGGGTGAGAACCTGGTGTGGACTTGAAGTGAGCAGCACTCAGACCTACTCCTGCGAGGAATTTCCAGGTGCATGTTGAAGCACTGCATGATATAGAGGATATCTGCAAGTGATTTGATATCTAGTATGCAGAATCAAGCTTTAATCCACTCAGTGATGTATGGATAAGACACCTGGCCAACATCTGGAAAAACTTAAAACAGGAGGGGGTCCGCTGCATTCTTTCAAATAGTTTTTGCCTATTACTGTTTCCCCAGAAATTGTTTCCTGTGTGTGCTTCGTTTTCAAGTGCATGAAAATAAGAATTCGCTTTCCAGATCTCCATTTTGTCAGTTCAGAGAGATGAAAAAGGTGTACAAGAGTAGATGAATAAGAGTCAACTCTGAATTTGCCCTTCAAACCTTCTCAAGTGCCAAGAAAAGCACAATGACATGAACTGATAAGAAGTCATGAATGAAGTAAGGATGCTGGCACTCACTAAACCAGGGTAACTGTCCCATTAAGATTAGATGAAGTTGTCTTAACTGAGGGTATCAGCATGTCCTACTTATAGCAAAACAACAAATCGCTGCAGATTGTGGAGACTTATTATGTTCCTATAGAAGTAACATAAAGCAGCTTTGGAAGGCCATTGTGTATGTGGTTGGTGAGGTTTTTTAAAGGTGCAGAGTTTTCTGATGCAGTTAATGCGATATCACCCTGCGGAGAGTCAGAGAGGAAATAAACCTCTCCAGGTGGTATTCAGGAAATCTTGTTCCTGGTGACGTTGCTGCCTCTGAGCCAGGAGCTGCTGTGGCAGTCAAAGGGCAGGATGGTGAAAATCGAATCGAAAAGGCACAGTTTGTCCAAAGAAAAAGTCTTTAGCGTTGAGATTTGCAGGGCATGAGGCTTGTCTGTTCTTCAGCTGACCAAACTGGGCACAGGGCATGTCCAGCACTTTGTCCAAAAAGCCAGCCTGAGACACAGAGGTGGCTTTTGTGTTAGCCCTGAGTTTGTTGGCAGTACATGGGTTTTGAGAGTAAAAAGACTGCTGTAGGGCAAGATTTTTTTTTTAATAAATGGATTTGGTCTCTGAAGCAATTGTTCTGTGGTTGCCTGTCAAGGACATCTCTGCCCCAGAGCTTTCCACTGGAAGGCAGAAACAGCTCCGATGCGAGTGGTAAGTACCGCGCTGGTAAAAGACTTGCCCTTTGCTCAATTTTTAGGGATACTGTGCTTTTTAAGTACAGCAATCTGTCTTTAATAATGTTACGACACACAGAAGTACTGGGAACAAAATGATCTTTATTTTCTGGCCATAGTAACATGACATGGGCGTGAGGTTACAGCCAGTTACACTTTATCCAGTGGCTCTTATGGTTATTGTTATAAAGCTTTATCCTTGTTATCATCAGGATGGTCTTGAATTCATTTTTCCTTGTTCTCACAGTGTTGTAGCCAACATGGCCTGTACCGTTCTGTCAGATATACTGGATTTGTATCATGTGGTTTAAAGCAGATTCTGGGAGAAACTTCAGCCCACATAGAAAATCTTCTGACTGCTTAGCCTTATTCCAGTCTAAACCAGCACCAATGTTTAAAAAAATAAAAGCGAGTATGCAGCTGCATGTGTGCAAACTGAGTACAATGTACACGTGTTTACAGAGTGAAAAAAAGAAAAAATCTATTTTACTAGGCTGTATTTATAAGCCACCAGGCACTTTCCTCTCTCCTGGGAGTTTGGAGATAGTCTTCAAATGATCCTTAGCTTTACAAGGCATGAAAATAAATTTGGAGCTAAAACAGGCAGATTCTTGGCAGGGTTTTTCTTTCGCTCTGCCCTACGCAACTATCAGTGCAAACCAGGGCCAATGTCTTTGGCTGCGAAAAAGAAAGAGCCTATAAAAATAGTACCACAATGTTTTATGCAGGGTGTGTGGCCATAGTCATGTTAAAAGAATAACACAAGTATTATTACAATAAGCTCTCTATACAAAGAATTTGCTGAAGTCAAATGATCAATTTTTAAGAGTTAACATTTACAATAGGACTGGCCCATATGTTCAATTGTTGCACTAGATGAGAAAATGAAAGATCAAGCACTTCTAAGGATTTCTGAAATGTTACAGTCAAATTCCCATCTGTGTTTGTGTATGAAGTGGCTCTGATGGAGGACAGCAAAGCAAGAGCTCTCCTTCTGCAGTTAGAGGGGAACCGCAGAGCTGCTTTCTGGCAACCAAGGCATTATCCAACCTGCAGACGTTGGAACGTCCGTGCATCAGGGGCTGGCAAGCACATCCTTGCAGCTACACCCATGCCAGACCCTCTTCCCCGAGGGTCTGCTGCAATAAGGTGCTGAAAAGCAATGCCCAAGTTGAACCCTTTCCGAAAACAGAGAGGAAAGAACCGAGACAGGAAAGGTCCCGCAACAGCTCACTTAACCTCAGGGCCTTCTTCGGATGTTGGCAATTTAAGCGATGAACTTGCTGTTCCACAACTAATCCAGTCCTGTAAACAACCAATTTAAAAGCAGGTGGATAACTCTTACTTTACAACACAGGGAACTTGAGGGAAAACAGAGAAATTGGGTAAAAAGATAATAGTACCGTTCAGAGAGAATGAAGAATTGGAATATGGCCCAATATATCCTACATTCATGAGTCGTGAAAAACAGAATTTCTGTCACAATGTTATCCAAGAAACATTGTCTCCTGAAGTGACAATTAGTTATAGTGGGGTAAAAGTTGCACATACATCTCAAGAGTTCTCTCAGTGGTTTGCACTGAATTATTTGCTAGGGTGGGTAATAAAATATGCTACTTCTCATCATGTCTGAACACTTCTCATCCTGTCTGAATACATGTTTTCATTCTTCTTGGAAACGTCTAAATTTTATTCAATATGAATTCTTTGTTATCCACCATAAGACCTCCTGGCACTAGAAATTTACTTTAAAGAATGATTAATGAGGTTGAATGTTCCAGTTCTTCCATATAGCAAAAGGCAATACTCAAATTTGCTTCAAGGTGCACCGGATCAGATGGTGGGTAAATTTCTGCAGTCTTGGTTATTCCAGGCTGGCTGCTGCTAGAGCAGCAAAGCAGCAGGGTAACATTGATTAGATGCTTTTCATCTGCCCACTGGAGGACAGACACACCAATGCTTTCCTAGAACCGATGACATTTGGGTATCTGACAAATGTAAATGTTTTGAAGATATATGGCATACCGCCCTTCATAGAGGCAGTAGCACAGTTTTACTGGTATTAGGCTTTAAGCCCTGCCTGGACTTTTGCAGCAGCCCCAAAACGCAGCAGTTGCAGAAACAGAGCAAGAAGTAGCACGCCCGGCTGAGATCAAGGATGGGCAGCAGCAGCTCTCCTGGGCACTTGGAGGCAGGGAGGAAATGAGGAGACAGCAGGCAGTTGAGAATCTGGGCACACTGACTCGAGCTGTTGTGCAGCCCAGAGTGGGCTTCCCTTCACCAGCGCCATCCCCAGCTTCCTTCGGCAATGGCAGCCTACAGAAGGACGTTGCACAAAACCCATCCTTGGATAAGGTTAACATTTCTCATTGCTACCCATTGCAATAGAGCTGTAGCTGAGGAATATCTGGAAAAAAAAAATAATATTCATGAGATCCTGCTCTTGGAGGATCATACCAAACATTCATGGGACTGCCATGGGGGTCCTGGTGGGACTGATGATATTTATTTGACTAAACACTTGGTTATGGGAGAAAAATAGATTCAGAATTTTGTTACGTTTTGAAAGAAACCAAGAATTTCTGTCTCTTTCAAACAAAGCCAAAGCTCTTTGAAGCACAGCTTGCAAAAGTCAGCATAGGTTTTTCTACAATTTCTTCTGTTCCTTCATTTGAAGGCAATGTTTCAGTTAGTTTAACTGCAGTCCATACTTGTGTGGCTAGGAGCTAGCTGCCAAGGAGTTGTCAAGATTGACAGCACTTGGAGACAAAATTGGAGAGGAAAAAAAGGACTGTGCTTCTTCAACCTTTTTAACAAGGTGCAGCAAATTTAGAATTGCAAAGACATGTAGAGACTTGTTATTCATAAGACTACATTGACTAATTAATGGAAAAGTCATGATTTATTTAAAGAAAAGAGGCAAGATTGGGAGATAAATTACTGCTCAATATCCAGTACATTGTGCTTTCTGTTTGGTGGGAATTGTTTCTGTCAGCAGTAAGAATTAGGTGTAATTAGAAAATTGTCTCTTGTGATCACTTGAGTCCTGGATTATTAAAAAAAAACCAAGATGCTTCTGGCATCTGCAGGTGTTCTCAGCACGGAAGAATCCTGGCCTGGTTAGTCCCTGCCATTGCCCTTTTACCAGATGCCTTTTATCGAAACAGCGATATTCTTGAGGGAGTTGCATGGTCTGAGGACCAGTCAACGAATGCACCATGATAAGCATGTCTGAAATGAGTGTTGTGGTGCCAGCTCCAAAGTAATCACGGTGCCATGAGCAATTTCCTGTGGTGTATATTAACTAAATACCGTCTTGTGAAAAAGATCAGCGAAGCACCCTTCGCACAGTTATACAGACCAAAAGCAGTCGCTCTGCCTGCTAAAATCCTATGATTTGTTTTACACTTAGCTCCTCTGGAGGAAAAAGAAAAGTGCGTTTAACCTCCTCTTGCAATGGTATTGTTTTTGCAGATTTTAAATATGAAGAGCTTTCCTGGAAGAGGTTGTCAGTCTCACGGAGGCTGCAGAGGTGACAAAGGAGCTGCTTTCATCACCTCGAGGATGTGGCTCCTCATCTCTGCTGCAGTGAAGGCAGCCCCTGGAGTGGCCCCGCACCCGGCTGGGTCCCTGCTGCTTGGCTGGAGAAAGATTGCACCACATCTGTGACTTCTCTCTTGTGTACAAGCGTTATAAAATGCAAAGAGAAAAAAGTGCAACATATCCAAAATGATGTTTTGAATTGTCAAGGTGAGCAGCTCACTATCACTCGGTCAGAAAACAGTTTATTTGTACGCTCGGGGCTTTCTGCGTCCACATTGGGTTGCAGTTCAAGGGCTTGAGTCCAGTCCCAAAAGAAATGGAGGGATGCACCCATTTATAGCTACTTCAGTGGAATGGGGACAACTGGGAAAATTAACAAAGGGAAAGTGGGAGGGAATGAAAGCCCAGGAAAATACTAAACTGTTCACTCGCCTTTGCCTGGACTGTTTGTGCAATTGCAGTGTAAAAAACCTAACCAAACCACATCTAAAAATTGAAGCATTGAAGTTATTCTATTGACGTTTCGTACCATATCAAAAGCACTTTTTCTGCATTTTTGTAGGGGTTTGTGTTTTAAAGGAAACATTAATGAAATGTATTACAAACATAAGGCCCAGTTCTGCTTGTACTTTTTCTGTTAGCATGGAGCTGTTCCAATGCTGTTAAAGTCAATGGGAGGAGTATCTCAGTGACAGGACCGGTCTGGACCCACAGGAAGTGCTGGCAAGGTGACAGAGGAACTGTACTTAATAAGGTCATTTGTAACCTCTCCATGATGTGAGCAGCTGTGTAGTAGCTCTGTTGCAGAATCAGATCTATGAACCAGACGTTATAATTACAGTATCCTGTTAGGCCATTGTTGGGTGAAGATTTTTTTTTTTGAAGTTTCTGGATTTGGTAATTTATAATGCTTACAATAATTGCGCTGTATTTTTCCAAAAAGAAATGTCCCAAACTGTAAAACTGGAAATTATATTATTTTAGAGCTATTATCATGTTTCCTGTAGTTTATCTTATGGTTGCTTATCATAGCTGTGATACAATAGAGCATTTAGAGATGTACTTTAGTGCCTCTCTTTCCAGAGTACTATTGAAGCTTACTTTTCAATGTTTTTTTTTCTTATTAGAGATGCAGGTATGAATTAGGGCATATGGGCTGAGTCCAAAGCTATTGAATTCAAGAGTAAGTCTCTGACTTCAGGGGATGTTAAATCAGTCACTTTGGCCAAACATTGAAATTTCAGTGTTTTCTTGTGAAGTGTTGAAATGCAGGAATCAGTCTCAGATCAGATCCATCTTTCTTGACTCTTTTTTATCCTTGGCTAAGCCTTCAAACAGCTTCTGTTGAAAATACAAGGTTTGTTACCATCTCCAACATGAGCAGAGATGGTTAATTTCTGAGGAATCATAGTACGAACAGTCTAGAAAATGAAACTCAGAAGTGAATATTCTTCTCGTGTTGACAGTCCGCTTACAAAAATGCAGAGTTGTGTGAAGAAGTGATACTCCATAAAAATAAGCACATGCACTATGAACTATGGTTGGCAACATTTAATAAATGCTGCAGTTTAGGCATGGAACATATGTTTTGTGTGAGTGATTTTCCTTTAGTCCTAAACTAAACGATGCTATTTCTTACAAACTTTCAATAAGAAATCCCTGAAGGGTTAAAACTTTTGATTGATTGCTATCCTTTTTTTTTTCTTTTTTTTTTTTTTCTGTTTTCCCTGCAGAATGAGCTTCAGAGTGCATAATTCTCGCTCCTGGACAAATTAGGAAGAGAAAAAAATGCCCTTTTTATAGCAAATACTTTGTAGGACAACAAGTATTCACAACATAGAAGTATCGGCTAAGAGAGCTGGGAAATTTTACCCAAAAATCTGCTGAGAGGTGAGCAATAGTAATCAACTAGCACATTATCTGAAAAGTAAATTATGCATCCAGCCAGACTAACTATGCTAAAATGAGTGGCAGGAGAAGATGTCAGGATTTTTTTCTTTATGACCTCCATTGGTATGTGTTCATTTTTTTTGGCACTGACCCAAGCCCCAAGTGTATACAGTTGAACAAGGGGAAAAGGCAGCAGATTTTATTGATTCATAATATGACTTGCTGTAATGTTCTGAGGGAAAACAAAGGGCTTATGTTAGCTATAAGGTACTGTAATATATATTTAACTGGTATAAATTATAAGGTTGTCTCTCCTTAAGAGCATAAAATATAAGGTTTTTTCAGAGTCAGTCTGAAGAAAAAAATGATTAAAGCACTGTCCAAAGTAGACAAATTCATCAAACAAACTCAGTTATTAAAAGAACACAAACTTATGTATGAATTATTTGCTCCTGCTCAGTTTTACCAAAGGCTGCTAACCATTCCCAGTCCGAGATGAAGGGTAATTTTGTTCTGAAGACAGCACCATGGCACGTGATGTATTGCAGAACGGGTCAGGTAACTTGATTCAGTTTATCTCCTCGATGCTGTTTCTAGCCAAACTTCTTAAGAGTGGGAAACATCATTTTCTCTAAAAGTTGGGTTCCTTTTGACTTAAAACACTGTGGGGTTTTTATAGATCCAAATAATTTCCAGAGATTCCTGCCTCTCTCTCTGTGTGCTATCCTGAAATGTATCTATTACAGTGCCTTCAGAAGCACTGTAAAGACTGAAGACTGGAGTGGAGGCTGCTGTGTAGTAGCCAGGGTCTCGGCATGTCAGGGACACCCTACATGGGGGCAATCAGTGGGTTGCTATGGGGGAGTCGTAGGGCAATGGATTACACGAGACAAGACAGAAGGCCTTGCTTATGTAAAGTTCGTGATGAGCCTGGGGTACCAACATCTCAAACTGTTTGTAGCCATCCCAAAACCTACGTTACCTCTTCTAAGCACCAAGAAAATTGTATTTCTTAGGGAAAACTGTAATTTCTCAGATGCACTATTAATTTTAAGTCTGGAATTGATATGTGACCAAAGTAAAAGGGCTCCAAACCTAATCAATTGAATATAAATCCTGAAGTTATACACACAGCACGGATCACTGTAGAATTTGCCAAACCAGCTATCTAAAATGTAGCTAAAAAGGGTTATGAATAGCTAGGGTGAAATTTTGGCTCTCTGAAAAGAGTGGGAATTCTGCCATTGATCTGAACAAGGGTAGAATTTCTCTCTCCTTAGACTCCCCCCCGCATCTTTTCATTTTATTAGCCATTCTGCTTGCTGTTTGCATGCATTTTTATTTTACATGGAGAGATTATATTATGTCAGAATATAATATTTCACAATTGGCAACCCAACCCCCGACCTGCAACTGCAGTTGTAGTTGCCCGTAGGGAAGCAGCGAGTGGCTAATGGCCAGTAAACTGCAGTATCGAGGAGGGGTTACAAAGGAAGCAGAGCAGCGATGGAGCAGAGGAGGAAAGGGGCCCCTGCTTTGCATTCTTCTATGTGGGAGTCAGGGAGAAGCTGCAGCCATCTGTGCTCTTAGATGCTGCCTTTATGTACTCTACAACGGTAAAACTGGCTGCCGCAGTGGTCATTCAGGCTCTTTTTTTCCCCAGTCATTATCCAGCGTGAGCTGCAGCAGTTTGAACCTTCCTCCAACCCACTCATTGCGTATGTTGACTGTGGAGCTAGAGAGCCTGCTGTGGAGCTGAGAGGTGGGTGATCTGTGCTCCTTCTGCTGACATCTTTTACAAGGGATGTTTCACGCACAGTGGATGATGCTTCACTGGTGACTGGCAAAACACAGCTAGTAGCTGCACACAAAACACTACTTCTCTGGACTGAGTCCTGCTTTCTGACTTATTGGAGAAAGGCACGATCTCTTCCTTTGGCAAATCTTCCAATCCATCCATCCTTATTCTTATTTCTTTATAAGGGAAATGTTGCCTCCAGTAAAAGAACAAATTCTTTAAAAATACACTCAGTACATTTGCTGCTGATGTTTCTCTGTTAGCTTTTGTTAACAGTTTCAAGGAAGCTTTCTCTAAGTAAAGAAGGCTTTCAGGATGCAAGCCAGCCCTCCAAAGGCAGCGGCTAAAATGCTTTGTGCACCCCTTTGCTCACAGCTGTGGTCCCAACAAAGCTGCAGTCCTCAGTGGCATTGCACTGTATCATGTTATATTTGCAGTCCTTCTGGAATGTTTTTTTTCCGTATACTTTATCCAGAGTTTGGTCATATATTATCCTCCTGACAACTCGACACCTATAAAAATTTATGAATTTGTATTAAAACCAATACTTGATTATGTCAGTGTTTATGAGGCTTCCCATGAGCCCTATATTCTTCAGTTGAATCTAGCTATAGCCCCTCATAATAATAATAAAACAGGCCATATTTCACCATTTCTCTGTTAACATGACTCACTGCTAGCAATTACAGTAGCTACCAGCTCACACTTTTGTTGATTTTAAGGATTTGCTGCCTTGTAATGGTCTTTGCTGATCTAAACACGCATAGACATATATTCAGTGGGCCTCCTTAACTAGAAATAGCTGTGGGTGCATTTTTCAGTTTTCAGAGAACAACGTCTATCTACAGTTATTCACGCAAAAGTGTGTAGTGACTCATAATGAATGCGTAATTGTGGGTTTACGTACTGATAATATGAAAAAATTGACACCATGAGGTCCATTGTGTTTGCAAATGCTCCGGATATGGAGATCGACAGAAAAAAATAAAGACAAAAAAGCAAATAAGCAGCTTCTTCCTGCAGCAACCCTCTTCTTTTTTCCATCCCTTACTTGTCTGAATCAGCCTTAAGTACTTCATTCTGGGCCTTGATAGAGAACTTGCGTGGAGTGCCAGCTGCAGCCCATACTCTTAAGCAATATATGAGTTGTCTTCTGGCTTCTGCAAGGGAGGGTGTGTGTTTCACCTAAAGTTAATATTTTACAGTCTGGTTTTGGTATTGTGCAATTCTTCTATCTTCATTATCCAGTTTGTAAAGTCAAACCAATGCATACAGTAAGACCATAAAGGAGAAGTAAGAATCTAGCATTTTAAATTAGAAGCAGTGAGTCTGGGGGATTTCTGAGCTTTAATACTAGCAGTAGTAACATACTACTACTGTTAGGGTAACCCTAAGCTAGACAAAATGCTAGCAATACAAAGTTTCTTACATCCTAAGAATGATAAAGTTCTTTTGAAAAATGAGTCAGGGAAGTAAGTTTTTATACAGATAAATATATATACATATAATATAAAACACACATCCACATTATCCTATTTCAGGATATCCTAATTACTACAGAGGAAGAACATGGAGGGGCACAAATAGTATATGTGAAACACAGGAGCGAATTTCTTTTAATTTCCATTTCTTTGCTTCCCATAACACACAGCTATAATATTTCTGTAATATGAGAACTCCACAGGGATAATTTTTGCTGGTTTGAAGGATGAGCTTGATAGAAGTTGGCTCCATAAGTTATAGCTGTACATAAATTTACAACTCTTAGCGATGAATATATAACATATACACAACTTTTAGCCAACAGTTATATAGCATTGTAACATATTTTATGGAGAAGTAGAACTATGATGATTCTTAAACTTTTTAGTTCCTTCTGTATCAGATTGTATCTCCAGGCAAAGAACAGATGACTTATGCCTAAGTTTAAATGATTTTGAAGTTTTAAATTTAACAGATGTAGATAGCACTAGTACTACTCCCCAAAGATTTTTTTCATGTCTCAAAATACCTCATATGACTTAATTATCTCAAGACAGTGGTGCAAAACCCCTTCAGGATGATAGGTCATACTTTTCCAAGTCAGATTTAAGTTCCACTCCTATGGAAAGCATTTATTGCATTTGCAAAGCTTGAGATTGCTGGCAACAGTAGTATGTTGCATTTTGGAAAGTCCTGCGGGACATGTCCCTATAGCCTATACCAAAACCAGGGATTTAGAAAATTAAGCAAAAGGGGAGAGAAATTGGTAGGCTATTCTATGGGTATAGAAAGCCTTATCTTTCCTAGAAAATTTAGCGTTCTAGAGCAATCATATAAACCTCTTTTGATAATTATTGTACTGCCAAAAATGTGGGCAATGAAAGGTAAATGGTTTTGAAAATTATAAAAATGAATAACTTAAAAGTTGGGATCCAGATTCACAAGAGCAGTTAAATATTGTGTAGGTCAGGAGAAGGTGGTGGTTGCTCCTTTACACCTATTGCAGCAGAATAATTAGACAACATTCCTCTTTCATTCAAAGCAAAGTTTGGAATCTGTATCTACCATTTTGCAAGAATATTTCCTAACCTGTGAGGTGGTCAGGATTTTTTAGTCAGATTTCTACTTTAAAGGTTTCAGGAAAGGATCTAAATGCACGCTTTCCTTGCCTTCTTAGTGCTCTGACTACTGGGTAAAGAATATAAAAATGCCAGGATTTTTTCTTTCTCTTCCTTATACTTGCAAATGTGATTGATTGTGAATCTTGCCTTTTACCTCTACTGAAAGTTTCCTGAGCATGAAGCAATTCTTACACGCAGTTCCTGTGGTGGTGATTCTGTGAGAGGTGGTGGCAGTCACTGGTACAGATGCATACATCAGAGCTGAAATGCAGCACACTCCAGCTTGTGCTCTCACTCTCTCTCTCTCTCTGCTTCTCTCCCTCCTACAGTTAAAGTCCAGGTAGTTTCTGCATAGCTGTGTGAAGGTCTTAAGGGATATTTGGATGATTATGCAAAGCTGGCTTGCAGTCTAGCTATATAATTAGTAAATACACAATTTATTTCACTAACATAAATCATATTCCTACATAGAAAGTAATAAGTTAATATAAATAAATTTTGTAAAATATGAGGAACTAATTTCAAGGTCAAGATAGAAATGGCAGACAAGAGCATTCCTTTTAATTATTTTGCTATTACAGATTTCCTTTACTTTTATTGCATCATAATTGTTAACTAGAGACAATTGTAATTTAAAATATGATACTATTTCCCTAGATAAAAACTGGAAATATTAGTGTTAGGCACTATGATTCTATGATTTGCTAGTAGCAGCTTGTAACATCTCCACCTGGTGGTTATTTCTCTGAGTAACGAGCCTAGACTGCTGCATCTCAAATGGTAGGTTAGTTTTGCTGTGGGACTACAGGTTCTCTGAACACAAGTATCATACATTGAGAGGTTTTAGCTCAGAGATTTTTTTATAAAAATGCCTATTGTACTGAATTTAGATTAAAATCAGTTCTTTTTTCATGCTTTCATCGGACGTTATTAAAATTTTATATTTTAGGCGACATCAATAAAAGGGAAGTCAGGGATAAGTGACCACAGAAACAATAAACATATAGGGTGACTGAAACTGTGCAATTTGAAAAGAAGTGTTTCTTACATACAAAATGCCATCAAATCAAATAATGAGATGACCCAAGAGATGAGTCAAGAAGATGAATTATCTTTTACTCATCAAAATATTTGCAAGCATCCTCATATTTGATGAAAAGAATGCATACTACGCACAATAATATTCACTATTTTGAGTGGGAAAGTGTTATTGGCCCTGTTTCACAAGGGGAAAGCTAACTTAAGAGAGAAAGTGCCTTTTCACAAGATAGCAGAGCGAGACCATGATGGAAAAGAAGAGTAACCCAGACTTTCTGTTTTACAGTCCCTGGTGTTTTACTGTTAGATCTGCCATCTCTCATCTTGATTTAGCATATTAATAATATCAGGAAATTGTCTACTCAACTCTAAGAAACCTCAGATCACACTAAGCACTAGTTGCAGAAGTTGAGCTGCTTTATTTTTGCTTTTTCAATTTCCAAACATAAGAAAAATGTCCCATGATGTATCTGGCATTTCCCTGATCACAATAAGCCAGAAAAATTAGGACATAAGCTCTTTTGTGGTATTTTGGCACTTCCTGCTCAGCATTTTAAAATTCCAGGACAGGCAAATAAATAACTGTAATTATGTTATCTAGGCTTTCAAAAATGCCACAAATACTTTGGTTTGATATTTTAGATGAAGGTGTCCCCACCTTTTATTTCCAAGTCCAGTTCTCATTGTAAGCTTGATTTTATTTTGTCTTTATTTATTATTTGTGGCTACTTCACCCTTCTTCATAGAAATCTTTTCTGGTTTTATTTTAGTAATTGTAACTTACTCTATAGCGTAAGTAGCATTTGCAAAAAGCTACTCAGCAGCCTTTTGTAATGCATCATATAAAGGGAGTACGATAAAATCATTTGACATAATGGCATGAATATAAGGAGCATCATTCCTTTGTTCTCCATTTATAGAGATACCTTTTAGACAGAAAAGCTGTAATTGCTCTGGTCACTGACCTTCTATTTATTTTTTTTTGGAGGGTTTTGTCATCCTGCTAAAAGCAGTACCTTTCTTCCAAGTGATGATCCTGTAACTGCTGTGGTGGGTCCAGGATGCCCCATCACACACTGCTGATGTTTTTCCCCATCTCTGTGACTCATCCTGGGACAGACAGTGGTACCTAACGTGCCCTTTCTGTTCCCCATTCTTACCGGCCAGTGCCCAGTCCCTGAACTGAGAGGAACCATGATTGAAACTGAGTATTCATCTATTAGTAGAAAGAATGAGACTACTTTTTTTTTTTTGCTGACAGAGCTCTTTTTTCTGTACTCAGTGTCCTATGGAATATTTACCCAAAAAATGTCTAGGAGGGCTCAAAGGGTCAAATGCATCTCTTCTAGCTCTAGGCACCACAAGTAGCAACAAAACTGTGTCTAGTTAAAAGTCTAGAAAATGATATTTTTTCCTATCTGAATAGCCTTCTGGAGGCGAGGCACTGAAACTTACGTGGTATGATTCTTTGTGGCAGCCTTGCAAAAGCATTGGTTTGGGTGCAACTGTGGTTGTGTATTCTGAGAGCTGATGATGGAAAAAAAAAGATATTTTATACTCCTGTCAGAAGTGACTTGTCCCAGTGAGCGTGTGAATAAGATTTTGAATAGTTAGAAAATGCTTGGTAACGACAGTCCAAAGTAGTCCAAAGTGTTAGAAGAAATGTCACTCCATGGGGAATGAGACTGACAAAAGATTAAGTCTTGGAGAGCTTTTGTTAAATTCAGAGATCAGTTGAGATGTAAATCTGACAGAGGAGGAAAGGAAGCGGTTTTGACAACAATAGCAAGGAGTGTATCATGGGCATATGTAGTCTGTGCTTCCTAAGCAGAAGGTAGAGTTTTGAGGTGGGGAAAAAAGCTGGGAGGAGGCGCTGTGAGGGTGGTGGATGATGAGGAAAAGTGGTGAATGTGGCCAAACATGGAACAGATTAATCTAGCTCAATATAGATGTCTTCACTGTAGGTGTCAATATCTAAGCTAGTCATCCCAGCCTCCCTCATGGGGCGTTCTCAAAGGATTAGTCAGAGAGGATGTATTCCTCACTCATAACTCCACACAATTGCTTTCTAGTTGTTAGCATGTGAACTGGTCATGGACTTTTATAGTCAGTACAGAAGAGGAAGCACTTTGAGGGCATGGTTAATGCCCTCATGAAGTAGTCATGTAAAGTAAATCATAGACAAATCATGCTAAAGTTTCTCTTTTCTCCAGTGACTACAAAGACAATGCAGATTGATAGCTCGAACACAACATCTGAAGAGTAGGCTGTGATTTAGGCTAGAGAAACCATTTCTTGTTCAATTAATCTCCAGAGGGTCCAAATTATGCTCTCTTCTTACCATTGAAAAAGACCTAGAACTTGCTGAAGGACTTCAACTCCAGAGCTGTGATGCCACCCATCTTGGCCACCCTTGTCCCCAGCTGCTGGCTGCGTAGCATGGTGTAACCCCAACTCTGGTGTTCAGAGCTGTCCAGACCATTTAGTAGTCATTTTAAGATTAGGTACTGATGATAGGAGATGGAACTCAAAGACACAGTTTGATTTCTGAAACAGAATAACCCAAATAGAAAATGTGGTTCTGGTCTGTGTTCCCTCATGTGCAGTACAGTTTTGATCACCATATGGTGACTAAGCCATACTGCCCTGCTTTACCAGCAAGATTTCAGAATGCTACTGTATTAAATAACCACGGAGCTTTGAAGAGCAGATCAGTTGAAGGATGGGTGGGCAAACTTTAAAAGGCTGAAAAAGTTTGTTCAAATAACACATTCAGGATGCTTATTGGAAAATAATTGGTGTGGAAATCAAGCTTCAGTGCCTCCTTGTCTCAGACATTTGCAAGGCTGGAGGAAAACCACACCTTTCAAACTTGTGCTCTGCCGAAGTTCAGTGAGGCTCCAAAGAGTTTTTGAAATGTTAAACTTTTCAGCATTTTTTCCAAGAGGGAAAATTTTGCCCCATTCTGTTTGAAAAAGTCCGCCTGCGACTAATTAAAAGCAGCATGTAGCACACGTTGTAACAGTGCCGTTGTCGTGAGCCCCCTAGGTGGTCCTGAAGACCACAGGCATTTGCCTCCCGTGGGTTCGGGCAGGCGAGGGCTAGCGGTGGTGCTGCTCCCATCGGCAAGAGCCCCAGGAGCCCTGACTCAGGCAACGCCTCCGATGAAGCCAGCTGGAGCCCTGCCTCAGCGAGGGCTGCAGGGTTTGGCCCTGAATGCTTCCAAACAGGATGGATGCTTCAGCCCAGGAAACGCTCTGCACAACAGGCCGTCGCCCCCAAATCTGCTTGATGTTAGTGGTATGTGGATACTGTGTTAATCTACTGCCACAGGGTAGAATAAAGCTGATGTTAAACGCCAACTGTACTTGCTTAGCCAAACCCTGCTCATCATCCTGTAGACTAAGAAATGCTTAGAATGGTCAAAACGTAAAATGTTTTTTTTTTAATCAGTGAAAGCATCTTAATTAGGTTTTAGGAGGTTGTGGGCTGTGCGCACATATGCACAAAATTCTATTACCCAGAGAATGAGTTCAGGATATAAAAGTCAGCCCCGTGTTGTTGAGTATGATCTGATGGAGAACATAAAGGGATGTACCCTGTTCCCTGACTGCTCAGCCGTCTGTAAAGTAGTAACAGCGGCGTTTCCCTTCCCAGCTCTTCTAAGGTATAGCTGGTCGCCTTCTATAGCACAGCTTGCAATACTCATGGTGGGCAATATTAACCGGGATAGAGCAATATCATGACAAAAATTTGAAAGCATGCTTTTTCTTTGCAGTTGAAGGGAAGTTCTGCTTAAAACCATTGCTAGCATGACATGCAACTATGCTGTTTATAGAAATTTAGATATATTACCTTAGATTTTACTGCAAGCCACTCCGTGCAGCAAAGAAAACACAAATACTGGTTTATTGATGTTTATCTTAAATTCATGCTTCATCTGCTAGAATACATATTTGGAGGTATTTAAATGAATACGTAAACTTCGGAAACTGACGTTTTCTGAAACTGGATTTTTATACTGATGATGCTAGCACTCTAAAAGAAAACAACCTTCCTTTTGTAATTAAGCAGAGCAGCTATTTATACTGCTGGCTCCTGGCTGCATTCCAGTACAAAGTGCACTCATGGCATCAATTTAAAGGGCATATGTTGGAGGGAAACACACAAAAGTGGTTTGGAAAGAGGTATGGAGTAAAAATTTCTAAGTGTGTAAGTCTCTTCAAGGAGGGAGACTTCAAGGACACTCAGCTGACTGAAAATTTTACCCAGGCTTACCAAAACCAGAAGATGATTTAAAGTTGGCCACGATCCTTGTAGCCACAGAGAATTCTGCACTTTTGGGATAGGTTTTATTTGAGTTACTCAAGACGTATTTGCTCTTATTTCTGTCTTAGAAGGAGGTCCAATTTGATTTAAATCATTTGCCTTGACTTCAACAGCAGCAGGATTAAGACCCGAATCATTCGTTGGGATTCAGAAATTTCTTTACCCCTTCTAATGTGAATACTTTTCTTTCTTCTTGCGAATTTTAGCTTCCATACTGACTTCTCTTTAGGTATGCCAGGTGCGTTATTAAAAAAGCCTACCTTTAGGAGAGCAAAGCATTTTTTCTCTAACGTTTCCAGTTTCCACCAGCCTAAAGAGGAAAAAGCCTAAGTCTGCCCTCGAGTGTGTACATTTTATTGCATAGCTGAAACCAAATTCTGCATGGAAACATTTTATCAAGTACCTTATTTTTCTACACATTCCTGGAGGACCTGCAAAGGAGGAGCTTGTCAGCTAAATTGAAAACATACTAATAAAGTTAAAAAGTTAATGGGAGACATTTGCAATTTCCCAATAATTTTCCTAGTGACTTAAACTCGAAATAACTGTGTATACTTCTGCTACTGTTTTCCTTACATCTTCATATCAAATGACATGCACAAGAATTAGTGCCGGATATCTACCATTTGTCGCACACCTATCAAATTATAGTTTTGCTAGGCAAACTTACAGTTCAGGTGGCCAGATCTCTGTTTGTCTGGGAGGCTATTTTCAATTACTTATAAGTAATAATGTGTGTTTTATAACTCAAACCACTTGTATAAATAGAGCTTAAAACCTTGTGACTGAAGCAATAAAATAGAAGCAAAGGTTTAACTGTTGTAACCTACTATTCAGTCCATTTAAGGGCAGTGGCTGAAATATAGTTCCAGACTCTGGGCCACTTTTGTGCTAACTAGACAACATAAAAATAATTTTTTTTCCTATAATGAGAATGATTATTATCCTAATAAAGGAGCTGTAATGATTGCTGCTTCTTTCAGTGAGCCTTGGTGAACCAAGACACTTCCACATGCTCTGCTAAAGAGTATGGGCTGACAGTGTTACCTTTGCCTTATATCTCCAGGCTTGCAAAAGGATGCTATTTAAATATATGGTTTTCATTTAAGGCTATGCAGAAGGATAGATCTGCAGGCCTTGGTTAATTCTGTCTTATGTTCTTCCGTGTCTTTTTTCCACCTCTCTGTTTACTATGACTAGACTATAGTATCTGAAAATCACATGGCTAGTCATGTATTTATACCAACTAATGCTGCACATCATCGGCTTCCTGACTGAAAGGTCGACAAATAGTTTTGATGGACTGACTAGCAGTTTCAAAGGATATCTTTTCTTTTTCTTTTTCATTCCCTTCAGAATAAAATTTTCTGCTCAGGCACCTATTTTATAAAATTTATGTATTTGCTAGATCTTCTTGACCTCAGGAAAAAAAAATAAAGTGACATCTTATTCCTTTCTTTTATCTGCCTTAAGCCTCCAAGAACATTCCTCTGCATTCTTGCCTATACTGATAACATCTTTTCTAGCTGCTAAAGAGCTGACAGCATATTACAGGGGTTGCACAGTACTGAACCCTTCTCATTTAGGTTTGGCCTGAATGCCAAAAATGCTGACCTTTTCTGTATTTAATGTTGCTTAGAAGAGGCATCTTTCCAAGTCTTAATATAATCTACTGCTGAACCTTCTCATCCTCCTCCACTTCCCCTCCCCTTCAATCTTCTGGCACTCCTAGTTCAATATATGGGATATGGACACCCTACATTGCCTGGCATATCCTTTTACATATATCCAGAGGTTCAGGAATTCTTTTGAATTCCTTAAGTGCTGCTGTATTTATCCTGCTAGTCAGATTCTTTTATCAGTTTCTGATATCAGTCTCTGTTTATCTTTAAGGATTTAATAGTCTGTCAGTGTAACTGGCTCATTTCTTTCCCACACAACCTTTTTTTTTGACTGTCAGCTTTTGCCCATCAATTCTTTTGAGAGAGAATTTTTTTGAATGAGGACTTCTCCTTCTCATAAAAAATACAGAGTAGAATCAGGAGCACACAGTATCATTTAACTTTTTTACTCCTCTTTGATACGAATGACTACATCTAATAATAGCCCAGACCAACTACTTTAGTTCTTCTTTGTCTATTTAATTATTTTTCAAAAGACAGGAGTGATTAAAACAAAATTTGAATTATGTTTTATGATCTGGACTGTTTCTGAAACATAGATGTGATCCATAGAAAGGCAAAAACTTTGAATAGCTGCCTTTGGATTTGCTCGGATTTTGCAGTTGGACTAGATAATTGTTGTAGGTCCCCTCCAACTGAAATTTCTATTCTATTCTATTCTAGATACGACTAAGTTGCCATTTTGGGTCATATACAAGGTGAACGATATGTTAATTGGCTCTCTAAGCCTGTTTTTCAAGCCATGAAATCAAATTATAATAAAATTCTAGAGCAGTTTTGAAAACTGGCATGCACCATAGAAATTTTTGTAAATAGTATCTATCATTTAGCACATGATTTTGATTTTCTTCACAGTTGCAGTGGATTTGCAATTATGTTTGCTGCTCACTTTAATGCCTAATTGACACCTATTTTGAAAGTAGAATCTAGTTTTCAGCTTGAAGAACAATTCCTATAATACTCCTTTACAAAATTCTAGCTCACAATGGACAAAATGCTACAGCTTTTACAGTTTTTATCCCACAGTCTTCTACCTGATTTGCCACCCATCCTGGATACTGAGGAAAGTGGTTTTGTAAGCCAACAAAAGAGCCACGTCCTGGGCCAGTTTGCTTCCAACAGCTGTCCCCCATGAAAAAAATAGTAGTTGGGTAATGCCTGCAGATATACTTTTCCAGACATAAAGATGCAGTTCTCAAAACTCAGTCCCATTAAAACTTATTCTTTTGAGCCAAGCCCAAACCATGGTGGTGCTGGGAATATACTTTCAACCAAACAGCACAAAGCCTATTCTCCACAGGGTTGTGAAAAACTCCCCAATAAGGGCAATAACAGCCCATGGGAAAACCATGCCAAACAGATGTTAGGATATAATTTCTGATGAGAAGTCCTATGCTCCCCAGAGATCATTTCCTCATTCACTGAGCAGATTCAGCCCTCCTGATGGAACAAGCAAATATAATACAATGGAAGGGATGTGTTGTTCTCTTTGTAGTTGGTGTAAGTTTACTCTATTAAATCCTGAAAGAGAGACTCCTTTTCAAGCACAAAGACACTCAAGGGGCAAGACATCCTTTATTCTAAATTGCTGTATTATGCCTCAAGTTAAAATGGCAGAGATTTTCAGCACTTCAAACTAGTTCAAAGTGGGAAGTGTAACACAGTGGAGCTTCACTCTTTCAAATTTTCTTTTTATCATTACCTTTACATATCTTTATCTCTTCTCTGTCTTCCTCTTCTTACTCCAGCGACTTACTTTCTTGTAATGCTGACACAAAAAATCTCTTTCTAGCTAACATGGAGTAATCGTCTCCCAGTTTTATGCCAGTAAAACTTCCAACAGTGTGGTGTAAACTTCCCGAAGAAAATTCTGTTTTGCAATCCGTTAGACTCGCAGGTGGAGGATCTTTCCCTGTGTGTTCCACTGACAGCGCGCTGCTGTAAGGTCAGTGGTTACCTTTAGAGTAACGACAAAGAAATGTATAAGCACTTGTGGATGAATCCACATGCAGTGACTCAGAATTTGTATTAGGCATTATTTACACATTTCAGGGGTATCTCTCTATCAGCTAGCAGCAGGGTCTGTTCTTTCTAAAGATAAAGAGCAAGAAGTAGGAAGGAAAACTCAGTTCTAGCGGTAAATTCGGCCTTTCTGATCTCACTGACCTGTTTATTCTTTTATGCTGGGCACGAATTACATTTGAGTTGTGTCCACCATATGATAAAAACTGTGGAAGGACTGTTGCGATCCAAAAACACTGAGAAAAGACAATAGAAATTTCCACTGTCTTTACACCAAAAAGCAAAGTCTTGCACTAGTTAAACTCTGATACAACGTTTGGATTTAATTACAGTAGGCCAAATTCTGCCCTCAGATACACCAGTCAACTTGGATAAGACTTGGCATGAAGGGGACATTTTCAAATCTAATACCATGGTATTTTTCTAATACCATGCCAAATAGGGCATAATATATTTTTAGAAACTTTCTCATTTATAATAATAAAATGCTCTTCAAGATGATTCATATTAAAAGAAACAATTATTTTGGCTTGCATGACATATTTGTAACTATGTGTAGACACTTATTTGGATGCAATTCAGGAGCATGTAAATTCAGAACATGGATGTATGCCAGTGGCAGGGATGAGAAAAAAAATCTCAACGAAGTGAGCTGTTACTCAGTAGCTGTTGCTGTTTCCTTTGCCTCCAAGCTTAGAGCTCCCTATAGCTTCATAGAGAAGAAGAGCTGGAAGGGTCCTCTAGAGGTCATCTGCTCTATACTTCTGCAGAAGGCTAAATTCAAACTGACAAGGACAGACATCTGTCAGCGATGGTTTAATATCTATTGAAAACATTTTAAAAAGGGAAATTCCATACCCTCCCAGATTCTGCAGTATTTTTACAGGTAGACAAGCTTTTTCTAATGACTAATTTTAATGGCTTTTGATGCAAATTAAGCAGATTTCTTCTTTTTCTTTCCACTGTGGTCAGGAGGAAGAGCTGAGAACATCCTCACTGGAAAGTTGTCAGTTTATCTCCTTTCAATCTCCTCTTTCAGAAGAGACACGGTAGAGAACCTTCAGCTTTTCCATCTCATTTATATGCACATTAAACCCTCTTTATACTTGCTGCTCTCCTCGGGGTCTTACCCCAGTTATCTCCATCTGTTTCAGTTGAAGTGCCAAAAGCACCAGCTCAGATCTGACCAGCAGTGACGAGAATACAATAATCATTTCCCATACGTTGCATATAACTTCTCTGAGCTTCCAATAGCCTCACGTTGTTGACTTACATTTAATCTATCATCTACCATGAACCTCATGTGCATTTACCTGTACTAATTGTTTCCTTCAGATTTTAGACCATTTCTCCAACCTGTCAAGATCCTTTGAATTCTGATTTAGTCCTTCAGAAGGGTTTGTGACACCTTTCATATTACAGTACTCCAGCCCTTTATCCAAAACATTAACTTTTGAAGAAAACTGGGCCTGGGTATATAATGCTTGAACAATTCCATATTTTTAAGAGTGAAAAATGGCTAATTACTATTTAAAAGTAATGTTTCACTCATCTATGCACCCCCAATAGGACAATTTCACTGTAACGTATTTTAATTTATTTAATATAGCACCAAAAGCCTTTCTAAGGGCATAGTCTGTGAGTTTCTTCTAACCAGCTAAAAATCAAATTATTTCTTTCCTTGGTGGATGCATCATTTCCAAGGCGAAGCTGAAAAAGCTCTATATTTAAGGTGCATCCTCCTAAAAAATAATGTTAAATCAAAGCTCTTACTGCCCGTACTTTGTTGACTCGAATACAGGCAGTCTATTTATTAACATGGATAAAAAATTATTACAGTTATTAACCTGTAAATCACTGGTGTAATCAGTTATTCCAATCAATCTTTGGGAGGGTAGGGGAATGTTAACAATATTTTGAAGCTTAGTTGTAGTGCAACTTGCCATCTTTCTGTCAAAGTCAAAAAGAGCCTGTAAGGACAACAATTCTGATTTATCACTTTTTATCCCTTTTTTACCAACCTGAAAGCGGGGAGCACTCATTATACTCTGGGCAGAAAAAGTAGTTCTGCCTCAGGCTGTGTTATTTCCCCTCTCCCCTTTTGCCTTCTCACGCCATTCATAACAAAAGAAGCATTTCTAAGCCCCTTTTTAAGGAAAGCTGCTAAGGTATTGTCCTGTGGAGAATATGGTTTGATGTAGCCCAGAAGGTCACAGAGCTACCAGATCAGCAAATGGTCTCTTTTTGATCCTACAAAGCTTCTGTCTGAACTCCTATGACTTCTCCCTTCCCCCTCCACTTCACGCATTCAGCTTAAAATATATTCGATAAGGGGTTTGGGGTTTTTTGCAGCTATTCGCTTTTTTGTTATTCAAAACCAGTTGATATTTTAATGCAACAAATACTGAAATTAGATGATATTAAGCAGCTCTGGTGTAGCAGACAACGTAATAAGAATTTTTGATGCATTTATACGTGCCTAGAATATTTTGTTATTCTGTTGGGGTTTTTTATGAGGATGTTCTCCTGAACAAAGTTTCTGGACAAGTTATAGCACAAAGTTGTTTGTCCAGTGATTTCTGGAGACAATAATTCCTCAGACATAGGCCTCAGAGAATTAAAAGTCAGAAATCTATCAAGGAATACATTTTTTTTTGCAAAGTCTAAACTTTAGAGGATGGATTCTATCTGTTGGTAACCCTTTAATGTCTGCAAGCATTCGCCAATGTGCCTCATATCAACAGACTGTGTTACGTTGACGTGTTTCATTTGGTATGTGCAAATATAGATCTCTCTATATATAGAGAGGGATATATGCAGATATATAGAGAGATATATCTTGTGTTTGTGTGTGCAGATGCATGTATGTGAATGAGAGGCGTGGAAAACAGGTAGTGTTACGGAGGCCTGGACTTCTTCAGTGAAGAGTAGATCATTGCTTCTTCTGACCACGTGCATCAAGTTTCTTTCTTATGATTTTATTTTTGTATAGACACAGAGCAGCACATCAGATACCAGTCAGCTACGCTCCTTTCAGTCAAAGAATGAGGCCTGTTTTTTGTGGGTGCTACAGACCAGAGACATGGTTGAAAATGCACAAAGCCCAGCTGAGCGGGGTAGGCAGACCGCTCGGCTCATTCCAGCAGGGGAGAAACCTGTCAACAACATCTTTGTGGCCTTTTTTTGTGCAAGGCAGTGTAGGTTTAGGGCAAGTTTTCTAGCTGATATAAATCTCCTTAATGATGTATAAGACATGGTATGGAATTTGCTTTGTTTTCCTGTATATCTTCATGGGCAAGTACATAGAAGTTTGCCCAGGTATGTTGCATTGACTCCCTTGAGAGTTAGGTAGGGATGCATGGAGAGAAGAGGGGCACAAAGGGAAGGCAAGAAAACATTCGGCTGCCCTGCATGTCCATACCTTTATATTTAACTTGCAAATTAAGTATTTGTAGCTAAAACTGCACTGTTTGAAAGGTTCATACCCAACTTCTTTTGGTCATAGCTATAAATTGTTTATGACTGGTTGTACTTTGTGCTGGCCGCCCAGAATCAAGGCAGCCACTGTGAACTCCTTTTTACTCTCTGAACCACTTGGAGTATGCTCTAGTTTCTGGTGAAACACCTGGAGTGCAAAACACAGCTGAGCAGCAGATTGAGAAAATGGGGCCTCTTCAGAGAGAGGTCTTGAATCTATGTCAGTGCTCTCTTTTTCCCGTAGAATCTGCCAGACATGGAAAAATATTGGGCATAAGCCATCTCTCCTAGAATCTTACTTCTTGCAGGTAGTAAAAAGCTTCACTTATTTATTTAATCTCTGCTCTGTATGTTGTCAAAAAGTTTACTTTCTCTATCACCTTCAGTGATGAGGAAGTGTACCCCTTCAGCTGGTCTTCTGACAGACCACCTTAGGACAAGAGGAACTTTTCCAGGAGCACAAATAATCAAATCTCCTGTACTGTGTTCCCTATCTCCTTGAAGAATCCTTAAATTTTTCGTCCATTCTTTGGCTCCTCACTCCTCCATTGTACTTCCAGTGTGTATTTACTTTGGCAATATGTATTTCAAAGCAGAAAAATGACAATTGATAGTAGCTTCTTCCTTTTTTGTTTCAGTTACACACCAGCAATAGGGATCAGCTTTGCACTCCAAGGTCTCTTTCCTGTGATTGACCAGGGCTTTTCTCCTAGTGCTGTGACTTTGCTTCTATCTCTGTTTTGCCTTGCCTGCTTGCATAGAACTGTAAATGGGTCTGCTATTGGCATGTCCCATTTGCTTCCAAACTCATAGTCCCAGAATATCCTCTTAAACCAATGTCCATTTCTCCCATGAGATCTTCTAAAACAGATGTGTTGACATCACCACCTTTGCCTGTGCTGTGTACTTAACTTTGCTTCCTTGTGGAAGTGTTTCAGATACTAACATGAGTCAACAGGTTGGTGAGGAGTTACTAAGAATCATAGAATCATAGAACCATAGAGTTGGAAGGGACATCTGGAGATCATCTAGTCCAACCCCCCTGCCAGAGCAGGGTCACCTTAGAGCAGGTTCCACAGGAACACGTCCAGGCGGGTTTTGAATGTCTCCAGAGATGGAGACTCCACCACCTCTCTGGGCAGCCTCTTCCAGTGCTCTGCCACCCTCAGAGTAAAGAATTTCCTCCTCATGTTTAGGTGGAACTTCCTATGCTCAAGTTTGTGCCCATTACCTCTTGTCCTGTCACTGGGCACCACTGAAAAGAGCCTGGCCCCATCCTCCTGACACCCATCCTTTAAGTATTTATAAGTGTTGATAAGGTCCCCCCTCAGCCATCTTTTTTCCAGACTGAAGAGACCCAAATCCCTCAGCCTTTCTTCATAAGAGAGATGTTCCAGTCCCCTAATCATCTTTGTAGCCCTTTGCTGCACCCTCTCCAGCAGTTCCCTGTCCTTCTTGAACCAGGGAGCCCAGAACTGAACACGGTACTCTGGGTGCGGCCTCACCAAGGCAGAGTAGAGGGGGAGGATGACCTCCCTCGACCTGCTGGCCACACTCGTCTTGATGCACCCCAGGATGCCATTGGTCTTCTTGGCCACGAGGGCACATTGCTGACTCATGGTCATCCTGTTGTCCACCAGGACTCCCAGGTCTCTTTCCA